>WEIV01012179.1:398598-667529 GCA_013390005.1 Calyptomena viridis
CCCGGGACCTGCCCCGCTGGCCGCGGCACGTGTGAGTACCGGGGGGCTCCGCGGAGGCGGCGGGTGGGACCCGTGGGGACGGGCCGGGGGCGAAGCGGGAGGTTCGTGGCGGCCAAAGCTCCGCTTGTTGGCTTGTTGTGAGCAGCAGGAAAACTTTAAACAAAAGTCTCCGCGGAGCTCCGGTTTATTTATTTAAGCGAAGGGGCCGCTACCGCCTTGCGGGCGCTGCGCGAAACTTGTCCCGTGATCCGGTGTCCCCTCTGGCTCCCACCCAGGGCGGGGATGGGGGTGATGGAGGCACTGGGTGCGGTGCCGGTCCCGGGTGGAAAATGGGAGCTCGAGGTTCCCGTTCTCCTCGTCCCGAGAGGGGCTGGCGCTCCGTGCGCTCTGTGCGGGTGTCCCGGCGGAAAGAAAGCCGGGAGCGGGTTTGGGCTCTAACGATGGGATCTGCTGGGGATAACGGCCAGCATGGGCTTCCGAATCCTTATTAGGACATTATCCATCCATCCATTCCCGCTGTCCCGGGGCTGTGGAGCGGGGCGCGCCCAGCATCGCGCGGGGTGCCCGAACACGGACCCCGGGGCCGCGCTCGCCCTTTCGGTCTTTAACGCTGCCAGCTTCTAAGATGTAAAATTCGGGGGGTTGGAACGGGTTGTATTCGGGCTGTTGGAGTGTTTCAAGGAAATCCAGGTGTTTTCCGGTAAAAGCAGCGCGCCTGGCTGCGCTCCCGCGGTGTTTGTCCGTGCGGCGAAGTCATTAACCTGCGGTGTATCGGGAGTCCTGGATGGCAGCAGAGCTTAGGGCCCCGCACCTGGGGGTTCGTGCGGCCCTGTGGGGTGGGTTTTATCCCCGGAAGGGTGTTTTTGGGGGCTCAGGTACCTGCCCAAGGGCAGGACGGTGTCGTTGCCATTTACCTGAACTGCCGCGGCTCCGCTCCGGTTGTGCGACCGCTGCTCGGGGCTGGTGAAATGTGTAATAAAGCATCGGGCACAGGATGCTCAGGGGAAAAGTGTGCTGGGCTTTGACAGCTCAAGTCGTTTGACAGTCCAGGAGGACTGAGAGTTAAGTGTGTGCGCTCACAAACTGGTAAAAATAGGTACCCTCAGCTATTAGCTAACCTTAGGGAAATCAGGATCCAGGAAGGGAGGGGGAAAACAGCGCTTCTGTTGCGGGGCCTTTCTGCTGTTTGAACAGATTTATAGATTATTGAATCTATAAAACCACCGGTTGTAATAGATACTCCTCAGCTTTGCCAGGAGAGAGAACAGTCACTGAAGTGTGGCTGGAGATCGTCCAGCTCCTTATTAAGAAGAATTATTAGAGGTTTGTCAGGTTCTCCTGGTGGTATTCACTTTTGGCTGCAGAAATGCCTTGGTTTACTTGAAATTATCAGGTGTCATACCGAGAGAAATGTGTGGCCTCTGCATTAAAACCCTGACTCATCCCATTCACCTGTTGCTAAGTGCTCTGAAGGATCTTTCCCTCAGCCTTGGGCACCTTTTAGAGAGAGCTTTTAGTCTTGTCAGCATAATTCCAGCATTCCCATGCACCTCTTAAAATAGGACAGTGTATCTTTGTTCGAGCAGGGAAATGGGTTAATAGCCCAGACAGAACGAATTTATTGTTGTGTGTTTTTTTCCGGAGTGCTAATACCCAGGAGTGTCTTTTTCATATGGAACAGATTTCTGAGTGTCTTGTGTTCAGTTTAAGTTTTACTGGTGAAGTAATAGACGTATAAATCTTCTGCTACAGACCCGTGGGCTGTTATCTTTTAGCCACTTAGAATATGGTTTTAACTTGGTATGTTTTAAGCTAACCAAAGAATTGGTTGGAGCGATGGCTTTCATATCTGAAAATCCAAAACTAAGTTCTTCTTTCTTCTTCTCTATGGCTAGTGTAAAAAGCAGATATTGAAGCTATTACAAATATTCTTGTTCTTAAAGTAATACTGCTTCTAATTACTGAAATTACCTAAAATTGCTTATGTCAGTTTAGAAACACAAAGATGAAGCACGTTTTTCATGCTTGGTGGGACCATAAATGCTCGTTTTTGCTGCAGGGTTGCTAACTTTTTTAGTATTTTCATGTTCTCTATAAAAGCACCACGTGCTGGAGAAAAGTTACCTCTGCAACTATCTGTTGCTTTTTATTTGGTTAGTTTTTTGTGGCTTTTTAACATAGCGTTTTAAAGAAACAGAAGGCAAACGTGAGGGTTTGCAGTGGTCCATGGGTGATGCGCAAGTGTAGCCCAGGGCGTGCGGGTTCTCCAGCCATAAATTGGGCTGAGATGGGCGATGTTGGAGCTGTGCATCCCACATTTCCATCACTTTTGGGCAGGCTGTGTCCCGCCGGAGGTGTCTGCTCCCCGGGGTGATAAGCCCTGGCATGTTCGATCGCTCATGGGAGACGAGATAAATCCAGTTTCCAGTGACTGGTGGCTGTGCTTTAACTTCATTAAAACGCTATTGAACAATCCCTCCTTAACACTTTATCTTTATTTCTAACGAGTGCCACAATGCTACGGCAGTGCTGGGAGTCGGTTTTCAGTGTGTTGGAGATAAAGCTTTTGTTTGTAGGGTTGGAAGTGCTGCTCAGCACGCCGGGGAGGGCTCTGGAACAGACTTAATCACGCCGCATGTTTTGTCAACAGGACTATCAGAACTGAGGAGAAGCACTGGGATTTTTTGAAACTATTGTTATTTCTCTGTTGGTAATAGAGGCTGGAGTTGTAATTTTTCTCCCAAGCTTTCAGAAGGAGTTACTGATATGCAGAGGGGCTGCAGTCGCCCACAGTTAATCTAGTGTGGCATAGATGTTGTATTTGTTTGGTTTTTTTATTTTGCTTAACACTGCACCGGTTATATAAGTGTGCTTGACTTGCTGTCCGAGCAGCCCTGCCCAGGGCACATTGCAACACTGCCATGACCCATCCTGTCCTTGCACCCAGGTCCTGCGAGTTCTGCAGCTGGGAAAGGTCCCTGGTCCACTGGGAATGTCAGGAGGGTCAAACTGTACAGAGCAGTTGCTGTGCACAAGACTCCTTTGCAGTGCCTCACTTGGGAGATGCTGGTAATGCTTAGTGTATTTTGATGTTTAAGGCTGAAGTTCGTCTTTACATTAGAGTGTAAAGTGTGGCATGAAGTTTAGGGCCAAGCTTAGGTATAAATACTTCATTCCTCAAAAAGCCAGGACTCCAGCAGCATCGAGGATATGACACATCCCCTGCAATCTCTGCTTCTGTCTCCCCATGCATCTCAATTTTTGAGGAGTGACAGAAGTTTCCCCTAGGCATCATGTATGATTGAGGGCTTTTTTCTTTCCTGTTTAGTGATAAAGCAAAAGTATTTTACATACAGTGTCTTGATGAGAAGAGTTTTGGGCAGTGGAACTGCAGCTGGGTTCAGCTAATTCATTGCTGGTATGGCCTGCAGGAAAGGAAGTTATTTTAAACAGAGGTATTGTGTATTTTTGACCCAAATGACTAAGGGCTGTTTTTGGGGATACTGGGCATCCGTGCATGTACCCTTCAGCCTCCGAGTCTGTGCAATGTGCCTGGCATGTCTGGGAAAAGGCAGAGTCCTCCAGTGCCCAGGAGAGCTGGGCTAAGAGCTGCTCTGTGTTTCCCAGGGAGGCTCTGGGGTTTGGCTGTATGGATAAGTTGCCCCGAGGCACCAGCTGTGTGGATGTTGGCTCTTTGCACGGTGCTGCTGCTCTCTGGAGAGATCAGGGCAAAGCGTCTGGATGCTTTTTAAAGTCCTGTGGGTGCCTGTCAGTGTTTTTGGGCCCGGAAGTGCATTTGAACTAGGAGTCGGGAGCAGATTCTTGCTCTGCTCAAGTGTATAATAAAGAGATTCTGAGAGCAACAAAACAATGTTTCTGCTCAAAATTACCTATAAACTGATATTTCTGCTAACTAGGGTTTTAGTGAGTATTGTTGCTTTGCTCCCATGTGTTGTGGGGTAGAAGCTTGCATGGTAAGGGGCTGTGCTGCTGCTGGTTGCACGGGACTTTTTGGGAGAAGGACATGAGTTGCTCTCGTGTTCTTGCAGGTGCTGGAAGAGGAGGTGGTGCAGGGGATTCCAGCTGACAGTGCCGGGAGGGGGGAAGTACTGCTGGCAGTACTTCTCCTGCATGTCCTCTTTCCAGCCCCGCTGAAATAATGGAACAAAGATTAAGTAATCGTCACTCTGGGCTCCTGGTGCCTGGCCCTGTGCAGCTGTGGAGCCCTCACTGAGTGCTGGCTGCAGGGGGGCTGCTGTGCTTGGAAGGATGGATTGGGAGAGGGATTGGTGGGTTGGTGCAGGTGGCTGGTCCCCCTCCCTCCTCCTGGAGTAACAGTGGAAACCCAAAATGCTGCCAAGCCAATGACTCCCTCTTGAGGGATAGTCCAAGGAAGATTTCCTGCTCAGGTGGAACAGTGCTGGGAGCTAGTGGTGCCTGTAAAAGAAATCATGCTTGGATTTGGTGCTTCCTGGAGCATCGTCTTCATCAGTGTCCTTGCTCGGGACGGTCTCCAGCCCCGGGGCTGCAGGATGGCTCTGCACTCTATGGGATTGTAGCTCCTGTGCTGGAGCTTGGCCCCTGTGGGTGACAGCAGAGCCTCTCCTTGCAAAGCAGTGCCTTTCCGGGCCTGCTGCTTAAACACAAATATATACGTGTCCTTGCGAGTAAATCCACCCCTCCTGTGCGAACATGTGTCGGTGGATTCGCTGACCACCCTCAACATGCCACAGTATTTATCAGCTCTTACAGGAGAGCAGCAGTTAACAGAAAATCCTCTGCATCTGCTCTTAGTTTCTCATCTTCATCCCGGACTGACAAATTGGCTCATCGGACTAGGGTTAGAAGAACATGTGAGATTGTTAACGAAGGGTAGAATACCCCCATCAAGAAGCCTTTCTGGTTCGTGCAGAAGCCCCTGGCTTCAAGTGAAAGAAAGGCTGTAGGACTCCGTCAGCCTCCTCTGCATATTCCTTTCCCCTTTTGAGAAACTTCATGGCATTTAATCAGTTCGAGGCTTTTCCTCTCCACAAGTGACTGCAATTTGAAACGCAGGGGTCCCTTACAAAAGGAGCAAGTGCTCAATGGTCTGTGTTAATATTCAGTGCCATTTACAATGGGTGCAGTTTGAAAAGGGGAGAATGGATGGTCTGGGAGCTAGGGGAGGAGGAGCTGCAGAAGGAAAATTCCCAGGGCAGGGGAACCAGCATCTCAGTAGGCAGCTCAAAAGCACAAACACTATCAATTGTTCTCTAGAAAAATCAACTATTATGTGTTAGGTACAGTTTAATATTTTTTGCTTGTGCGAAGTGCTCTACAATGGTGTGGATGTGAGGTTTGGGGGTGGCTGAGTCTTGCAGAATTTAACTCCTTGCTCTGAGTTAAAGGAGCAAATGTGAGGTTGATTCTTAATACCATCGCTTCTTGCCATCAAGAGGCTAGAGGTGGTAAACTGATAGGTTTGGGAGCCCAGATGCTTCAACAGAGCACTTCGGCTACTTATGTTTCCTTGAGCATGGGTGAGATTTCACTTCCTTGCTTAAGTTAAGATGGTGCTGGAGTCTTGTCTCTGGGGATTTAGGCAGATGCAGAAGCTCTTTGCTTAGATGAGCTTTACTTGGTGTGAGCCTCATGTGGTGCAGGGAAGTTTGAGAGCAGTGGAAGGATGTTACCAGTGTGTAGCTTCAGACGAGCCTGCTGGAAGGGTTGAAGGTGGCTTCATGTTGAGGCAATCCCCCAAGAATTCTCCGTGCTGGAGAAATGCCTTCCTGGCTCTGTGCTTGCACACATATTCATGAGCCCAGGTGTATCTGCCACTGGCTCTGCAGACCAGCTGGGAGTTGCTGAGTGCCACCCTGGGCATGCCCAAGCAGTGCCTGCCTTTGCGTTCTTATTGCTTTGATCTCTTGAAGGGGAGCTAAAGTTGTCTTGAAGTTTGAGTAGCTGCAAATTGGGCTGATGGCTGTCATTCCTCAGTAGCCAGCTCTGCTCAGAACTTGTGTATTTGCCCCAGATTTGTGTATTGTCCCTGACTGGTACGTCAGCCGCACCCAGAAGCTCTTAATTAGGCCTGCAGGGCTTTTAATTGATCTTGTTGGCTGCCCAGCCAGACACCTTGGATTGAGTTAGCTCAGCTCATCAGCTTTTAACACAATCATTTTGTGCTGCTAACCTAATCACTCGGTGTGACTCCTTGGTTTGCATCGTGAAGCTGGATGGGATCATGTGGATGAGTGGAGTAGAGATAATTTAGACTAATGTTACTGCGAGGAGCCATCTGTGAAAAATCCAGGCTCCGGGTTCATCAGCTCTGCAGGGCCTGGGTCGGGCAGGAATTAGCACCTCATTCACGGTGAGTAGAGTAATTTAACATAGAATTTACCTTTGGTGAATGACAGTAAATAAATAAAGGACCTTGATCTGGGTTGTGGTTTCACGAAAACCTGGACACCCCCTGGCAGCTCTCCTCAGGGGGAGTCCCTTGCTGGTTTTTAGTGGCACGTGAAGAAACAAGCAGAATGTGAGGCTCCAGTGTGTGCATGAAGAAATTAAAGGGTGAATAAAACCTGTTTACTGGTACGTCCAGCTACTAAATGATGTACTATGAGATTTTTTTTCCTACCATGCATAGGGGCCTAAGTCAAGGACCGGGATGCCGTTGTGCTAATGCATCACGTGAAATACCCATTATTGTTGTAGCTGAGTCATCCATTAATAGTTAACCAAGTCCTGCGCTGCAGCCCAAGTCCTTCAACCCCAGCCTCTTCCAGCTTCAGAACAGGACCACAACATATGTAATATGTTATGCTCCCACATTATGTTTTCAGCACTTTGTCTCTCAAGCCACAACCATATAATTTTGGAGATGTCTAGAAGCAGGCCCTGCTATTTTAGGGACACCTCTCAAGACCTGATGACGTGTCACATCCAATTCCAGGAGCATGGTTCACTTCCACGTTGGTTGCATTTTCAGTTTGAGTGAGAATTGAAGGACAGGTCTCAAACTGTAGCCATCTGCTTGGCTTTTATTAATATTAACCATGCTAGATGTGCAGGCAGGACAGTTGCACCTGTCATGGCAATTTTTTAGTTTCCCACAGTGGCTTTGCTTGGAGATCAGGGGAAAACTATAGGAGACTCTTTAACAATTGAATAATTTTGTGTAGAGCTGCAGCTTCTTTAAATATACACTCAAGTGTTGTGCACAAGGTGTGCTGAGAAGTGCATTGGCTGTCTAAAGCTTTGTTTTGGAACTGAAATTCTATGTGCAAGAGAATTTGTCTTTTTTTGGGGGTGGGAATAGTGTTGATATTACTGCTCATACCAAGGCAGTAATTCCTGAATTTTCCTTTGTCTTTTTTGAGACCCACTGGAACAGTCTTGCTAATTTTTGAAATTGGCAGAAATGCAGTCCTGAATGCAGTTCTTGTAAATTCTTGTAAATTCTACTCGGCTGTACTTGGTTGCATACTGCAAATGTTTCTTCTCTGAAGGTGCCTGTTCTAGATGAATCCTTTCAGATTTGAGAACACCCCCTTTGAGTTCAGTGGAAATTTGGCTGTGAAACCTTGAATTAAGGTACTTTTTCTTAGACCACCTCCTCCAGCTTGCAGTTTTTTGCTCCCTGCAGCAAGGCAGACAAACCCTCAGGTGCAAGAAGGAAATGAGCAATTCAAAATGCCAAGTCAGGGCTGTGCTGCTTCCCTCTTGCCCACACACAGGGACATGGATCTATCCTCACCACTGATGTCTCTCTCTGGTTGCCCAAAGCCTGCAATTATGGGATGGGTGCTTGCCAGGATGGGACCCTGTTGCTTTCAATGCTGTGAATATTCCTCTTCTCTGGACAGGGTTTATACCATCAACACCAGCTACTTACAAGCCTCTCCAGATACTGCCCTGTGAGTTCCAAATACGTTTTGTCTAACTGGTGTGCTGGGCTGTTTTATAACTGCACTTAAAGTCTGTTTTAGCCTGCTGCATGCCAGTGTAAACACAGGTTTTCTATGTTATCAGTCATCTAAAAAATGCTCCTAAAAAGTGTTGCCTGGCCAGGCGTTTAGTGTGCGTGGCAGGGCTCAGTGCAGATGGTACTGGGGTTGAACTGGTGGAAGATATTCAGATGGAGACGACAAGTTTGCTGGACATTGCATCCTTAAATGCAGCTAAAAGACAATGCTGGAGGTATCCTGGGTGCATAGGTACCTCAGTGGGGCTTGGTGTGGGTGATGCCCTTGTAGAGTGGGGTGGTGGGAGACGTGGTGGATGGGGGGAGCTGCTGGTCTGTGGGTTGTGTTGTGGGTAATAAAACGGTGATTGTAGGAAACGGCCTGGCTGGAGGCCCTGTGAAAAATTGCCCCCTAAATGTGTTCCAGTTGTCCAAACACTGGTGCCTCTCCTTCCTGTGCTGTGTGCAGAGGGGGGAGGCTGGAGCTTGCTCTGCACCTCTGTCTGGGGAGCAGCCCCAGGCAGCCTTTGCTTGCTTTTTGCTATGTCCCGGTCAGCTGCAATCCACATGGGTTGTGTGAAAAACCTCCAGAAGGCTTTCTTTAAAGCAAAAATACCCTTTAGCAGTCTGGACAGGATGAGCTCTTCCTGCTCTGTCCATGAGCAGGCAACCCAAATTTGGCTGTTCCTTAGCACAGGGTGGTTGCTTTGAGTTGGAACTGAAAGGTGGCTGGAGCCATGGGATTTCCTTCTTTCTCATCAGGCTTTGCAGCCCTAGGGAGGTGTGAGGATGGGGGGGTATGGCAGGACTGCATTTGTGGCCCATGTCAACAGTGACCTCTGATTTGCCAAGGGTGGGGAGGTACCTCTGGATGATCCTGGATGTTCCTCATCCTGTTGCCCTTCTCTGGTGCCCAGTTACTACTACACTCCTGTACCTGCTTGGTAATGGCATGGACACCCAGGGCAGTTGGCTGGTGCTCAGCTCTTTGCTGCCTGTGGTCTGGCCTTGCTGGGGAGCCAGGAGAGCATCCTGTGCTCTGTTTGTCTATGTAACTCACCATAAACCTTTGTCCCCTTCTGAACTGGGGTAGTCACATTCACGCTTGTATTTCATTTGTTTTGGCAAATTGGGGAGACTTCTCTTGTTTTAGGAGGTTTAAACAAACCATATGAGGTTTTATTTTGAAAGGTGTCATAATATTTTGCACTTTCCCTTTGCTAAGCATGTTTTTGTGCTGTTTCTGTCTGTTAGTGTATAAACAACTGTTCCTCCTTTTTTCTCCTCAAGTCTTCTAAGTCAGAATTCTTGGCTTGCAAACACCTTTGGATTCTTTTGGAGTAGGGCATGCATTCTGCATCAGTAAATAAGATAGCGTGTATTTCTAGACTTTTCTGATTTGTGAGAGTTGTGCCATCTCTGTTTAATATGATTACAAATATCTATCCTCATGACAAATGTCTATCCTCCCTCGCCCTTTCCAACCTTTGTTACTGAGATGGTGACCACCCAAAAGTGGTTGAGGTTGTTTAAGTTAAGGGGCTTGAATGACTCTGTTCATAAAAGCGGATGAATAAACTTCTCTTCTAGTAGATTAGAAAATAATATCAAAAGGATACCAAGGCAGATTCTACCTCTGCTATGTGAGTGGGCTTTTTTTTCATGGGTTTGGAGGAGGTTTGCAAAGCTGAGACTCTCCTCCTGTTTGAGGAGTGCTCCTTCTGAGCACTTCCATCCCAAGTAGTGTAACTTGGTTTGCCTGTTGGACAAGGAGCCAGCAGCCTGTCCCTCCAGCCCACAGGGATGTGTGTGGGACTCCTTTCAGCTCCTGCACTTTCAGTAAACGCATGTGTTTATCTCTGTGGGGCTGAGTCCAGCTCCCCAGTGAAGTTGCTTGGCTTCTGGCTCCTTGGTGAGCTGAACCTCTTCCAGGAGCTCCGGTTTCATTCTTGCTGACCTTACCAACAGAGACTTGTTCTGGTCTTTGAGTTAATATCCTTAGAGAGAAACTTGTACAGATACAACAGGATGTGTTTGGCTTATACTGTCTGCTTAAAACAACAGTTGGATTTGCTCCTCCCGGGTTTAATAGTGTCCGAGGCAGGTACTGCTGTTTACCCAGGTTTCCTGAGAAAGAAGACTGCAATGGTGCATGTGACTGTTCTCTGCCCCTAGAACTGTTGGCCAGCTTCACTTTAAGGAGCGAACTCACATTTGGAATGTCTGCAGGCAGCAGACTGAGGAGAGTGGCTGTATCCCCATTGAGGGAAGGGAAGCAGTGTGAGATTATCCTGTATGAGACATCAAAGAATCTGAGAGAGTTTTTCCTGCAGGAAAAGTGGAGACCCAGCTGTGAGACAGGGCTCTGCTGAGTGCTGTGCTTACTTGTGTTAGGATGTCAGTGGAGGAGGTGCTCAGAGTCCTGCTGGGTAGGTGCTGGCATTAGCTAATACATGTAGGTAGGAGTAGAAAGTTTCATGCCGAGTTACTCTGTGCATTGTTCCTGTGAACAGGGGATGCTGTGGAGGCAGAACCCAAATCCTGACCTCCTTGGGGACCAACATGGTTGGTTTTTTGTATATAAAGTGATGTCACCAGTGCAGCAGTGCAGCATCTCGGTCAAAGCAGCAAGCCCTCGTGGCTGCCATGGCCACACATAGGAGTAGTTCTTGGTGACTTGAAGCAGAGTTTGTAGGAAGAAGGTGCCTTCATGGGCTGGTGGGCCTTGAGCGATTGGCTGTGGGTGGGGAGCAGTGGCCCTGGGTACCTGCATCCCCCTGGCAGGTCAGTGCCTGGGGCTCCAGTCCGCTCATCTTCTTGAGGGCTCTGGGCTTTATAGCTGCTGTGGGGGGAGAAGGCAGAGCAGGGCAGCATCCCTGGGAGATGCCAAATCACAGCCCAAGCTGTTTACTACAGTGTTTAACTCTCTTGTCTCAAGAGCTACCACTTTGTGGTCTGCTTTGTAAGAGCATAAGCTGTTCTTTCAGCTGGCAGGGACCTCGATGCATCCCTCTTTGTCTCCCAGTCTCACTGCAGCTATCAGGCTTTCCTTTAATTCGGGCTGCACAAGCTTTTTCTCAGTGCCTTCCCTGCACGGCCCTGTGTCCCCCGGCCCTGTCGGCAGCCCCGGTGTGCACAGGCTGCTGACCCGGCTCCCTTCCTGCTGTTTACTTTGTTTGCTTCACTCCAGCTGTGGATACTCGAGCCAGCTCCGAGGCGAGGGCTTGAAGCACCCTGTGTGCAAGTCGTAATGCCAGCGTGGGGTGTGCTGGGGAACAGGCTGTGTGTGATTAAGCCATTTAGGCTTGTTATAGGTTTTTTTTCCAAGGCAAAACAACACAAATCCACCTTTTTGAGGGAGAAGGGGGTGGCAGCTGAACACTTCTGGGACTGTGTGCTAATTAATGTTGCTTTGTTTGTGAGAGGCATAGTTAAAATGAGAGGAATTCAGTACAGACTTAGGAGCTTGGGTGTTTGGAAACAAAATGGGGAAGTTTCCCTGTCCAACAATTTCCAATTGCTTCCTCTATGATTTCCTGAGTAATTCTGACTGCTGGTTATAAAACAGTCTGTCTTGCTCTGTTGCAGGGTGCATCATCATCCCTGCCAGTCTCCCACTGTTGGCCCATTGTTCTCCCAAGCTGCTCTGTCCCTTCCCTGGACTTGTGGCAGGAAAATTTCCAACCCCCCTGGGAAGTCAGTTTTCTGACATGACTGTGATAGACAACAGGAACAGCCCTCATGGAACTGGGGTGGGATTCGGAATGAATTAGAAATGTTCATAGGAATGTTTTGGGGAGGTTATTGTCTGTCACAGCTGAAACACCTTTTGATGGTTTTCCTGCTTTTTAGATTTGAATGTATGAGTTCCTCTTGGCTTGGTTGGGTGGCTTTGGAGCCACCTAACTGTGTCAGCTGTGGAAGAGCAGAGCTGGTCCTTCTGGCACTCCCATGGTGTTGGGAGAGGGTTGCAGGATGCCTGTTTAAGGTTGGGGTCTGTGCAGATCTAAGGCAGAGGGTGAGCCAGGGGAGAGCCCTCCAACACCTCTCCCTTTGCCAGGCCTTCAGTTGCTGGTTCCTTCACAATTCTCTGTGGTTGCTTCCACCAAGGGCTTTTGAGAACAACTCAAGTACTGTCCTGGGAGCCATGCAAGCAGAAGACCAAGTGCATGCTTGGCCTTTAGTGCTTGTGCATGGGGAGGCATTGGGACATGGGTGGATCCTGTCTGGAGAAGAGACTCTGCCCAGAGGTTTTTCACAGCATGATCATCTCTGTAAAGGCCAAGAAAACTTGATCTGGAAGTCTGTTTTATTTGTTCATTCCCAACTCCAGCCCTACTTTGAGGGGAGCAGATGGAGGCCATCAGCCTTGCTAGGCATGCAGGGTGTCTTGGCACAGCCACATCCCCCTCCTGGAAGAACGTGTTCAGGGCAATATTTGAAATACAGCAGAAAACCCACACTTCCTTCAGAGTTTTGACTTGCATTTTTCATCTTGGGCAGGGTTTAAAGTGTTCTGCAGCATTCAAGGGAACATTTTGGTTTTCTTTTGCCCACATGTCAGCATTCTTGAACAAAGCAGCCTCAAGATTTGTGGAGCAGATTCTTGAAATTCTGCAAATGTTTTGAGCCAGAAGATGTTTCTAGAAACTGCCTAAGAAAGAGTTGGTAGGACCTAGGCATGGCTCGGGAAAAATGAATAAGACATTTTTATCCCTCTTTAAATGAACATCATTCTGGTCAGAACCACCATCCCCAGTCTTGGGAGCTGCTGTCCTTTGCCACCTTGTTGCTCTTAAACCACAGCTGTGCTTACTTGAATAAACCAGATAAAAAAGATACACATTTTAAAACTGAGGTTTGCCATTCTCTTGCATGGACTTACCCATCAATCTTAAGTGTCATGCAATGCTAGATCTGAAAAGGGGTTTAGATACCTAAAGGTGGACTTAAAGGAGTGTATGACAGCTTGTGTGCCTGCAGGCACTACAAACCTGCTTAAGGCTCCTAGGAATGTTCTCCTGGGCATGTCCAGAGGTGATTCAGTCTTGTGGCCACCAGCACCTCATAGTTTGCACCCTGCAGCACCCATGTGTTGCTGTCCTGGTCTGTCATGGCTGCTCCAAACACACATTCACGATGAGTTTTTGTGGAAGAGCTCAGTAGGAGCTGCTGCTGCTTTTGCCCAGAAATATGGAAGTGGAAGCACTGCCTTTTCCTTGGGGCTGGGTGACCAGCAATAGCATTTTTAATGGGAATCTGACAGCAAGCATTGCCTGCTTGTCTCTCTGTTCTGACTTAATTGTGCTTTTGCTGGTTGCTGGGATTGAGTGTTATGCATTGGATGTCTCTTCCCATGAATGTTTTCTTACAGACCATGAGCATGAGTGACTGGGGAGGGGATTGGAGAGTCATGGTACCTGAGGGGGGGAAGCACTGGGAGGCAGGAGGGCTCCTGTGTCTGTGACCATTGACTCACATGCCTCATAACCCTGTTTCTGAAGGTGAAACCCCAGAGTGTGCCCATTGCTATTTTGACCCAATTATGGGGTTGTTTTGCTGTTTTTGTTAGCATACTTATGGTGCTGGAGGATTGCAGCATTAACATTTTGTCTTCAGAGAATAGGCTTGACTCAGACTGAAATTACTGATTGATTCCTTTTTTGCCCTCTCTCTCTTCCTGTTGAAGTCAAGAACCACTTCAAAGGCTCAGATGTGTTGGTGCCAGACGCCACGCAGTTGTTGTTAGAAGAATTTGGAATATATTGGAAACAAACCTTTGTTCAGCCAGGCAGATCTGGCTGTGGGCTTTCACTCACGACAGAGATGGGTGCTCAGCCTCTCCTGCTGGATTGGATGTCTACACAGTTGTCATGGCAGATGAATTGCTCGTGAATTTACATCTGGTAAATGTTTGCGAAATCTGGAAAGTGCGTATTCTAAGGAGGTTTTTTCCTACCTAGGAACCCACACTGACGGTCTAAAGTTGCCAGCATATTTGTGGAATTCCTTGCAGTAATAAAACACATCAAATTGGTCTTGGCAGCCTGATTTCAATAGAGATGCTCCAAGTCCAGGTTTCTCAGCTTGGCAAGCTGAGTTGTCCTTCTTCTCTTTAAGACTTGTCTCTTCTGTGGGATATAAGGATGTTGTTTAATGTAATATCAAAAACATTTTTAAAAGCTTGGATAATATAGATGTTAGTACTCAGTCTTATTTGCTGAGAAAGCAGAGGTTGGTGTAGGTTTGTAGACTGGCTTGGTTCTCATAGTGAAGTGCATGGGGCCTGGAGGCTTCTGAAGGAGCCCAGCAAACCTTTGCATGTATCAGCCCTCGCTTTCCTGGTGCTCAGTACAAACACTTCTGTGTGAGAGCATATGTTGCTTTCACACCTCATAAGGTTGCAAACATGGTATATGCTTGCCAGGTGCACAGTGTATTTTTAGGTTTCTGTTTCTTGTGGCTCTTTGCTATATAAATTTAGATGAGTGCACCAGGACATCTTGGATCAGAATGTGAGCTGTGCCTGTGCACATTGACCCAGAGTATTGCCCCAGGACTCGAGTGCCACCCCATGTTCTGTGTCATGCACCTGCCTGGTATGACCACCTGGACATCACTTTGGTTCCTTCTTGCTCCAGGTACCTGGACTGGGCCCTCCTTTGTGCTGGCGTGATGGTCTGAGAGCTCCTAAAACCATGAGTACAGTGGGGTGCAGGGAGCTGCCTCTGTTGTGGCTATTCCTGCAGCCTGACTTGGACAAAAGAATCCCTCTGAAATTTCATAGGTTCTTTAGCTCTGATTAGGTTGCTGGGTTTGGTGTTTCTTTTCTTTTAAATTTGCCTCCCCTACCCCTACCAAAAAATCAGGAAACTTGCATATGGCTGCTTGTCTGTTGTTTATTATCTCTGCTACACTGTGGTTAGTGCTCACACATGATATTTCTTTGGTTTCAGTACAGACTGAGCGGGTTGTCCGCCACTGGATCCAAAAAATGTAAACTATTTATAAATGAAAAATACTCTCCAGTTTGAAAGTGCTGTGCTGTCCCCTTTCCCTCCAGCATGTGCACATTGTCTGCTCTCCTGTAATCCCACTGATGTAAGTCCAGATTTCTAATAATTTATGGGGCCGAGGGGTGTCTGGAGAAATTTTGATGGGACTTTGTGCTCATGGGGCTCTGAGAACATGAAGCAATAGTGATAAAAAGTAATGGAAAAATGTTACTTGGCTGAGCTGCATTTGGTGCAGATATGGGCCCAAACTCAGATAAACCTTCCTTCAGAGTTCAGGGATTCTTGATTTTAATTTTCCAGTTGGGCTCATCTCCATCAAAAGCAACTCTTGAAAAATTGAGACGAAAGCTTATTAGTGTGGCTTAAAATGACCTGGAACAACCAGAGTGCTTTTTTTAGTATTCCTTGCAATTAAACTCTGTTTGCTCTGTTTTGAGCATGTACTTAGTTTTATATTGAACTAAGAGCCTATGTTTAGTCTCCTAGGGAAGGAAAATAAGACAGGATTTAATAATAAATTATGGGAGGCTGGGGTAAGCTTTCTGTGCCTGTTTAGAAAGCAGGGCAGGAGGTGATGCTGGGTGGGCCGGGAGGGGATGGGCTGTACTGGAGACCAAAATGGTCAAGCCCGGGGGCAGGAGAAGAGAAGGCTGTGAAGGAAATAAAAAGTGTTTAACTGAGGAGCTTGTTAGCCAGCAAGCTGATGGGTTGTTTTCGTAGAGAACTACAGGGAACTTGAGCTGAGTTGGTTTCCTGGTTGAAATGAGTGTTGCTCAGTGTGATGGAGCTGGTGGGAGCAAGGGGTGTGGGGAGTGGAGCCATTCAGAAAGTGCTCCTGAAAGAGCAGAAATTATTTTGATCTGTGGTGATGTGATTTTCCATGCAGCCACGGTGATGGTAAATGGGGCAGAGCTGTGCTGCTTCCTGATCAAATCTGAAAGATTAGAGAAGAGCTGAAAAAAGCAGGTAGGATTCTTTTGGAAGACTTTTCAGAGTGTCCCTGTGAGCCATCATTCAAGTGCAAATGGTGGGAAACTTTCTCATCACCAGTGTGTTCAGGCTGCTGTGTAGCTAGGATTAGTCAGTCTGTAAATGGTGCAAAAATTCAGTAGTGTAACTAGTGCATCGAGGAGTGAAGCATTCATGTGTGTAAATTCAGTATAGTTTCCAGGTTTCCTCTGGACACAATTGGCATTGATGGTGATAATTCCTTGTTCTGTAAAACCCAATTGGTGGGAATATAGGTTTTGTTTTTTTTTTTTAATTTTGACTGTTTAGGAGCACCTAAACACATTTGCACTTCTGTCCTGCACAAGACAGCACTTGCTGGAAAAAACTGTTGCAGCCTGGCTGGGCCTGTGGAACGAAGCCTTTAATGTACTGATTGCATATTAATGAACAGCCAAGGAGGCAGGATGGTGCCAAAAAGCAGCGAGCGAGAAAGCCAACAATATCAGCGCGAACTTTGCACTCTAGAAAGTGTGAAGTGATGTTGGTGAAAGGAGTTTATTGCACAAGTGGAACACTGTGGTCCTCTTTGATGCCCAAATTTCTGTGCTAGTAAACCGAGGAAGAATAATTGGCTGGTGGAGCTCGGTGAGTTTCTGTTAACCCCTTGAAATGCTCCCCACTCTCAAGTGTGTTTTGGTGGTATTGGGTGCTTGCTCTGAAGTGTTTGACGTGCTGTGTCTGACGTACAGAGCTGTAACACCTCTTGGAACATGTGGAGTTACCGTCCACATCTGGTTTGTATCACCTTCAGTGGGTTTTATTGCAAGCTGTGGTGCTCCATCTGCACCCTTTGCCTTGCCCAGTTCTGTCCTGCAGCATTGGGAAAGTGAAATCCCAGCCTGGAAAAAGCTACAAAATAGGCTGGTATGTGAATTAATTAATATCATGGCTACTGATAGCGGTATGCTTTTCCTGGTATTTGGCAGAAATTGGATAACTTGGCTCTTGCATCTTCATTAGCCAGGCTTCCTAATCCCAAGCTCATTACCAAGTCTTTGGGATGTGGTGGGTTTTTTTTTTTTGAGGGGGGGACACGGACTGGCAGCTGCATGTGGTGGTTTGTCAATCACCTCGATTATGCCTTTTTGTTCCACAGCTCCCTGCAGGAATGTGCAGTATGCAGTGTGGGGGCTTGAGTCCACTCTGCAGCCCGTGAGTTTTCCATCAGGAACATTGGGAGTATTTAAGATGATCTCGCAAACATTTTTTGAAATTTTTTTGTTGGCCCTGGGCCAATTTTTGCTTGTCTCTGATGCATAAAGTGGGTTTGAAAAAATGTTGTCTCTCCCTCTCCCCCCATTTAAACATTTCAGGAATGTCAAGTCTTGTCAGCCTTGGCTTTGCTGGAGGAAAAAAAAATCCCTTGAGGAGTTTGGGGATGTGTTTTATATATGATCTCAAAACCCTGAGGGAAGGTACATAAGGGAGGGAAAGAGCATGTCATTAACAAAAGTTTCCTTTATCCTAGATTTAAATGAGGCATTGCCATTAAATAGCAGCAATCACACAAATTCAACTAACCTGACTTTGTTCCCCAACATTCAGCCCTTCTATTTCTCATGCTCTCAGATTGCTGGTTCCCTGCTATAACCGGAGTTTAAGGCAGATAAACCCCAAATTTGTAACATAAGCCTATTTGGTAACGTGGGCGGATTAAGAGAAGACTTCTCATGGAATTTTTCTCCCTCCTTTCCCCATCTCAGCTGCCTGTGTTGTATTTTGGGAGTGTGTGGGGCTGCCTGTTTACTGTAGCAATGGGGCCGGGTGTTCCCAAGCCAAGGCATATCTCCCTCCCCTGCCTGCCTCTGCTTTTGCAGCCTGGCAGGAGCTCGCTCACCATTCCCACCCCTCTGGTCTTGTCTTGGTTGTAGACTTTCTGTGATGAAGACATATCCACAGCCTTGTCTCTTTTTGGGAGCACGGCTACGAGCTTCCCTCATTCCTCACTCTTGCATGAAATGGAATGATTTGTTGGCAGTGGTGTATTTATCCTCGCTTAGTGAAGCAAGGGGGGATAGATGCCGGGTTTCACAGAGCCCATCCCCTATTTTCTAGGCTGTTTTTCATGGAAGGCTGTAGTGGACACCTGCCTCCCAGCTTTCTTCCTGCTTTTTCCAGTGCCACTGGGTCTGTGTGCTCTGTCACCACCACCAGCCCTGCAATGGATGCTCTTGGGGGCTGTTGGAGATGGGGAGTGTGCTGAGCAATCCCAGCTGACAGTTCCACCTCAGCCTGTGCCTGCTGCTCGGCTGGACTTTGGAGCTGAGCTCTGGATGGGGCAGGGGAAATCCCAAAGAAGGAGGAAATGTTTGTTTAATTCCTGACGTAGCACAAGGTTCAGAGTGAGCAGATTGTGCAACAGTGTGGACGGAGCAGGGAATGGCTTTTCCTGTGGTTTGCAGATAACATGTGTGGAGCAGGCAGCCAATGTGGGGCTGGGGGGAAAGACAGCGAGGTTTGTTTTGTGGTTTGTTTTTAATTTAAATAACCTTTTATAATTCCCCCACCCTCTGAATAGTAAGTGATTCCTTATTTATAAAGGCCTCCCCTTATTATTTGGCCTGAAATACAGGCTGTGCTCCAGCTTTTACAATGGGGTTTAATTTGTAAGATGGGCACAGGCAGGGGGCAGGCAGTGTGAGCCCCCTGCGTGTGCATTTCCTCTGCTCTTGGAGGGCTTTGGCTTCTCTCCGTGCATGGCTGGGGCCAGCTGCCTGCTGCCCTTGCAGCTCTGGTGCTATAAATGAGGCAGCAATGTGTTCCCAGCTGGAATGGGGCTGGATAATTGCTCTGGGCAGGTTTATGGTGGGGAGGTGTGAAGTGCCTGCTGTCTGTCTGCCCCCCCTGGAAGCAGGTCTGCAGATGGGCAGGGAGGTGAGTGTCTGGGAAGGTCGTGTGGGAGAAGGGATGTTTCCTCCCTGTGGGGTCAGGGGAGCTGGTTAGGGAGAAAGCAGTGGTGTTACCTGTTTCCAGAATCATGGAATCATAGAAATCCTAAAGGCTTGGGTTAGAAGGGACCTTAAGTCACCTAGTTCTACCCCCCTGGCAGGGAGGCCACTCACTAGACCAGGTTGCTCAGGGTCCCATACATGGAAACCTCCCTTCTCTGGAAGGATACACACCATGAGGTGTGGGGCTCTGGTGCCCATGCTGAGGGCACTCAGTGCTTGGAGAATCAAGCCACACTGGGGTTTCATAGTTGACCTCTGGATTTCAGACTGCATTTTACCTACTAAGGAGGCAAGGGGCAAATGGGTGTCCAAGGAGCCACTTGCAGACTTTTCATAAATATCCCAGGGATTTCACAGCGAGGTGCAGAGGTTGTTGAAGCTGGTTGGGCGTACCAGAAACTTTATAAAATAGTTGAGTTTAATCAACACTTAATTACACTTAGGCTGCTTGGCTCTGTCATCCACCCTCTCCCCATCCCAGAGCGGACAGGGGGATGCAGGAGTTGGCCTTGTGCCCCTGCTGTCAACTGCATGTGTCTGTGGGGTGGGGATGGCACATGAGGGCATCTGTGAGTGCCCAAGGTGAAATTTCACAGGTATTTAGTGCCATAACAAGAGAGCAGTTGGGCTGCACTGGTTTTCTGGTGGCCCTTTGGGTCTGGGGCAGTAAATGGAATGTTCTCTGCCCTCCTCAGTGGTGGTGTGTGAAGCATTGCAGAGGGCTCTTGCAGACAGCCTTGCAGAGCCTTTGTGAAGTGTCTGGACCCTTGCTAACACTTCCTGTTTGTCTTCCTCATATGAACAGCTTCCCTGCTGCTGGCTGTCTGGGCTTGTGGTGTTTCCTAGAGACTTTTTCTCCTTGGATTCAGGGGAGCTCTGTCTCTGTACACACACACTTACACACACGTTTGTTTTCACCCAGGTCCTTCCCAGCCTGGAGTTGCATTGCTTGTGCATTACCTTGTGGGCCAGATCAAATTTCAAGCACAGGAGAGATACTTGTTTTGATTATTTGTTCTAAAACCATCTTGCTTTTTCCCTTGAAGAACTAAGCCAGTCAATTTCTTAAAGTTATTAGTAAATACAAGTGGAACATTTTCAGCAGCAACAACATTTTTAAAAAGTTTGCCTACAAGCAGTTATATTGATTTAGCAAATAGGTGGATAACACAAGCCTGGAGGTGTATGATGGTTAATGTGTAACCATTAAATAGACTTATTTAGGCACTTTTTATGTGTTCTCCTAGCAATTAAAGCTTATAAACCTGTGGAGAGTGTTTTTATGTGGAGTAAAATGAGAACCTTTATCCCAGAGAAGGTGTTCATGGAAGAGGTACAGTTTATGTAATTGTGTTCATGTGACTTGACATAAGCGTTGGTTTGCAGGAAAAGAAATGACCTACTGGAGCTAATTCCCAAGGCTGATTGCAATATTCCTGTGTATTGGCTTTCCTCCCAGTGACTTATTCAGTATATTGAATTCCATGTCATTCCATGGGGGGGCATTTTATTGTGAGCCTCCCTTGCTCTAGACAGATTTTTTGGCTCTCTCCCCTATGGGTGTGTTTTTTGTGTGTCTTGGAGCAATTTCGGTGGTGGTGTCAAATTTGCTGAATAAAGAGCATGAAATGGTTTCCTGCTGGCTGGTGTGATCGAGCAGTAACTGTGTTCTGTAGCTCTTGAAGTTGTGTCCTGGTTAAAGCAATTACACAGGACCCAAGTGTTACGGGCATGTGGAAGAGCCTTGATTTCTTCTCCTTACACTGTATGAGGATGAAAAAGGCATCTAATGAAAATCGAGTGAGATGTTGGGGATTCAGTAGATGTGTATGTATATATATTTGTATATAAAAAGCTGTAGCTCCTCCTTTTTGACTAAAAGAAATGAAGGTTGAAACCCAGACTTGTTTCTGCTGTTTGCAGCAGCCTTCTCCATGCTGGAGCACGTGGATATTGGGGGAGAAAGGATGGAGGGCAGCCTGGCTCAGTTTATGGAATTGTGATTGTGGAGCTCTAGGCAAATATTGACACCAGATTTCTTGGCAGACCCACCATTCTTGAGATGCCTTGAGAGTAAAAGATCCTTCACTGGTGCTTGCTGTTGCATGAAGCAGCCCCTCCTGGGGTGGTGGAGGTGGTGAGTAAAGGGAGAAAAGCGCTGTGAGTGTTAGTGGTGGAGTTGAGAAATGTGATCCTGAAGGAGTTTTCACCCACAAGTACTATGGGATCACACTGAGGTCTCTAACAAATGGATGAATGGTCTGACAGATGCAGGGAGGGATGGGATACCTTTGGTATGTCTTCACTGCCAGTCTGAGAGCAGGGCATGCAGGTATCTGCTCTGCTCTTTGCACCACATCTTTAAAAAACAAAGCCAACTGCTAGCCACAGAAAGGGAAAATGGTAAAATGCTGTTTTCCATCAGCAGTTGGCTGTCTGGGCTTTGTGCTGTGGCAAGGGTGAGCATGTGTGAGAGAACCTGCTTTCTCTGCTGCAGTTCTAGAGAATACACCAGAGGACTGTTAACATCAGCCACATACCTCTGCAGTATGGCTTTGTAGCATAGTCTGGACAAAAGGTTAGATCAGGCAGTCATTTCTGCAGTGCTATTTCCTATACAACACTCTGGAGAAAGTTCAGCATCACTTAGTTAACTTTTGCAGAGCCATTTCCTGTAGGTTTTGTTAGAGAAAAGCAAGATTATGTGTTTCCAGTTGCAGCAGAGTTATTTTCCCCTATAAAATGTACTGCAATTTATTTTTACACAATTTTCATTGGTTTGCAAAAGACTTTGGAGGGGAAGCCAGTGTGTTTGGAAGATCTGGAAAGCTTTTTGTTTCATACCTCACTTGCTGTGACAAATTGAGGAAAATGTGTTTTGTAATGTGGCGTTGCTGCAGTCTGGCCAGGCTGGGAATAGGGAGTGTTGTAGCACGTGCTCCCACACTGCTGTGGGTCGGTGGCATGTCTGACTCAGGGTCCTGCTTCTGGCAATGCCTGGTTTTAGGAAGGGCTGAGAAGACTGGTTACAACTTGGCTGTTCACTGCACAGCATGAAGGAGAAAAGATATCTGTTCTTTGTGGCTGCACAGTTGTGGTGGTGAGTTGTGTGGGTGTTCCTGTGGTTTTTCAACCATGTGATGTGCTGTTGCCCTCTGGTCTCCTCAGATTTGTCCCCTTTCGTGTCTCCCATGACCCTTCTTCTGGGGTGCCTTGGGTTCTCCATCATGGTTCATCTCGGGATTTCTTAATCTTTTGCACATGAAGTGCTACATTTTTTCCTCCCATTATTGTCTGTGCTTAGAGCAGCAATGCTTTCCATGAGGCCTAACAGTTCTTTCTCCGATGCCTTTAAAATAGTGATACATTTTTCTCTTCATAGATTAATTTATCTACTCTCACAAGGACCTGGTTTGAATTCTCCAAGCAGTGAGTTACACCTGTGGCCCTCCCTGTGCAATAACAAGCCTCGAGAGCACCTTCTGCATTCATGTTTTCCAAATAATTGTGTTTTGGAGTGCAAGGCCTTGGTGTGAAGCCAAGCAGCCCTTGGTCCCTTGAGAGGTGCAGTGTGAGGAGTGAATGGTGAGCCCCTGGCACAATGCCTGGGCTTGCAAGGACCACTCGGAAGAGTGAGAGGGTATTTCTGTTCCTGCCTGGATTGTAGTGCTAGCTTTTCTATTTTCAGGGTAGCCAGGTGGCCACCCACACACAGCTTCATTATGGGACTTTTTAAAAAGTTTTTAGAGGCCATTAGGCACTTTTAAGGTCGGATCTACTTTGGATTATGCCTGAGTGAGGCGAGCTCAAAGCATTTTGCCTTTTAACATCTTCCTGCAGAATTTTTTGTTTGCAGCACCTGTTCAGATGAAGGGGTTCCCTGTCCTTAGAGCTGGGATTGGGACTCCCCTGGCATGTGGAGATCTTCTCGTGGGCAGAAACTAAGACAGTTACAGCAAAAATTCGGATGTCAAATGCCAAGTGGAGTAGTATAATTCCATTAATAATAGTTAAAAGAAAAAATTAGCTTATTCAAATACTTTATGAATCCAGCAATTTTGTAAAAGAGTGGGTTCTTAATTGTTTCCCGTAACAAAAGAATAGGGAAACGTTCTCCTTTTTCTTCTATAGATTTTTATCCTTTCCTTATTGTAGAGGGATGGAAAGTTTATGCTTTGATTTATCCTTAAATATGTACCTTCCCTTTGAATTAGCTGTGATGCTTTTAGCTGAGAAACTGCACAAATCTGAGGGAGTTCATTGAATAATAAATCAAAGTATCCATCCAGCAAAGTATATTGTAGCCCTTTGAAGTAGATGAAAAAATACCTTCCTGATCTGAAGGAGAATTGTGTGCTTGGCTTTGGCACCCAACTGGTACTAATGCAGGGTTTGAGCTCATCTTAAGTGCCCCCCAACAAGGAGTGTGCAGAGCAGGAGCAAGTGTGGGCTGATGAGCAGCTGCTTCATCTGGAACCCCATTTGCCCCACACTTCTGAAAGTTGAGACCTGAAGAGCAAAAAACTACAGCCACTGGAAATAGTCCTTGTCTTTTAATTCTGTGAAGTCCTGAGATACCAGATGTGGGAAGAGCAAGCCCATTTGAAGAGCTTTGTAAAATTTTATTGGCTATAACTTTTTCTCCTTTTGAGCCTTTCTGTGGTCTGAGTTGCACTAATACAGAAGTCTGGCTTTAAGTTGAAAGGAGCTGAAAAATAGCACCAATAAAATCTATAAAGCTCTCAAAGATTTTTTAAATAGTGCTTCTGTAAAAGATGTGACATTATATGCTGGGGCAGAGTGTAATAAAGATTTTTTTTACTAGCAATCTTCACAACTCAGTCATAAGCTGTACAGCTGTCCCAAATTCTCCTGATAAAGCCTTTCTAGCTGCATACATCGCTATAATTGCCTTGCCTTATGCATCTATGGACATGTACATGTTATGGGTATATAACTGTCTATGTGTAAATTCACATAGTCAAAGTCACGTACATGTGCAAGTTATTTAAGGGTGAATATACACTTGTGACATTCTGCTTTACATGGCAGCCTTCACACTTTTATATAATGGAAAGCAGCAGTAGATTTAATTGTTCCCTTTGACTGTGGCATTTTTTGGGCAGAGACTTGAGCTTCAGCTTGATCTGCTTTGACATCTTTGCTGGTATCCTGCTGCTGTCCCAGTGGCAAAAACTAATACAGAAGTTATGCCAAAAAGTGTGAATGCTTGTTCTGATAGATGACCTTGATCTTAACACTGAGGCAGGAATGTAGCTTTCCACAACACCGGACTATAAGGAAAGCATCTGCCATGTTGTATACAGTGTCTGACCTGCTGGCTTTCTCCTGCTGGCAGATTCTGTGCTGTGGACCATCTTTGGAAGCTCCTGCATCACACCATTGCCTCTGTGATCTGCTTCAGCCTTTTGCTAGCCAGGGATGATAATACAGCTGTCTGCCATCAAGTGATCTGCTTTGTGATAAAGTGAGGGTAGAGGAAGCCATCACTGCTGTTCTCAGGCCATGCACAGAGAAACAAGTTTATCGAGGAAAATAGCTTTGTCTGGAATCTAAAATATGGAGTAAATTAACTTGAAAGTCTCTTCTGGCTTTTCATTGTCAAGTGAAAGATCATTTCATGCTAGATTGATTTGCCTTGTTTTGCAGCAAATGCATTATATATAGCTTGGCTTTTATTCCTCTTGATTGAGGTGGAAATGGCTTCTTTTAAATGCAGCCTTTCCATCTTGAAGGTCAATTAAACTGGATTGGAGGTCAGATAAAATAAAAGGGACAGAACATTTGCTTCTCAGTGTATCTATTTCTGTAATGCTATCAGTGCATGTGGTTTTATTTCTAGCATTTTGTTCCTGGGGCTTCCTCTAAGACTGAACAAATTGAATCGGTTGGATGTAGTACAGCTTCCAGTTTGGGGTTAGAAATCCATTAAATTTCTTGGTGGTTTTTTTGTAATATAAAAGTGCTTGGAATGGAAGTGCATTATGATTAGACATTGATTACTCAAAAGAGGGTGGGTGCTTGTGTAAACCACACACCTCCAGCAAGGGTGGCTACCTTAGGGTTTTTTAGCTTAAAATCATCAAGTTTTGCCCTTAAAATGCTGTTTTTATTACAAAGAAGAACTATTTTTAAAGTGGAAATCGAGAGCTGTCTGCCATGTGTTTCTCACACCTCCAGGGGATTAGAGCTGGCCCTGCAACATGCAGTGCTGCCAGCCATGGATGCCCCATGGGTAATTAGTCCTTTAGATGGTGCCTGGAGGTTATATACATCATTCCTTTCCACACACAAGGTCTTTGGATTTGGCCAACCTCTCAGTTTCAGCCCATGGCATTGGAAAGTGCTGGGAATGTCCTTGCTCTGGTGGGTTTTAAACTCAGTTTGATGGGCATAGCAAGGAGTCCAGTGTTGTAATTCCATTTGGACTGCTCATGGGATCAGAGGGGGAGTTATTTCCACTGGAGGAAGCTGCAGAGTTGTTTGGGTGTTCTGTGAGACCGGAATTATTGCTGCCACATGGGAATAGGGGAGCAGAGCCTGTAGGGATGACCACTGCCTCTGTCCTGGCAGGTACAGCTGAGTTGGCTGCTTTGGCTCTGGTCCATGGGCTTGTTAAACTTTTGCAGCACATCTTGTGAGGCAGAGCTTCAAGTCAGTGTATGTGCTGAGGTTTTTCTTGGATGGCACAGCAGATGCACTCAGTGGCTGATTAAGGGTGGCCACCAGTGAAACAGTGGTGTGTTGTGACCAGCCAGATGGATAACAGGACAACAGTGGTTCTTTCTGGGAAATAGCTCTAGGAATGCTTGTGTACCATCACTGTGTGAGAGCAGGAGGTGTGCAGCCCCTCTGCAGGGGTGAAAAGCAGTGACAAGTGCAGGAGAGACAAAAGCAAGTTGGTGTGCCCCTGTGCTGGAGCCACAGGGGAAAAATCTGCTTTTCTAAGGCTTTTTTGCCCCAACTTTTTGCCTGATGAGTTTTAACCGGTGCACAAATAGTCATTTGTGCCACTTACAATCAAGCATGTTTTTTGGGGGAGATCAGACCTTCCTGATTAACTATTAATAAGAAGAATCACGAGAGTGAAGCAGTGAGCAAACACAGTGGGAGCAGGTTCCTGCCCTCTCCCCACCATTAATGATTGCCTGGAGTGGGCAGGGCTGTGCCCAGTGCTGCCACTAGGCCTGGCTCAGCCAAGCCTCACTTGCTGTGGGCTCTGCAAAGGGGTGATTCCAGGTGTGGGCTGAAGCTTTATCATCAGGGCTTGGTGATCTCCCACCCCAGTGTGCAGTGTACAGCACACATGGTGCTGTGGTTAATTGCATCAAAGTCTTGTGTCTGGTCATGTATTTACTAAATTAATATTTCTGATAAACACTGGTGTTGGAGCAGTGGAAAAATGTTGTTTTGGCTAGTTAAGCACTCTGAGCCTACCAGAAATGCTTGCAGATATGATTGAAGCCACTTGGATCCCCAAAGAGAGCAAAGCATGCTGCAGTTCTGTGTTCTAAGAGAAAACTTATCTTAAAATATGGATTATTGAATTACTGACTCTGTAATTTTTCTAAAATAATTTCTGAACAGTGTTCAAGGATTCTGAATTCTCTCTCCTCTCTCTGCACTCGACTTGTAACCCACAGCTGGATTGTGCAAAGTCATGTGGTGGGGAGGTTCAGCTGCCAGCAGTCAGACGTTGCTGTGGGTCTTCCCAAACATCTGAAAAAGCCAAAGGTTTAACATGGTTTATCTGCTGTGAGTACTTGTGAAAAATTGCGCAACTTTCACATGAAAATATTTGCTTTGCAGAAGGAGCCGTTTTTGAAACTGTAAATAGCACTTAATGCTGATTTATCAATGTAGCTCTAGTTAAACGTGGCTTAGCAGTTCTAAGGTAGACATGTATAGTAAATTATGTAGTTGTTAATCCTTAATAAATTGGCTTAATATATTGAATACACAGTGGGGAACCTTAATTGAAAATGTTAGTAAAGAAGTCATGGCCTCTATTGATTTAGTGAAGAAATACAGCAGTGATGGAAGCAGGAGCAATTTGTTTTTCAAGTATTTTGTTTATGAGCTGGACTACTCAGCCCTTGCTTCAGTAGTTCAAAAACACAGTGTGCTTTGCCTTGCGGATGCAAAATTACCAAGAAAAAGTTGCCATCAATTTAGAAAAAGGGCAGTTTGTTCATATGCAGTAGAGCAAACAACTTGCAGGATTTTGGTTTTAGGATATGTCTTTTTCATGACAGTAGTTTGCACTTTAATTAAAGCAATAAACCCAGAACAAACCCTATGGGTGTCTGGGCAGATCAAGGGTGGAGTTTTATTTGTGGGTTAAAAAAACCCTTTCACATCCTGCTTTTCCTTCCAACTTCATACCTGTCACAGGTGGCAGAGCAGGATTACTTTATGTAAAATTAAATACAGTTATTTGTATTTAGATGTCTGTGCCCCCCTTTGAAATATGTTTTTGCTTTGATGCAATCCTTGAAGCTGATGGCTCAGCATGTTTTGGAGAGGATCAGTCCTTCAGGCAGTGCAGCTTAATAGAAGAGGCAAATAAAGTGAAAAATTGCTGCAATTAAATACTGCCTGCTCTAACCCTTGCAGGATCCCCTCTCCCTGCACACAATGCTGCCTTTGACTGGGCTGCCTTGTTAGGAGCAGAGGAACGTGCAATCCTAACAGGAGGGTTTGTAGCCTCAGTGACTGAGGGCTGTATGGCTGCTCATAGCATTCTTCTCAGAAGCAGAGAAAGTGTTTTTAGACACCTTGTCATTCCTGCTTCCTCTGCCCTGCCATCTTCTGTTGGTTTGAGTCCCTAACTCACTGCTGGGAAGGGCTGTCAGTGTCCCCAGGAAAGAGAAGGGCTCACAGTCCTCCCTCTGCCAGTGAGGCTGTTGGATGACTTTCAAATTACTTCACTTCTAGAAATCTCACTTGACTTTTCTTTGGAACACAGAGCAGTTAAAATACTGAGAACTCTTGTTGAGTGGGCCTGGATCAAGCCCTGGTGAAATGAGTTATCCTCATGTCTCTTCTGATGTTGCAGAGGAATAGCAAGAGGTCCATAAGCAGCACCTGAGTTACCCAAGTGCTTTCTACATGTTGTGGAATATTTGCATATGTGTGATTATGTAAATTAAGTTGAATCTAATTTTTCTGCCCCAAATTAAAATGGGGGTGCTCAGAGGAGATAAACTTCCAAGAAAAATAAAAGAAAAAAGCAGACAAGAACTGCAATACAGTTTTGCTAAGGTTATTAAAATAGGGAGGAAATGAGATCCTAAGTTTTGTCAAAACATAGTTGTGTAAATCAAACAGGGCCTAAAATAACGTGACACTGCTCTGTTGAAAGAGACAAATAAGGCTGTAGGAGTTCCTTGGTGTAGATGTGGAAGCCCCAGGAGCAGCATAATCTTTTCCCCAGTGTTCCTGCCCTTCCTCAGACACAGAATGTGGTTGCCCTCCCGTTGCTGCCTGTTGGAGTCTGAGAGTTGAAAATGATAGATATATTTAACATTTGCAGCCTTGTGTGAGCAGACCAGCTGTGGTGGGTGCAGAAAGAGTGGTGGGTGCAGAAAGAGTTGGTGAGCCATATCAGCCAGAGTTGTGAGCTCAGAGTGGCAAAGCAGGAGGAAGAGTGAGGGCTGAAAATGCGTCCCTGAAAGTTACTTAAAAGTCAGATAATTCCTTGAGCCATATCAGCCATATGCTAACTTAAATTGCAGTCTGGCACAATGCTTCTCAGTGATGTGGTTTTAATTAGTATTCTTTGTGTTAATGGCTGCATGCATCTGCTGGAATTGGCATGGTATTGATTCTTTGGTGATCATGCTAGAGGAATTTCCTTTAGACTGTATCATTGGTCATGACTGAGAGTGATTCATGGTGCAGTTTTCTTGGTGTCTGGGTGACCTCTCAAAGTTTGTCTTCACTGTCAAATTAGCTCATATTATAGCTTGAGGGTTGCCCTTAAGTTGACTCCCTTCTGCACATAAAGCCCCTTATATGAGCAGGCTGTTAACCCAAGCTAATATGATGCTGCTGCTGCTGCTAATTTGATCAAGGGCATAAGTAAAGCTTGAGTGAGCACATTTGCTGAGCTGCTAACAGAACCTCTCAGTGGTGGGGCACAGCTTCACCCATATTGGTTGTGTGTCCTCCCTGTGTGTTGTGGTCCCCTTGTTCTCTCCAAAGAACTTAAAGCAGTGAACTTGGGATGTTCACCTCTCTGGGGGTGTGGTTTACTGGTGCATGTGGTAGTGCTGGGTAAATAGACTTCATCTTGGAGGTGTTTTCCAACCTCAACAGTTCTGTGATTCCAAGTGTTGCTCATCAGTGGGTGGGAGCTTGTGCTTGAGGCTGAACTGCAAGACACAGCCTGGGTGCAGAGCCCTTCAGTGCATCCTTCAGCAAAGGTGTATTTCTGCTCTTTGTTCTTCCTGGGAAAGGAACCATGGGCATGTTATGCTGAATTTGGGAGCAGTAAAATGGAGGTGAGGCTGATGAAGCCAAGGGGTGTAAGAATCTGGGTTCATGTCAGTTTAGCAGGTGGATTCAGAGGAAACCCAGGAGTGGCTGTGGTGGATTGGATGAGGGATTTCCTTGAGCCCAGCCAGGCTTTGACTTCTGGCAGTGCATCAGCCACTTCAAAGGAACCTTCAGGAAATCCTCTGGAAGGTAATTAAGGGCTGCATGTCTGGCATGTGAAAGCTCCTCCTGACTCTAAACACTGTGATGGCAACTCCATTTAGTGGCCATTTGGTTTAGGGGAACTGAAAAATTCCCATTTCAGGGAAGATGTTGCTGTGCAGTGCAGCTGTGTGTCTCTTGCCCCATGGGAGTAGAGTTTGGACTTGTCCTATGCATAAGAGTGAAAATTGGACTAAAGGTGCTTCTTTCTGTCCTGGCAGTCCATGCAACCACCTGAATCCATGCAGTCTCTTTGACTTTGTGCTTCAGCATTAAGCCTCGCCTGTCACTGCTCATGAGGACTCTGCTGTCTCTGGCACCTCATAGGCTTATGGAAGAGGAATTTAAGTGTGCTTTCTTTCCTGCACAGCTATATGCTTCTAGTGTGGGCAGTGTGCTCCCTCTTTTTCCCTGCCAGCCCCCATCCCCAAGCTATTTCAGCTGCAGCCATGCTTTTCATACCCAATCAAGTGTGCATGGGGCCTCCGTTCCAGTGCTGTAAAGCCTTCTACAAACATGTGGGAAGAGGATGGTGCCTATTCAGGAAGCTGCAGACTATGCAGCTATCTTTCGACAGATGAGCCAGAGGAATTTCTGTTGCAGGGCTCAATTGTTCTGGGCCCTTGGCTCCCTTTTGTGCAGGAGCAGTGAAAAGTTGTGTTATGACAATGGTTGACAAAGTGTTTAATGAAAGCCACAGTTGGCAGTGGCAGAATTTCAAGCCATCCTCCTTTTCTCCAATGCCTGTCATCAAAAGGTGCAGAAGCACTTTTGACATAATCTTCTGCACTGACAGATAAATGGTTTTGATGTAAGGGTCGGAAACCTTCACATCTGAACAGAATTCAGCCATCATCGTGGTGAGCAGAGACCAGGAGCCACATATGCCTCTCTTCCTTTGTCTGGTGAGGCAGCCAGGCACCTCTGTTTTCAAAAGAGAGGTGGCTTTTCTCTGCAGTGGTCAAGTTCTCAAAGCAGAGCCAGAACTTGTACATGAATTCCTGGTTTACCCTGCACCTTGCCCAGGGAGGCATGGTTGGCATCTCATGGTTCAAAGAGCTGACTGATCCTTCCTGGCTGGCAAGCAGGACACTCTCTGTGACAGCATTAGTACTCTGGGGAGGTGGTTTGAAGGCAGGCTACATACCTGGTTATTTAACAAGGCTTTCCTTTCAGTCTCTCTAGTGCTTAGTGATCCACAGTGCCACTTTCACAATGCCAGCTGAAGGCAAACACTGCAGTCTTATTTAGAGACTGGAGTGGGTGAGTAGAGAGAATAAGGCCCTTCCCATATTGATTTAACAGGCTCTCAGTTCCTGATCATGGCCATCTTAGTGACAGGAGGGAAAAACCCCTACATTGTTGGATTAGCCAATACAAGGAAGACTTTAAGTATATAATGGATAAATAATATGCAGAGCACTTGTCATGCCAGTAAGTTGGAATAAAGTTTAAAAACCCTCACGGACTTTCCCTGTTCAGTGGAGGCTGATCTGAAGAAAAATAATCTGAATGTTGGGACCACTCAGGTTGGTGGCTCTGCTCTGCCTTCTCTGCCAGCTGTAGAAGCTTCTGACCTTTGTAGGATGCCTCCCTGAACTCACAGCCCAGGCTCTTGCCCCAGATTTATATTGGTTGAATTCCGTTTTCTTTCCACAGTTGCCTTGGAGGGATCAAAATACCCTCCTGTGGGTAATTCAACAGAAACATGTACCCATGCAGAGGAGCAGGCAGGGTGCTGGGCAGTCTGTGTGGGAATGCCCACGTTTGGGCTCAGCTTGATCTCTGTAGGTGCCAGGAAATGGGCAGAACACACACCAAAGGCATGGGCCCTTGGGACTGGCATGAAACATGTAAATTATGCTTTATAAACTGCTGCTTGCAAGAGATGCCTGGGATGTGAGAGAGCTCAGGTGGTTTGGGGGAGTGCAGATTTGGGAAAGGACAGGGTTTCACTTTGTGTGTTGATGGCCTTCTTTCTTTGAGGAAGACTTTTTGGAATACTGATGGCAGAAACATTTGTTCCACTGTGTGGCATCATCCTAAGGGGCTTCTTGAGGAGGAACACATTCTATGCTGCAGGAGAGCAATGGATGTGACAGCTTTCAGTGATGGGACAGCTGTGCCCCCGGGCTTGGCACCTCCACTTGGCTTGGAGAGACCAGACTGGTGGGGATATTACAGCCCCTGCATCCTTCATGCTCTGCTGTACATTTGGGACCCACGCTTAGGGGTGGGGGAGCATCATGTGCACCCATGACCTCAAGTTTTGAGTTCCCTTCTTTATTTGCATTACTGGAGCCCAACCAAGACTGAGGCCTCATTTCATCAGCATCAGGCAGACCAAGACAATACCTACCTCAATTTTATTTACAGTCTAAATAGACAAGACAGACAAAGGGTGACTGTGGAAACAAAAGCTCTAGAGAGGTGATGTGACATGACCCGGTCACACAGCAGGAGATTAAGAGAGCCAGGAATAGACAGAGGTTTCCTGACTCCCAATGATCTATCTATTGGAGCACGTTAATTCTGTCTCCCACTTAAATGCTGTGACTGGCATGCCAAATACTGCCTAGTGAGGGGATCAGGGTTCTGGGAAACACATCCTTTGATTGCTAATGCATCAGGCTAGAAATTCTTGGTTATTTTAATTTAAGATACAGCTATTGTCAGAAATTCAGTAAACTTTATTTTGGCATATCTCTGTAATTTCAAGTCTCCTGTTTATTTTGTACTGACTGCATTTCTAGTTTTCATTTCCCCGCTGATTTTTTTAACTGTATCATATGTTGGTGAGGATAGTTGGTGGTCAGAGTGGGTTGTGTGGGGAGAACTGAAGACTTCAGTGTACAGGAGGGTGGAGTTCACCTGCATTTCTGCAGTGACCATTAAAAACTTTGTTGCTGAAGCAACAAAATACAGCTGTACTATGTGAAGAGCCAGCTACTTGTGCAGTGACTTTGTTCAAACATCTAGAATGGCAGCAAAAATAATCAGAAAGTTGCTTTGGATGATGTTAAACTATGACAGTGAAATCCTTTCATTTATGAAGACTTCTGGTTTTTGCCTGTGAACTGCTGAGGTTCATGTCAGCGTCACTCAGTGCTTGAGCACTGGGTAAGCCAAGGATCTGGTTCCTTTGACAAGTGTAGGGATGATCAGTTTGATGCCTTTGATTCTCATTTTTTCTTCATAAAATAGTCCCTCAGCCTATTGCAGAGGAACATGTTGAGGAGAAATACATTACCTTAACAAATTAAAAGATTAGCTGCAATAGAAAGCATAAAAATACATGAAAACAGATGGATTCATACACGTTATATATATATATATGTAAGGGGATTATATTCCCCCTTACAGTTTGCCATTAATATTTCTGTATTGTGTTGAGCTATTGGATGTTACCTGTTGTCTTTTCTCCTTTTGCCCGTAGATCAGGCAAGGACAAGCTCCAACCTGATCTTGCTGTGTGGTTTAAAAAAAAGTAGTAATGTAATCTGTGGGCAAATTGCACTTTAATTCGTAATTGTCCTATGAATATGGACTTGGCTTTCAAATGCACTCTGAGTTTAAACTGCAGTTTGACTTTTATTTAGATAAATGCCTTTGAGTTCATAGTGAAATGGATATCTGCTGTAGGCTGGTATTGATTTAAAGGTCTCTTGAGTATTTTAAAAGACAGTAGGGGCTTATAGGACAGTATGTTTTAAAACTAGATGCTTGGTTAGTTTTTATACTCCTGGTTCTGTTGAGAGCCAGCCTGTGTTGTTGATTTGTATAGCCTTCTTCCACAGCAGGTATTGGCAAAAAATTGACTATTTTGGGCAAGATGCAAGGAGCTGCCTGCTCTGAGATGATGGGGAATGGCATGTGCATGAGAGCTATCAGATGATTCCCTCGTGCAGGGAACACTTTGAGGACTTCCCATAAATGCATTATAAGAAGGCAGGTGATCAATATCTGCATTTTAGCTTGAAAGAGGTGTTTATCACTTCCTGCTAATCATGCAGACTTGGTAAGCTTTGTAGTCTTTCAAGTCTTGGTATTTGTAAGGTTCCTGTGGGCCCACAGTTCTCATTCCCACAGAGTGCAGTGGGTTACACGAGTGGTTCAAGTAGGTGATTTCCATCAGTGCTGTTCTGCCCTTGTGTACCTCAGCTCTTGGGTCATGCAGCTTGGGTAAAGTTCAGTAGGTGCCTTGGTGACTTAGGTCCTGTTTACCTGTTCGGGTTCCAGACCTGCTTTGCATTCTGTGGGCACAGAAAGCAAAAGACAAACCAGGGAAGATTGTCTGGTTTTCTAGTCAGACTGGCTTGGGTGGTTGAATAAGCAGCTCAACGTTTGAGGGTTTATCTAAAATCGGGCCACGAATCTTTTGGGTTGTGTTCAGAGGTGCAGTAAGAGGGTGTAACCTCCCTACAGAGGAGACGAGGTGTGAATTTTACCCAGGGTAATATCCTAGAGCAGGGTGTGGAGCAAAGTAAAATTAAAGAAGGTCCCCCTCATAATTTCCTTCCAGCTTATTGTGGTTGCTTTTCTGCTACCGCCCATCAATTTGCCTCCTCCCTCTTTAGATTACACTCTCACAGAAGCATCCCAGTGCTGCATACATCACAGTAATTAAACCACTGGTTACTTTCTGCATCATTAGTCACTTGGTCTTAATTGATCTTTGTTCTCCTGGTTAGTCCCTAGCTGCAGGTTTGACCTGTCCTATGTGGTGTGCTGCTGATAGTGCATATCTTGAGGGAAGACTCTGCAGTTGTACCCTATGATGCTACAGCATAGCATGGTAAACTCTTGCTTGTGGTTTTTGGAGTTGGTTCCTTATTTGCATTATTTTGGCTGTTTGCTGTCCCTAACAATCCTTGTGGGGTCCTTCCCTGAAGCATGTTGAGCTCTGTGTGTTTCCAGTGAGGGATATCCTGTGAGGCAGGTCTGGTGTTTTCAGATAATACGCCACAATTCATTTGCCATCCATCACTGAAGTGCTAGAATGTGATTTAGATTTGGGCTGTTGAGTAGTTGGAAAGTGTTGGTTGAGGCTGTTGAGGACCAAACTGTTTTCTGCTGCATTGCTGAAAGCTGTATTCAATGGTTAGAAAAACATTTAGTGATATAATCTTGTTAGAAAATGTAGAATATACTTTGCACATAGTAAGTGTACGTACCTGTATGTGTATATTGTGTGTAACACACAGTGGTGTGAAAAAATACTCCATGTGAATATAGCTATAAAATATTTAGTGGAAGGTTTGTTGATTGTTTCAGTTCAGACTTTAATTTGTCAGGAAATATCCTATTCATCTGTGATTAGCTTTGTGGTTGTGAATAACCAATAGTAGAATAATAAATGTAATTGTGTAATATGAAGACAAATTAAAACCACACTAATGCAAAAGAGGAAGAAGCTTAGGGAAAGCTAGATAACATTCTGGTCATGGAACTAAACTCATTTGTGTATTCAGCAGAAAAGTGCTCCTTTGCTATTTAAGTTCTCTTTTTAAAAAAAAAACCAAACCCTGCCAATGCAATCCAGAATAATTAAGATGACTGTTTTGCTGAGCAGGGGAATTGCAATTTGCTGATCCCACTGTCTTTTATTTTAACAGAAACCTGAGCTACAACAAGTTGATGGAGATTGATCCTTCTGCCTTTGCAGAGCTGTCGAACCTGCAGGAAGTGTAAGTATTCCTTCAAAGGTTTTAATTGTATTTTGCCAGGACAGCTTGTGGGCCAGAAGGAAATTTTATCTCTTTTCCTAAGACAGTACCTTTCTTTGGCTAACTTGAATGAGGTCTGACTTGATATGGAGGGTGTTTTTTTCTCCATATTGTACCTGTGCTGTTTTTTTTTAAACTAATCAATTAGCAGAACACAACTCCCAATTAAAACAGAAGAGCTGTTATTGGAAATCATTGGGGTTTGCCTTCCTCAGTGTTGTGCAATGCTCTGAGGGAGCAGTTCAGCTAACACACCTGAACATACAGACAAAGCTCCTTGCTGAAAGCATAACCCTGGAGCAAGGCAGAACAGCCTGGATTGTGATACCTGATGCCAACCTAGCCCACATCTCCCAGGAAACAAAGGTGTAGTGTAGTGGGTAACAAAGCACTTAACTGTGTCTCCTCCTTTCTCAGACATTTGTGCTCCTTTTGGAACCAGGACAAAATTCTGTTTGAAGTCTTCTAGGAGAGGCTGAAACAGCAGAACTATCTTCTGCTCTGGGGGGGAAGAGAAGGTCTGAGTGGCTATGCCAGGCCCAGCTTGCTGGTAAAATAAACACTTCTTTGGGAATCACAGGATTTCCAAGCTCTTGATCTGTGTAGAGCATCAGCAGTTACACTCGCAGAGGGGCTGTGCTTGTCCCTGCTTATTCACAGGGATTCCTGGAGCTCCAATTTTGGGTTTGGAAAAAACGAAAGTGACTGAAATTGCAGGCGGTGGGTTGAGGTAATGAGCTCATGTTTGACTGGTGAATCGCTGGCATACTTGAGGTTTGGGCTCTGAAGAGCTACTGATGCCTCATGGGAAACTGAAAAAACATTTCCTTTCAGAAACAATACTGCGCTCTGTGTATATTGTGCATTTTCTCTTGTCTTCTGTCTGTTTTCATTAAGTGTTGGCTCTGGGGCTCGTGAATGGGCCAGATCCTGTGATACTTAAATAAGCAAAAGGGGAAATTCTGCCCAAGTGATGCCAGATTGGGCTATGGGTAATAATGGATCATTGCTGCCCTGGCCTGATTGCCCCTGGCTGCCCTGCTTACACTAATAGTAAGGTCTTGCTAAGAATCATGACTAAGTTAGGAATATGCATCAGGAGTGACTGCAGTGCTCTAAAATCGGTTCTTCATGATCATCCTCAGAGAGAAAGTGATGCAGGTCAGCAGAACGCTGCCTAAAAGATGTTTTCTCAACTTCTCTTTAAAGTGTGGAAAGCCTTAAATTACTCTGGGCTTACAGAAGAGAATTGCAGCCCTGATCCCATGAGACTTTAGAATTATCCTAACACGACTGGGGCTTAGCAATAGCTGTTATTTGTGGAAGTGCTTGAAGGCATGTGACTTCAGGGAGAACAGGGTGGGAAATGTGTATGGCTGCTGATTCCTCAGGTAGGGAAGTGCTGCACCTGTGGAGAGCAGGACAAGCCCTGCACCAAACAGTTAGATGCTATAAAAAGGTGTCAGAGTTTGGGGGAGGTAATGCAGCCCACAAATTAATGGTGCAGATAAGAGCTGCTTGCTCTGTCAGAAAGGCAGGGTTAAGGAAGCAGAGAGAGAGAGCAGAGGAGGGAGGGAAAGGGAGCAGTCAGAAATGGGAGACTGGAAGGGAGATCTGGAGCAGAGCCTGGAAGGCAGGCTCTGGAAAAGTGAGGGAGAAACTCTATTAAAAGCCCTATCTACCAATCTTAGTTGCTTTTGAATAACAGCTAAACCACAGACCACTGAAATAAACTTCATTTCACAAGGAGAACCGCATCTGTATTGCTAGAGCATCTCCTTTCTGAGGTTTTCTTTAAGCACTTTACAAACATTCATGAAATAAGCATCATGCTGTGGCATGTCTTGAGAGCAAGTCAGTGTTTTGCTGTGCATGCTGTGCTGGGCAAACCAAGGCACCCTCAGGGAAAGAGATTGCCCCAATAACAGATGCATTGATAAGACCTGAAACCTCCCATGGTGCTTCCAACATGGTATCTGTGGTTCCTGAGCATTACACAAGACTTAAAACTCTGTGTGTGTCTCTTTGTGTGAATAATTAGTGCAATATATTTTAAAAACCTCTTGTTTTTCCTTGATTTTAGGAAAATGTCTGTAGACCAAAAGACTTAAAGTTCATAGCTCATCTGGATGCTCTGTTGTGCTTTACTGAGGTTGTGATACAGTAATAGCAGAATTCACACTAGACTTCCCTTTCCCTAGTTTTAGGCAGTTGTTTGTGGTTTGTTTTGGTGGCCTTTCTGTAGTTGTCTTTCCTTAAGTTCAAGTCTGTGGGATGAAATTTAGTGTCTTAAAGTGATGTGAAACCTTGTGATCTCACATGCTCTGAAATAAGTGGTGGAGGCTCAGGGAGTGTGCTGGGGTGGGATGTTATTTCCTTCAGGACACCTGTGCTTTCTCTCATCCCCTTTGGTGCCTTCCTCTAATACTGGGGTCCATCTGTTGTTGTACCTTGGCTGGAGGGATGAAGGGTGTTGCTGTGGGATAGGCCCTATGGTCCTTTGGGGTTTCCTCAAGTCATATGGGATCCAAGGCACTGATAGTTGCATGGCTTCCAGGTTTTCCAACCTCATTTGTAACAAAGAAGGTAGTAACTGCTAAAACTCCTCTCCAAACAACTCACCTTTTATTTTCTAAAGTGCCTTTCAGTGAAAGCTCTGGAGAGCTGTGCTATTTTTGAGCAGGCTCCATTTCAGCTTGACACCAGCCTGGCAACTGGACTGTAAATATTTTATATGGGTGGCCCCCCCTCCTCCTCTGTCTCAGCATCCAGAGGCAGTGGGTTTGTGTCATCAGAGGCGAGGGCTGGGAAGAGTAAGGAGACTGGAAGTTTAAATTTGTCTGATTTGTGTTTTTTCCTTATTTTTCCCTTTTTTTTTCCCTTACATGGGAGAAGGGGAAGATGAGTGGGAAATCCCAGGCAAGTACTGAGCTTGGCTGTCTCCTCTGTCAGCAACTGGTGCCTGTGAGCCAAGAGAGAAAATGAGGTGGGAGAACCACTTCTGACTGACTCCTGACATGACAGGAGGCTGATACATTAATATCACACTTATGTCAGAGGAGGGTTTGACCAGTTGTTAGACACTAGTTGGTGTTGGAGCTGTTTAACTAGAGCTGACCCCAGGCTAACAGAGGGTGGGCCTAATTATCCTTATCCCACAGCTTTCCAAAAGATGCTCAGTTGGATATTAGTGAAAACATGGCACAAAAAAGTATTTTGATGCTTTTTCCAGCTTGCTTTGTACCTTTGGAAGCTCTAGACCTTGCTGTAATACGAGTAACAGTGAGCTTTTAGTTGCAGAGTGGAGCTCCTTGTTGAATTGCAATGCATCTGGGTTTTTCCCCTTAGATTTTAAGGCATGGATGTAATGTCAGAGGGAGGGTGGAGGCTGAGGAGAGCTTTTATCCCAGCAGTGACTGAAACGCCTCATGAAATCAAATATCTTGCCACCTCCTTGGAAACAGAAGGGAAGCTCTGAGATGGATGTACCACTGCCCTCTCCCACCTGCAAAAAATAGTTTCAAAGGAAAGAAGAGAGAAAAACACAATAATTTAGGATTGCCCCAACTCGTGCCTGTGGCTTTAGCAAACCTCAGCTGTGCAGTGGTGGGATGCTCTGCTTCTTGCACCCAGATTGTGATTTTTCCAAGATTCCCTGTGAGAAAGGGAGCAGTTGAAGGCTGGCAGTGGCCCATTGATGGGATTGGAGGTGGTTGGGGGTCCTGGGGAGCCCCTGTGTGCTGCCCATCTCAGCCTGGCCTGGGCTTGGCTTTAATGGCTTCAGCATGTGGTGGTGAGGGGGGAGCGGGCAAGATGGCTGAGAAATTAGGTAATTTTCAAGCAGCCAGACAAGCGACTGTTACAGTAATTAATTGACTAATTCACCATACAAACAAGGGCTCTTTAAAGCAAGGAAGAGCTGGTCACATGGCAAGGATCTGTTTTCAGTCAGAAAAGCACTTCAAACATTAGGCCATTGAAGGGGACTTTTTTGTGCTGGTGTTTGCAGGAGCAGGCAGTCTGTGGTGGTTAACCCGGGGGGCTGCACTGTGCTGCTCAGCTGGATGGAGCAGGTCCCCTGTTTTTGGTGGCACTGCTGTGCCCAGCACCAGTGTTTGGGGGGGGTGTGCTGCTGGCTTCATGGGGAAATCCTTGTGGGATTTCCAGAGCTTGTCCTGGTGTGGAGATGATGCCTCAGGCTGGCACTCTTGTGCCCCCAGGCCCTGGCATGGAGGGGCAGGCCGGGTTTGCTGCTTGGGGAGGGGGTTAAATCCATGTCCTGAGGCAGTGGGACCCATGGCTGTAGGTGCAAACACTCTCCTGTCTCTGGCTTGGCTCTGTGATGGCTGTGGAACCTTGGGCAGATGGGGGGCTGTGGCACATTGAGGGAATGGGTGGAAGGGGGACAAAAGTTTTGCTTCTATAAAGACTACTGTGGGACCAGTGACAATGGCTTTCATGGCAGAAAGAATAAGGTGGACCCTTATAAGCTAAGAATAAGACATACCCCTTGAGGGGAGGCTTCTGCCCAAGTGTCAGGCGGGGCTAAGTAAAGGAATGCCACAGCCATCCCCTGCTCCTGTTTGCCTATTCCCAGGCTACCTGCTTCAACCTCTAATTTCTGTTCATTGCAGGCGACTGGACAACAATGAGCTGACTGCCATTCCCTCCCTGGGACCTGCTGCTTCCAGCGTCCGCTCCCTCCACCTGTAAGTCACTGCAGCCTCCTTTGCTTTGGGCTCTCTGTGGGGTGGGTTTAGCTGCCTGGGAGAGTTTTGTGTGTCACATTCTTCCTGCTGACTCTAGATTTCATTAGTGGGTTTGTTGGTACCTCAATTAAGAAACGTCATCTGGAGTAGGGTGATTTGCTTGAGTTTTGCTCAATGAATGTTATGGTCAGTTGCAACTTATGTCAGTAAACTCCACATGTTGGTTACATATTGAGTAAAATTATTTTTCCTTATCTGCCTCTGGGTTTCAGCCATTATGTCATACTTGAGCTATTGAAGAGTATGTAATTTTACCATTTCTTTATTGTTCTTTTTTCCTCTGGCTCCGTTCTGATCATTTCTTATTTTCTCTTAAAGCCAGAGACTATTCACATCTTAATCTTCCAGAGAACTTATTCCAGACCTGTTTTTTATGGTCTCTTTCAACTTTTTTTTTTTTTTTTTTCAAATTTTCTTTAGAGAGAGCAGTGATTGTAAAGCTAAATTTGCAGAAGGTTTGAAGTTCCTAACTGTGGTTTAGATTGACCACAGAAGCATTAAGACACCTGAGAGCCCTTGAGTACCTTCCGCAAGGATGTTGGTTGATGGTACTGCTGAAGGAAATAAAAACATTAAAATATCAAACTATTTAGTACCTTAAGAGTGTGGATTTCTAAAAGTATTTTTACATGTGTCTGCTTGTAATGCACACCAAGAAGGAATTTTGCTGAGGTATGCATGATACCTCCCAAGTTCCTGGGAAGGGGAAGTGTTTATAGCTAATGGGGACTTGGGTGAAGTGCTAGAGCAGTTCAAGTGATGACTTCCAGTCTGCATGGCCTTGCAGTATACTCCTGCACACAGGTATCCATATTTGCCATGGGTTTGCCACTTCTTGTAGTGAAAAATGCCAGTAACTACAGCACCAGGTGATTGGCCTCTGATGCTGAAAAGGCTCTGACTTGCTTTAAAACAGCCTTGATCTCTGTTGACTAAAAGTACCTTCCTGTCACTTAAATCAAGGGCAGAATTGAGTGAGGTGAATCAACACTGTTCCTGCTTTTCCATTAGGCAGTGTTAAAATAGGCAAAACGGAACAACTCCCTCCACGCTTTGGTTCAGTTTAAGGATCTTGGTTTCAAATTGGTGTCCATATCTCCCTTCTGGCATGAAGCAAGTTCTTTAGCTTTTGTTTGAGATACGGTGCCTCTGATCTGGTTCTTGGGAATACAGTGTTCCTGCAGAACTTACCAGGAGCCAGGGTGTTCCTCTGCTGTAATCCATGCTGGATCCAGCAAGCATCTCTTGGATGCATAAGTAACCACTTCACCTCCTGGGTGCAGGAGTGGGTTGTGTCCCTGCAGTTACTGAACCTGTCAAATACCACATGGGGTTGGTGTGGAATCCTCTTGTTTGATTTCTGCCTCTTGCCACAGACCCTCCCTGCTTGTGTGACCTTAAGTGCAGCCTGGGGGTGTGAGCTGGGGCCTGCAGGGCAGGGTGGTGACTCCCCTGACATGAGAAGCCATGTGCCTGCCACTTGAACTGAGCTCACTGTGCTGCTGCATAGCCCTGAGTGTTACACATCAGGATTCAAAAAAGCTTCAGAAATCTGATTTATGCATGGAAAGCTTGCATAGAGTTTACCAGGGTATAGTTTTAGGCCCCCCAGATTGGCTTTTCTTTCTCACGAAGTCTATAAATGATCTGAGTTTCACAAGCCTGTTGTTGTTTTTGCTATTAATTTAGCCATTGGCAAAGGACCAAATTGCTGGAGCTTTGGGTTTTTTATTCCTGAAATGAAATAAGCAGTTGAGAAAGGAGGAATAATGACTGGTGGAAGGCAGTAGATTTACAGCTCCTCTGAAATTTCAGAGTGGTGCAGAAGGAAGGGAAAGATACAAAGCCAAATGATAAAAGGATGGAATTCTAAACAGACCTGCTTAGTATCACTTTCCAGAAATCTGTATTGCTGTTCTCAGCTGCCACACATATATAACTCTGGTGGTGGGATTTGTAATGCTGCTGTCATACCTCTGCAAGAAGGATCTCTTTGTTTAGTTTGTTTCAGAGAATGCCACTTTTTCCCCCTTTGCATTTCCTTTTAATTTTTATCAGAGATAAAAATAACCTGAAATATGCTTTTAAAAGTACCTGCTTCAATCAGTGTTACTGACTGACTCACATTGGGATGATTTGCTGAGGAAGTGAAGCTTTCTCCATCCTTGGGAATCTTTTAAATCAATTGGATGGCTTCCTAAAAGATGGTCCTTTATAGTTCAGCTGTAGGTTAATGGGCTTGATATGCAAATTGGTGGCTAAAGTTATTTAGCCTTTTGTGATGTAAGGAATCGGATTATATGGTTGTACTGGTTTCTTCTGGCCTTCAAATCTGTGAAGTAATAATTGGGGAAGCTGCCAAAGCAAACCCAGGATAAAGACTCACAATGGAGACTTGTGTACTGAGAAACTGGTTTATGTTTAAGTGTGTAGTGTTACAGTGTATTCTTACTGCTAAAGAAAAATAAATACATTTCCTTTTTTTTTTCAGTGTTTAGAAATGTGTGAAGTGTGTTTACCTCACAAACCTCTGAAGTAGGTTTTGTATATTGCATGTGGTTAAGTATTTCCAAAGGGCTGCTAATGTATTATAAAAGCAAGGGTTGTATATTTGTCACTCAAAACAGTCCTTTTGAATGAGTTACTTCATCTCCTACTCTTCCTAAACAGGGGAAGAGACTCTCTTGCCTCTTATGGGTGGGAGAAAGAAGTGTGCCATACTGCCAAACTCAAATATTCCATGAAGAGGTTTTTTTTAAATGAGCTGCACTTTGCATTCCCTGCTTTTGGGTTTTCCATACCCGTCTCCATCACCCAAAACTTGCTTGACCCCCACGTGTGTGTGGACCATGATCCAGTTAATTACATGTGTAGGCATGTGGGAATCTGCCAAAGAGAGAATTCTCAAAGATTTTTGGAAGTCTTTGGATGATCCACTCTGCAGATGGACACAGACATAACATAGGTATCAAAAAGGCTTTGCCCTAATACTCTGCCATGAAGTTTAGTTCAGTTTAATTATTCCTCGAAGAGTCAGTTTGTTTGCCTTGCACATTGAAAATACTGCCAAAGTCGTTCATCTCAACAAGAGCAAACATAAGGGACTTGATAAGGCTTTTAATAGAACAGAAGGGAAAAATAATCTATGTATGGGTTACCAAATAAAGACAGACATTAAATGCAAACATCTGTTAGTGCAAACAAAAGCCAGGAAATTCAGCTGGGACAGGGAGAGACTGAATCTGGATTCATTCCGAAATTACATCGGAATAGCTGAAAGGAGAACCTTGCCTGAAATTCCCACAGCATTTGTAATTTAGCTACAGTTCCTAGACTTTTGCATTTGGGAGTTGATGGCAGGATGTTTTCACTGACATGCTCTTGGCTGAGGATTTCCCATCCCAATGCAGCAAGAGTGTGTTAACTCTGTAGGCTCTCGAAGACTGTTACCTGATCTGGTGGAGAAATGGATGATGGAAAAAAACATTTATTTACAGCAGAACTTAATCTGCTTATATCTAACTTCCTTGCTAACTTGCCTGGAAGGACCCTTAGCCTTGCCAGCATGCCAGGAAAGAGGAGGACCTGAGCTGCTATCAACTCTGTTACTATGGATTTCCTACAAACCCCTGTGCAGGCACAAGCTCAGTCCATACTCTGGGGCCTGTCTCCACTGCTTCATCTACCTGCCTGTGGGTAAATGCATCCTGGAGATCTTTTGGGATGTCCCAGCAAGATGATGGAGGTGGATCCTTGTCCTCTGCCCTGGTTCCAAGGTGGCCAGCCTGTAACTTTCATTTCTTTCACACACAGGCACACCAGCACAGGCTCTAATGCAGCTGTAGAGCTCAGCCTGGTAACCAGACCTCTGGAGCAAGCATGGTAAACATACCACACTGTGCCACATCCTTATCTGGCTGGGAATTAAGGAAGTTAACAGATTAAAAACACTTAATAACTTTCATTTCTTTCACTGTAAGTCTTTTAAGCCCCTGACTATTTAGAAACAAAGAGGATGGTGACCCATGGCAGTCAGCTGTGTGTTAGCAACAGTCAAAGCTTTTTGAGATGCTTTGGTCCCGTATCTTGCTCTGAATAAGTACAGATAATAAAGAAGCCAAATGAGGGATTTTTAGAGCAAAAGACTGTGAAATAGGATTAGCAGATTCACAAGAAGATGCAATGATACTGCAGTGTATTTACTGGGAAAAGCGAAATCAATAGGACTACTCAGCTGCCAAACTGAGTAGAAAAGTCTCTTGAAGAAAATCAATCTTCTTTACAGACTCATTAAAGTAAAGATCAATTCACATTAAACTGTATTTAAACAGAGGGCTGATAGGAGAAGAGAAACTTATCTACTGCCCACAGGCAAAATATATAATGTAAGGTTTGAAAACTAAATACAGGGAAAATTGGAAGCTGGAAGTGGCAGTGAACATACCAGTGCTTTTTGAAAGGACTGGTGAGCTCAGATGCTGATTGGGGCAGCATGATCCTCATGGAAAAGAGGATACTACTCTATTGTATTCCATCTGGATGTCAGGGGTAAGACAGGTCAGAGACTGCAGTCACTGATTTCTGCATTGAAGTCACTTCCATTTGACTTGTGTGGTTTCTTGGAGAGTGTTTCCTCCAGGTGTTAAGGATTTTATTATCATCCTGGTTAAATTAGTCACATTGTTAGTAATGTGACCCTTGTTTTTTATCTGGCTTTAGTTTTTCTTTGTATCTCATTAGACCTTTGTACTATATTAGAGTTGACTGGTCTTCAAGGTCCCTAACATGGCAGAATCAGGATCATGCTATTGATCTTCCTCCTGGACCTGTTGCCTCATCCTTTCAAAGTGAAGGCTTGGGAAATCAGTTGTTATTTTAGTGCTGTTTGCACTGTTTCAGTTGTGTTGTCAAATGGGGATTGCAAAAACACGTTTTGAAGATGTGTGAGGTCCATTAGGTCCTTTGAGCTGCTGTTTTGCTTTCATGCAAGACAGACTTGTCTTTCTACATGAGCTGGAACAATGCAAGCAGTCATTGTGCTCTGCTGCTCTGAGTGGGATCCCACAAATACACCTTGGCTTCCATATGGGCTTTTCCCAGGAGCTGAGGTGGTGATGTTGAGATGTGTTACTTCAGTTTGTCTTTGCTTTTCAAATAAGATGGCAAAGACTTGGTTGAGCATCAGAACTGCAGCTCCAGTTCTGCCCATGGCAGCCTTTCCAGGTGGTCTGTGTTAGAGGAAAGAACTCAAAACTGCTGCATTTGTGCTGTTTCATAGAACGCAGCTCAAGCCTGAGCTGGTCTCTACATGAGGTGTGAGGTCACTTTGTGTTCCTGGCCAGGCCAGAGTAAAAACCTCTGTGTAGGCGGTGTTGATAGTTGGGAAGTTTGGCTTAAATGAGGAGCTGAGATTGGAGCTAACATGGCAGTATAGAGGCAGCCTTGGAGCCCATTTGTGGCCTGGGATCCTGCTGTGCTAATTGCTGTACAAATACAATAACTGCCTTGACCCCCAAGAGATTTAATCTGCAAGTCATCTTTGCTGGAGTTAAAAAGGGGTGATCTAACAATTAGAAATAAGGAGACTACTCTGTTAATTCCATCTGGGTCGCAGCAAGAGGTTTTGTGCTCATAAGCACAAAATCCAGATGACTCAGAGGCGGCCGTGCGCGGGGTCTGGATGGAGTCAGCAGGCTCTGCTTGTGTGCAGGACGTGCCTTGGGCAGCTCAGAAAACCAAGCTGCCTCATTAGTGGCACAAAGAAAACTTTCCCTGGGAACTGAGGCAAAGAGGTACCTGCAGGTGTAGGTACGTCAGTGGGAGCAGATTCACCCCCAGCCCCTACTTGCATTACTTGTGCTGTGTAATGTCTGCAGGGACCAGTTCTCTAGTGTTTACTCAGGCAATTCCCCTCAGAGCTGGAATGAGAGTTGCTTTCCGAGGGTTTGGTCCACAGTACAAGCTACACTACTGAGCTTCTATTTTTAAATGTGAATGTATTGATGTGGAAAGGGGAAATAGAAAGAATGCTGGCAGTCAGGCTGTTTAGTGTGCAGCAAAGATATTCTGAAACCCACCTCTCCTGTTTGTTTTGCTCAGAGTTCGTAGTAAGGCTCTGGCGTGTAAAGTCTGCAAGTTTTTGAGGCCAAAGACTGCAGGAGCCTTTCCCAGAGGAGGAAATTCTCATTAATCATGTGCTCCCAAGCACCAGAAGAGAGGCTGTTTTAACTTCTCTTTTGGGCTGTTGGAACTGTTCTAATCATTTGCATGTCCACTTTGGGCTTTTAGATATAACATGAGCACATGGAAATGGCAAAGGATCTGAGGCTATTCAGGGAAATGAGTAACCATTTCTTGTAGAAGAGCAACAGCAATACAGCACACAGTTATCAGACTCAACAAAAGAGCATCAGAAAGTAATCTGAACCTAGAGGAGTGTAAAAATTTGCCATAGGAAGAAGATAGTGAAAGTTGGTGGCAGCTCATGAAATACCATTTACCCCTTGGGGCTACTTTATTAAGCATTTACTAGTGAAGATAAACATTTTGTGCAGCTGTGGCAGCTCTTTCTGTGAGTAGGGAATTGCTTTGAGCTGGGCCGGGTCTGCTCTGGTATCTGTGCTGCTTAGCACATGCTGGGTTAGTATTTTTCTGGAGGAAGAGGTCTTGTGGGACAGAACACAAGGTCAGGAGTTGGAATACTGGAACAGGATCTTTTATGTGTGACCCACATATTCATTACACCCCAAGAACAAGTAAATTCCCATTTGGGTGGATCTGCTTCCTCTGAGCTAAAGAGGCTCTATCTCAGTACAGACATAACTCATTAATATAAAGCATCTCCTGGTGCATTTTCTGAGGGCAGGTGCATGTTGTGTACAATGCACAAGAGGGTTTCCAACTTCTGTCCCTCTGCAGACCAAGCCCAGATTAGTTGTTGGGGTTACTTGCAACCATGATCTTTTGTTAAGGTCAGTATGAAAAACAGCCTCATATTTGAGCCTTAGAATAGCCTAAACTCACGACTATTAATATCTGTGGTAGAGTGACTGTCTCATTTAATGGCGTATGGCAAATAAAGCACATGTCTACAAAAGCAATTCCTTTGTTAGTCTTCACAGACTGAGCAGATTTCAAATATAAATAACTTGCTAAGCTGAAAGTTTTTTTAGCATGTTGGAGTTTCCTGCCTAAAAACTGCTAGTAATGGATATTTAGTTTGCTCAGAGGTGAGTAAAAGCAAAGTTGATGCTGCAAGTTAAAGCAAGTTAAATTTTTTGGGGGTAGAATTCTCTACTCATTTTTCTCACTGAAAGCTTGACTGGTTCATTTTTTAACAAAACTGAAGAAAAACCAAAACAGGACACTATCAGTATGTGTCTCTGCTTCCCTTCTGAGATTGACTAGTTAGTCCTCACTGTCATTTATCAGATTATTCGGATTGTTAGAGAGTGGTGCTTGCTCAGAGCATCAAACAGATGCCCAGTGAAGAGCAAGAACACCACTTGGGGTAGAATTACAATTTTTGAGTAGAGTGACATAAAGCACTTTCAAAATACCTCCATTTTGTTACCCTTCAAGCACCCTGGAAGGCTTGGAAACAGGCAGTATCCTTTAGTTCCTTTGCATATAGCACTGCCCAGAGGGTTTCAGCAGAGGCGTTAAAGAAGGAATCCTGCCTGAATTTTATAAACTAGGCTTTAAAGCACATCAGTTTTGCCATTTATTTAATCCTCTGTACAATACTTGTTGCCTGGCTTCCCTGGCAGCATTAGGAATAGCATAGGGCAGAAAGCATTAGTGTAAACAGTGTTTACTAAAATCTGATCCTGCCCTGTGCAGATTTGAAAATATTTGCAAAAAACTTCCATAGATAGCTCGTTTTTACATGACTAAAAGCTAGATGTGTGCTGGATTTTCTGTTACTTGTAACGCATGTCAAATTCCCGGATTAATTGCAGAGGTGAACAATAGAGATCATGTCAAAAGTTATTATCTTACTCTTGCAAAACGAGCCCTGCTGGGGGTGTGCAGCGTGGAAAATGTGATTGCTTGTTAAGGTAGATGGGAAAGTCATCTGTCATACCTTTAGATGAAGTGATCACTTAGGAGGCCACCCTCCCTTCACAGTGTGTGTGCATAACTCTTGCTTGTTAACAGGAATTCCACGTGAATATTGATTGGGAATAAGTGGTTGGGCGAGTACATGTTCTGCCTGTCAAAGCATTTAATGTTCAATTGCACATCAGGGAAAATAGCAAAGGCAGCTGGAAAATGAAACAGGAGCACAGGGCCATACAATTTAAAAGACAACTGTGTTAGTGGTCAGATATGAGCAGAGAAAAATGAGCTGGGGAGGGGAGTAGAAAAAGAGGGACTCTATAAATGGCTCATTTTTAGACTTAAAATACCATCTCCAGTCCATATACTGCAGGTCACACACTAAGTGGAAGGAGTCACTGAATAGGGTGGTGATTGGCATGAAGAAGTCAGGTCGAGGCATTGGACCTTCTATAATCCTTTGGGTGCCCTTGAATAGGAACACTTTTTGGTGGTCTTAGTGAAGACTTTTTTTGCCTTCCATGTTGTTTTCTTGAGGGCCTTTGTCTTTTTCAAAATAAGAGGAGCTTAAGTAGTAGATGGTCTTATTAAAGAAGCTTGAAGAACGTACTGGCTCAGTGGTGGTGATTGCTTACCACTGACTTTACAAGATCTGCTCCAGGGAAGCTTGAACAGACAGTGTTTTACACCAGCCTGGCTTAGCACAGTTATCAGTTTGGCTCCAGAGCTCAAATTTTGTTCCCTGCATCTTTTGACACCTCATTCTACAGTTTCCTGAAGCCACCCTTCCTGCTTGGCATGCTTTATTAATAACAGACTTGTTAAGAGCAGCCATTTGCTTTGTTAGCTTGACCATTGCTTTTCCACATCAGGGCTATTCCTTCTTGCAGGCTGAGGAGAGCTCTCCTTGCAGTGAGGAGAGCTGAGTCTGCCCAGAGGCAATCCCTGCTCCCTCGACCTTGCTGACAAGACAGATAAGCCCTTTCAGCAGAGCACAAGTGTGTGTCATGTTGGAGCACACAAACCCACCAGCCTATCTACATCTCTCAAGTGTTAACAGGAGTTTGACTGGCCAGTCAAAAATGTGTTTCTTCAGCTACTTCAGTTTCTTCAAGGGGCAAGTCTTTTAGCAGCTTCTGCTGCAAATTCAATGAGATTCAGAGTTTGATGGTTTAGCAAGTAGATGTATTGAAGTGTGTTGTCCTTTATTTACTTCCCAGAGTATCAGAGCTCTTGTGTAGTTAAATCCACCTGTTTTCATTGTGTTCCTGTTGAAAGCCTGTGGCTTAGAGGCACAGACAGTGTATGCTATCAAGAAGTCTGCTTGCAATTACGGTTTGGATTGATACTGCAGCATCATGGGCAGAGCCATTACATTTGGTTTGCACTTAAACTGCTCCTCTGCTTGTGTATTTTCCCCTCCTCACTCCTGTGGAGAGACAAAAGCAAAACAAAACCACCCACAAAACACATGCAGTCACTAGGCTGTGGTGGATCTTCTTTACTTTGATCATTTATTACAGAAAGAGAAACTAAAATCAGTATCAGGATTTAAGGATAAAAGTGTCTCCATGCCTTGTGTTTTTGGACTTTCTTGGCTTTCAAATGAAAATTCCGTCTTTGTTGATTAGAAGCACAAAACTTGCCTGCAATGCACATGGAAGGAGGCTGCTCTCTGTGTGGGAGTGGGACAGGATTGCTGCCCCACATCCAGGCTGGATCTGATTTTTAGCATCTATTCTTCCTTATCACAAACCTGCCTTATCTTTGAGGCCAGTGACAAGGGAGTGAGGACTTAGACAGCAGTCCTGGCATGGTGTTGTACAAGTGTGGGGCTGTGGAGAGCAGGAACTCTATCAGAGCTGCGTGCCCACCAGTTTGCTGTGACCTCTTTCTTGACTTTAAGGAGTGGCTTATGCATTTAATTTGTGATAGAAAATTGAGTTTTGCTGGTCTATATCAGTAGGAGAATAAAGCCCTTGAGATAAAAGTGCAAGAGGAAAAGCGGGTGATGGAGTAAGAGAGTAGCAGACCAAAGCTGTAAGAAGTAGAACATTTAAACACTGACACGACTGCCAGCAACTGAAGGACCCCTTTCAAATAGTGTTGCCCTTCCTTCAAAGAGGCTCTGCTGAGCCCACAACCCCATTCAGACAGCTGGTGTGGAGCCATGTGGTTTCCTGAATTCTTGTGTGAAAACTGCCACTTACCTTGTATGACTCTGTTCCTTTTATTGCCATAGGACAATTCTGTTCCTTAGCAGAATTCAGCACCCAGAAGAGCTTCTCTGCTCCTTTGCAGCCCTTCTCAGTGCTTGCTCCAGACTGAGGTCAGGGAATGTGAGAAAGGACAGGAGCAGGTTTGGACTGAGCTGAAGAGGGTGAAGGACCAGCACAGCTACTAGTGCTTGCAAAACCAGCATTGGTTGTGCTCAGTGGCTTAGAGCTCATTTCCCTACCTTGTGCCAAACTGCATTTCAGGTTGGGCAGCCCCTGCTGAAGATAACCTGGCCCCAACCTGTGCTGGTGCATCATCCACGGAGGGATGCACTCAGTGATTCTGAAGATAATCACTGAGATGGTTTGAGGTGGAGGTGCACATGGGGCCATGAGGTTGTGCTCTGGTATTGAGTTCATAAAAGTTCAGGGAAGTTCCTTATAGAGCAGCTGTGCCAGACAATGAAAGATGCTTTGCACAGCCTGTTTAATAGATCTGTTGCCCTTTGTGAATACATCATTTAGAAAGCTGCTGCAGAGCACAGTCTTGATGAAACATCCAGTAAAAACCAGAAGAGAGCTGGTCTTCTTGGAACCACCCAGTTGCTGATGAGGGGACTGTGCCCAAAACAGAGACTGTCTTGTCTTCAGGAATCTTAATTTGCTTTGATGTCATAGCAGGTTATGTAATCTGCTGAAGAGATAAGACAGCATCTTTTTTAAAGATGAGTAACTTCTACACCTGCCTGTCCCACACATTTTGCTCACTTAATGGAATTAAATGCTGAAGACGTACGAAGTTGTGTATTGCAAAAAATATCTGCAATCATATGGTGACAAGTCAAAGTCCAGTGAGAACAAATGCAGAGCATATTGAGGGAGAGAGCTTTTAAAAATGACATGACTCACCTTGGTGGATCTAACACACAGCATAAGGTCATCTAAGAAGTCAGAAAATTTACATAAATAGTGCTAGTGAAGAAATAATCAAAGAGAAGATGCGTTTCACTGGATGTGATGTTCTTGGTTACATTAGAAGAAAGGCTTTTCTTCATGCTGAACCCAACAAAACCCCTTAATGACCATTGAATCCAGGCCCTTGTTTGTGTCCAGCTGCTGTGAAAGTCAGATTCTAAAAGACTGTGTTTGATCTCCACCTCTTATCCATGTGGCTGCCTTTTGAAAGAGGTATGAGAGTGTGCCTGACAGGAGGATAACATCTGCCCATGGCTCAAAGATGCTCTGAACTGCACTGGTCAGCAGTTGCAGTCTGTCACTGTGAGAGGCAGATGAGCTTGGTCCTGTGAGTGGGTACAGAGGAGCCTTTAATAGACAATGAAAACGTAGCTCTTGGGTCATACTGGTCTCACGTGAATAGTCCTGTTGACTGCAGTGGAACTATTTGCATGAGTAATAGTTTGCTTGTGGGAATAGAGAGTTCACAGCACAGCCCTTTGCAGGTGGTGGCTGCTCCCAAACCCAAAGGGGTGAATTAGCAAATCTCATCTCCCAGGCTGCTTTCTGGCTTCAAACATTCATGACCTGAAACAGAGATGCAGTCACTTCACTGGGAAAGGTTGCATTTTTTTCTACCCCCTTCGAAAAAAAAAAATCAACAAAAAACCCACCAACAAAACTCACATCGTTTTTTGAACCCCCCATCTTGTCCCAGCTGCATGGGGGTAGTTTGCTTCATGCTTCTTTATCCTAAACCACAAACCAGGGTGAGAACATGACCTGATTAAAAAAAGCCCCCTGACATATATCTGTTTAGAAGCTGATGTACAGCAGATGAAATGTCTGCCATAGTTTGATAAGAGTTGGAGTAGCTTCTTCAGCTTGTTGCTGCATTGCTCTTATATATGATTTGAAGTGAAAAACAGTGTAGAACTGTCATGGATTTTGTTTGCTGCATCTTAGACCTTTTTTTTGAAGGAGGGAGAAGGAAGATCCCAACAATCTCAGGCAGAGCATGCAAACCTTTAAGGAAAAGTTTGCATACCCAAAGTTTGGATATCCGTAAAAAATTACACAAGTGCCTTTTTTTGGTGGTGGGTTTTGGGTTTGGTTTTTTGTTTATTTTTTTTGGGAGGTCTTTTTGTTGGTGGTTTTTTTGTGGCTGACCCTAAAATGCAGTGGCTGCCTGGTCTGCCACTGCTCTGCTCTTTTTGTGTGTGCAGCCAGCACCTGAACAAACAGAGCTGTCTTTGCGACAGCCTGGGAATCTGCCAGGATTCCTCAGGGAAGGAGTGATTCAGAGCATCTGAGAAAAGTGGGGGCTGCTTCCATGCATCCTTGCTTCCTGCCTGGACAAAATAACCCCTGCAGCCTTACTCTGAAAGGACAGTGGGGCTGTTCCCATAATCAAATACAGTGCACGTTGTGTTGGATAAAAATACGTGTTCTTGTAATGGTCCAAGATCTTGTGCCTCATGGATTATCCTGGAAAGGCTGATGTGACACATGAAGTGTCAGACAGATAGTGGGACTTTTTGGAGCAGTTGGGAAGTGTGAGGGCTCATGCACATCAGGTATTCAGTTTTTGTGGGAAGGTCTCATGTGAAGAACTAGAGAATGGTATGCCACAGACTTACAGCCTGACACTACAGAGGTGGCTTCACTACTCCAAGGCAGACATTTCACAAGTCCTGATGACATTCTTCTCTTTCCTTCTTTCCATACATTATTAAAAACAACTTAGAAGATCTTCAGTTACTGCTTGTAATAAGGTGACCAGAAAAAGGTCTAAACACAAATTAGTCTTCCAGATTATCAGTTACCTTTCTTGCTTGTCAAGAAAATTGCTTAGGCATTGCACTATACTCTGAAACCATGATTTTATTTATTATGTTTGTGTGTAGCGAGTGATGGGCTAAAATCAGATGGCAGATGATCTAAAGTAAAAGTTTAGGAACCCATGTCTTCAATCATCTTCAGCGTTTCAAGGAGGGTCAATACTGGATCTCCATCTTCTCTGAGTTGAGGGGAAGGAGGGCAGGTAGTACCAGGCATCATTTAGTCACAGTGTATGTGATCCCTCTGCTGTTACAGTGCCTTTGATCTCCCTCTCTTTGCATGGCCTGTCTCTGACACCAAACCTTGCCTGCCCTTCAGTAGCAAACCCCATAATTCTTTCTTGCTCCAGCATTTAGTTTCTTCAATGCTTTCCCAGTATGGAAACATTAACCAAACCTTGAGCTTTTTAAGTCTCTCTCTTTTTAGTCTTGTGATCTCCCTTGTTTGCTGATTCTGAAAATGTGCTGGTACATTAATAGAACCCTTCCCGAGGTGCAGAGCCTCTCTTTTGAAGCCCGGTTTTATTTTTGATGCCTATAACAGGTGCTGGTTTAATAGGTTTGCTGTATTACAGCTTTCCTTTTTTTCTGGTGAGCCCAGCCAGATCTGTAAGCTGACACTACATGAAGGCCAAGCATGTGACTTCTCCCTGCCTTTAGCCTCCCTTTGCACCGAACATTTGCGCTGCAGACTCCCAGCAGCTCAGGCAGCCTTAATTCAAGCTTTGTCTCAACCAGGAGGTTTTGTGCTGATTGTATTTAAATCAGTCCAAGCAAAGCCCCTTGTACATTCCCATCTGAGGGTCTGCTTGCTTTGATTTTCCGCTGTCAGCTTTCAAATGGGCAGCTGCTGGGGGCAGTGAATGTGGATCAAACAACAAAGGAGCATGTTTGCACTGCTCTCTGCATCCATTTCACACAAGGAGTTTGAAACCACGGTCTAAATTAAACTGATTAGTGTTCTCCAAAGGACAGGGTTGCTGCAAAGAGGAAGGTGAATTTTTCTCCTATTAGGTCTAGTGGAAAATGTTTCACAGCCTGTTTATCAAATAAATATTCACAAAGACGCTTCGAATGAGGAAACCCACCAGGATTAAAGTGTAACTTTACCTCTAAAATACAAGCTGAGATTCCTGGAAATGCTGCAAGCCTTTGACTTTGCGCCACCTGTTATTTTCCTGCCACCCCCTTCGGCTCCCTCCCGACTCAGAGCAAACCCAAACACGCTTTGGCTTCTCTGGAACGTTCTGCTTGTTTTTCTCAGCCTGGAGGAGCAGAGAGCGTGCATTTGCTTCCTGACATGGTCCTCCTGGGCTTGGTTCAGCAAAGAGCTGGCTGAGGTTAATCCAGATCTCCTGTAATCCCGAGGGGTCTTTTTAAGAGCAGTGCAAAGTGCAGTGCAAAGAGGCTGTGCTACCTCAGGGTGTTGAACCAGGGTGCAGGCAGGTTAAGCTGAGAGGCTGGAGGGCAGCTCCCCCCAGCTCTCCTCTCTCCATCTGCAGCTGGTTCTGACCTGAGGGTGAAGCAGTTCCTGAACAAGTGCCATATGTGCAGAGCTCAGAGCGTGAAAGTAATCCATTGCTGACTCCAAGTTACCTTGGCTTGGCACAGAGATGTTACAGTTCAAGGTCTGTGTTAGCTGCAGATGAGGTGTCTCTGGGAATGACGTTGGGTATGAACTGGGAAGTTCAACTGTTTTAGCCAGATCCTCCCATATTCATAAAAAAGCCCAAATGGACTTGGATGGGCTCCTTAGTTCCTATTTCGTTTTTACTTGAGCTGCTTTCTCTCCAGATTTTTAGTCCTCAGCAAAGGCAGTCCTGCTCCATTCTAGCTAGGTAGTCCTTTTCCATATGCATTGGAACCAGAGGCAGAGAGGGGTTAGGGAACTTGCCCAAGGCGGATGAGTTGGTGCCAGAGCTGGGAATAGAAACTAAGAGACTTGGCTCCTGCTCCAGGCTCTAATTGCACAATCTCACATTGAAGCCCTGTCATCGTATACTCTTGAGGTAACACTGACTGAAGTGAGGCAGGGAGCTGTTTCCAGGCTGTGATACCTAATGAGTGGGGAAGGGAAAAGACACCTGAAGGCAAATTAGTTGTGCAAGCACCAATTATTTGTGCTTTAATGCCTGGTTTCGGCAATTGGTACTAAAATCTGATCTGTCACCTTTGAAGCCAGCCAAGTGTAAACTAAGGAGCTAGTTGGGAAAAATCCAGCCCTTTTCCAGTCAGTGATAAAGGGGAGAGTCAAAGTCATAACATCACTGGTCTTTTTTTTTTTTTTTCTGTAAAAAACCCTTGCAATGAACTGGGGAACAAAGGCAGAAGAGCTGAAGGTATTTGAGTAAAAACAGGAAGGGTTAAATCACATTTGGGCTCTTACCAAACGAATGAAAAATAAATTGTAATCAAGCTAGTCAAAGGTTTGGGCAGTGTTGCCTGCCTATCACATGCTGTGTATAGGAAAAGTCAGCCGGGCTGGCTTTGTTTGAAGTGCAGTGCTTTGAGAGGGTGCAGTGCTTTGCAGCAAACTGTCTGACATTCCCCAGCTGGGACTGGCCTGGGATGGTGTTTGGAGCTGAGAATTACATTTGGAGTTAGCCCATCTTTGAAAGAGACGGGGAGAGGGAGAGAAAAGAGCCTGTTTTTTCTTCTGTAATATATCCATCTCACCTGCCAGCTGCAGCACGCAAAAAACAAGAGGCAAACGGACAGAAGTCACCTGGAAACTGCAAACATGGCTCAAACAAAATTTTTCCTGTCCATTTCTTCCCTTCTAAAGTCTTTCTTCTGGGACGGGCTGGGAGATCTGGCAGGCGGGCAGATTGGATGCATGTTGAGCAACCGAAGCACAAAAATATTAATACTCCAAAAAAATAACATTGGCTTCCTCAGAGCATTTCATGTCCAAATTCACTCTGTGCTTTCAGTCCCTTGCAGACTTAGCTGCCCTGTGCAGGGATTGTCAGGTGATTTATAGATTCTCCACGTTCGTTTGTACAAGCCTTCATTTCCTGTTAATTTACGGCCAGATTCATCTCAGCCATCACAGCCTAGATGAGATCAGAGCTGAACTTGCAGCCCCTGCTTAAGGAGAGCTCCAGAAAACATGCTCAGGGCTTGCTTTCAGTTATGTCTGTGTTGAGGTACTTTCCTGAATCAGGCTCACAACACACATTTAATGAATTCTCTTCTTTTGAGGAGGAAAAAAAAGATTGGAATTTTTGAACTTGCTGATTCTACTGGTGGAGTTAATTGAAAAAGAAACTAGTCCTTGGGGAAAAAATTCTCTTTGCCTGTGTGTTTAGTTAATAGAGGTGTCAAAATTCTGTGTACAGTGATTTTTCCTGTATTTTAGTCTCAGTATAGTATAAATTCACTGGATTTCACTTCTACTGGGTGCACGGATATAAAAATTCAGTTTTCATTCCTAGCTGTAAACGAATATTGGGTCATTTGGATAGCAGCCATGTCATTGCCTTTTATATAGTTTGTGGTTATAGAGACCTGTGTGCCTGTAACCCATGAAATAACCAGTTTGGAGACATAAATTATAACTTCCCTTTGATTTTCTTGACAGCTTGTGTCATTGTATTGGCAGCACATTGCTATAGTGATGTAAGATTTGTCCTTAATGCTTTGTGAGCCTGCACTGAATTAAGTATCATTTAAACTCTTCAGTCAAAGCAGCGTTTCTGTGCCTGTTTCCCAAGTGTTAAGTGAGGGTCACGTGCTGGCTGTTTAAAGGGTGAGTCTCCAAAAAGCAAATTGTTCTGGGGTTGCAGATTTTACCCTCTTCCTGTTGCAGACACCAGCAAATGTGGTGGTGAAGCAATCTGGTTTTAATAACAGGGAGAGTAGAGGAGCAGATCACGGTGAGGGGAGCAGGTCTCTTGCCGTGTGCTGTTGGCATTTTCTGTTCGAGGGGGAAGGTTTTCTTTGAAAGGGACTTGCCTGAACCCCTGGGAGAGCCTGAAGTAAGGGCAAGGCCAGAGAAGATGAGCTCCTAGACAGCTGTCAGCTTCAGTGCCTGGAAGGCTGTGGTTGGTCATCCCTGGGTTTTCTGTTTCAAAGCGCTGATGCTTCGTCGGGAGGGCTGGGACTTGCATTCAGGAATGCTTTCACTGGCTGCTGTCTCCTCCTCTGGTTACCCAGTAGGTAGCTGGACAAGGCTCAGGACTTGTCTGAACTCTCTCTACTATCTCTTATTATTCAGCAAGTTCCCAAGTGTCTGGTGAGCGTCTCTGTTTGGAGTGCCTCACTCACAGCCTTGCCAGTAATATCAGTGACTGCTCTGAATTCACATCAGGCATGTGCTCTGCTTCTTGTGACTAATGCACAATGTATTTTTTTTAATTGATTACTGTTCTCTCTACTGATTGAGGCCAGAAGGGAGTCAGAGGAAAGGACTTTTAGTTAGACCTTGTTGAGTGTGGATGAGGTATAAAGGTTTTTAACTGTTTGATGGCTGTGGAGACCCTGAGGACACACGGTAGTACCTTCTGCAAAGAAAAGCCTTAGATTGAATCCCTGAGGCCGTACTGCAGCAAATGCAGGTGAAATGCAGGTGCAGGGTCTGATGCTGCAGTTGGTGCCTGACCAGGTCTGGCACTGCAGAGTTGTCTAATTCTACAGTGGGACAAAAGTAGCAAAAGATGAGGAAATGCTTGGAATAATGTTTGCAAGCGCTCTTACAGTATTTCTGTGTGTTACAAATCGCTGTAACATAGTGCAAAGCTGGGAATTTTCAGAAGAATCCTTAGGAATTAAAGAAACAATGTTTTGTAACTTTTGTTGAGATTGTATTTACTTATCTGTTTCCTTCTCTGAAAGTCCCATCATCTTTGGATGACACTGGCAGCATTCCTTGCCTGCGGGGTTAAAATCCAGCCGTGCAGTCCTTGCGTGTAACAAATCCATTTTGGAAGGGCAGGCTTGATGAGTGGAAACAATAGTTCTGTAGAGAGGAAAAGTGTCTGGAAGGCTGCAGATACCTGTGACCCCATCTCTAGCCAGAGATGCAGCATAGGGATTAGGGAATGTCTCTCTGGGGTGGGTTTCTCCTTGGACAGCTGTTGAAGAAGCACCGTAAGTCTGAGTGTACGAACTCAGGCCCAGCCTGGGGGCCTGCTGCATCCTCGGGTATTCATTCTGTTTTTCTAAGAGAACTAAATAGTTTCTGTTTCTCCTCCTGACTGTTTCAGGCATCACAACAGGATCCGCAGCATTGAAGCAAGTCAACTGCAGCCCTATGTTACCCTGGAAACGTTGGACCTGAGTTTCAATGACATCACGGAAATCCGAAACGGCTGCTTTCCACAGGGACTTCACATAAAGGAGCTGTGAGTTTTTCTTCTTGGGAACAGCTTTTGTTGAGTTACCACAGCAGAGAAGAGGGCCTCAAACCTTAAAAAAAAAAAAAGAAGTAACAAACATAAAAAGTATGGGATTATTTGTTGGGAGTTTAAGTGAAAGGAGAATTAAAAGGCAGCACGTTGTCCCTATTATCAGGTTATTTTTTGAGTCCTGTCTGTGTGGTTTCTGACTTATCTAGAAAGAATGCAGATTATTATTAATTGTGTTGCAGAGGAAAGGTATCCTGCATCCTTCAGGTGTAGGTGTCTTTACAGCTGCAAACAGTCCTACAAGCCAGCAGAACTGTCTGCAACAGACCTGTGTCTCTTCCCCAGTGGGAAGTGTATATGCTGTTTCCCAGATCAGCCCATGTGTGTCTGGAAGAGTGGAGGGAGAACAACTGTCTCATCATTAAAGTGGCTTCTGAAAGAACAGAAATGTCTCATTGGTTTTTTAAAGAAAGCTGGGTGTTAAGTAGAGTAACATCTTCCCTATAGAGATGTTTGACTATTCAGAGAAACATAAAATAATGTGTATTTTAGGTACCTTTGAAGAAATACAGACAAATAATCTGCCTGCATTAAAGTTTACACCTAAGTTTCTGCTCCTGATTGTAGGAGAGTATAAGAAAGTGGTTGTTACTGATGTTTCCCTGTTGTTCTATAAAAACAGCCTCTGTGGCTATGACTAGGATCCACCTAAGAAAGAGCCCTGGGACAGACACTGAGGGGAAAATGGGGAATGAATAGAATTGTCCTGCATGGGAATATTCTCCAGTTTCTGGCTTCCACTCCTGATTGTCTTGCTGAATAGGAGAGTAAGAAGGAGCTCCTTGAAAGTGCCCAGCAATTCTCCATATTGGTCCCGTGGTTTTGGCAGAGGCTCTGTGCTCTTTGTGCAGCCAGAAATCCAACTGGTTTGAAGCCATCACTGTAATTTCACCAGCCCGTCTGGAGACCAACTAAATGCTGATAAAAGGAGATTTCTGACAGAACTGTTCATTTTTCTGCTGTGATTTATTGCAGCTACCTGGGGAGCAACAGAATCAGCACCCTGGAGCCTGGTGCATTTGATAGTCTGTCACGGTCCCTGCTAACACTTCGTCTGAGTAAAAACAGGATCACTCAGCTTCCTGTCAAGGCATTCAGGCTACCCAGGCTAATACAACTGTGAGTAGAAATGTCCACTTTAATTAAGCTTAGCCACACTTTATGGGGACAAAATGTCCCTGAGGATATACACACCAAAAGTCACCTTTCCTCGATGTAAATGTCTGTAAAATGTAGAATACACTATGCAGCAGTTCTCTGCCAGCACCTAGTGAAATATGCTGGGAGAGGGTCCTTTTTGTCTTGTAACTGTTGGCTTTTCAGACCATTCTTTGGATCAATTGGGAAGGAAGGGATGCTGCAGCAGACATCAGCATCTTACGCACTTGACAGGGTGAGACAAATCCATTCCCTGGCAAGCTACTGATGTCTGTGGCACAGGAGAGGTTTGGGAGATGTTTCTATTGCGAGTGACAGGGCTGAGATACCGTGTTAGTTTTTCAAGACCACACAGGTATCTTTATGTGGCAATAAAAATGCAATGAGGGAAGGTTGTTAAACTGTGCAGTGATATTTGGGCAGAGAAAATAGCACTCTAGGTGAGTTAACACACACATCGTTGTTGTCCAGCTTGCATGGGGACACACAGACATCTGCAGCTATAAATGTGCTTTATGTGTAAAAAAGTAGCACTAATTGTTTAGCTTGTCCCTTCTGTTGCTGTTGGAGAAATGGGATCAGCCTGAGGCTCATTGCAGTCTTTCCATCTAATTTGATAGGCAAAAGGTCACCCTCTGTCTGTTAAACATAAAAGTCCACAAAAGCTGTTGGAACTCACACCTCTAAATGGCAACTTCTTGATTGAGAGACAAATCCTTAAGCCATGGTGTGCCCAAGGAACATGTTTGCATTTGTGCTTACATACATGCAGGATTTATAGCCAATTTGGGGTTGAACAGTGTGACACAATAGCAGATGTATCTTAAAAGTCTGTTGCCTGCCTCTCAGTTGGAAGTTACTGTCCATTGAGTGAGAGCTTGTAATCCCCTGTGTTTGACTGCATCATGTGCAGAACTGTAATAAAAACAACTCAGTCTGTTTAGGAACACAGTTTGCACTGAAAGTTAGAGTAATTGGTACTCTTAATGACAGCCTCACAGCTGGTTGTTTAACTGTGGATAAACATGAATGAATTGCAAGTTATACAGATTGATGTGTTGTAGAATTTGTGTACTTTTTCTGGCAAAGCCTATTTCACTAATAGCCCAGGAAATGCAGTACGACAAGGGACTTTAGGCCTGCAAAGTCTTAATTGCTTACTTGACTTTAATTACACTCAACTTGACTGCAAATTCACCATTGTTTTTTCAGGCAGCTGAAAAGTAAGCTAAAAGTTTCTATGGCTTCCTCATCTTTTTCAAAACAAGTTCTGATATGGTAACCTCTACCATTTCCCTGAACACAAACACTGAGTAGGGAACTACCCTTGGGTTAGTCTTGAATGTGTGGAAAAGTATCCATTTTAAAAGCTCTCACTTCAGCTTCAGTACATTGTGTTAAAGTTTTCCACTGACTGTATGGAACTGGATTTTGACCTGTGTCAACCAATCCATAAGACTGATGTAGGTTGGTAAAGTGTGTTGTGATGATGTTCATATTGCTATTCAGAAAAAAAGGTATTGCCAAAATTCAGGAGTCTTTCCCCACCCAGGGAAAAGAAAAAAAAATTTAATGAACCAGGTTGGAGATCTTTGTACACACAGAATACTAAGACTGCCTTGTTATTGGAAACAACTTGTTTCACTCTTTATTGGTTTCTTATAGTAGAAAAAAAAAAAAAAGTGGAATTTGTCAGGGAAACTGAAAGCTTTCCTTTCAGACTTGGCCATAAAGTTTCCTCTTGGGCCCACAGTTCTTGGGGCACCTGCTTGTTTCAGAGCATGTTTTTAGTGGGCAATTACAAGTCCTGTAAAAACTGTGGGTTGCAAGGGAAATAACGCTGATGTTTGACTGTACTGGTCAGTCTGCATTTGAGAGAACGTGGAGTGTGAAAATTGATGAAAAGGATCAATGGCTTCAATGAAATGCAGGGAGAGGAGGGATGAAGAGGAATTGCTGCACTCCGTTATTTCTCTCTAGTGAAAGCCTGTCCCAGGGTGAGTTTATTTAAGCAGTTGCTCCCAGCTGACTTCCCGGGATAGCTCTGGGATTGAAAGTTTCCGGTGTGCTGCTGCTGTCTCCTGGGAACCATTGACAGAGGAGTTGTTGGCATTGCTGTCCCCATTGTGTGCTGCACAGACGCCTTCGTGAGAAAGGACTGGGGTTTAATAAACTTGTACGGCCTTGGTGATTTTAGGGAGCTGAACCGGAATCGCATCCGCCTGATTGAAGGCCTGACGTTCCAGGGCCTGGACAGCTTGGAAGTCCTGAAACTCCAGCGCAACAACATCAGCAAACTGACTGATGGAGCTTTCTGGGGTCTGGCCAAGATGCAAGTTCTGTAAGTTGGAACAGACAGGACTTAATGTGCTTTCACATCCTTCTCTGCAAGGACTCCCATCGGACACCTGTGGGCACCTGTGCCAGTTCTCGTGCTTCTTTCCATGTCCTGCATTCCCAGAGCTGTGCCATGCTGCAGCAGCTTCTGCTTAGTTGACCCAGAGTTTACTGAAGCTCATTGCTTTACCAGATGTTCAATTAAAAAAGTCCTGTTCTTTAAGCTGGGACAGTATTCCTGTGAAAATTTGGCTATTTGAACGTTCAGTATGATCACAATTGGTCGTTCAGTAAAAGCTTATCTGTCTTCTGCAGATTTGTTTTGACTGATACATGGAAACTCTCTGTTACAGACATGATTATTCCACCTTTTGTGATACCTAGAAACCAAACTGCCCTATTCTGGTGATGTTTTCTTTCCCTAGCAGAGAACAAACTGATTAGTCATTGCAGAGAAATGCCTGAAGCTTCCAACATGCTTGCCTTCAGGTGTGTTTGCAGGGTCACAAGGCAGCTTGTTTTTGGGTGCTTCTGTCATACAACTAAGACTCTACAAATACAAAATTGAATGGGATGCTTTAAGCCCAGTTTACTTGCAGTGGAGCTTATCTCTCCAGTCACAGCTCCTTCTGGGCATTTCCTTTGTGTTGTCCTTGACTTTCTATCCTTCCTTTGACTAGAAATGCCCACACATGCATGTATCCACATGGGTGTGTAAAAGGTGTATATGAAAGGCTAAAATCCCAGTTCTTGTTGGAAATTCTTCAGCATTTGACCAGTGCTGCTTATCTGTCAATTCCTTCTGATTTTTCTCCACAGCCACCTGGAATATAACAGCCTGACAGAAGTAAACAGTGGCTCCCTCTATGGCCTTTCCTCTCTGCACCAGCTTCACCTCAGTAACAACTCCATATCCCGCATCAACCCTGATGGCTGGAGCTTCTGCCAGAAGCTGCATGAGCTGTAAGTTGGTTTCTGTTGTGTTGTGTAATGTTGGCAGGAAAGGGAAGTAAGGAATTTTCCCAATCACAAGGCTTACACCTCCTGTTGTATCAGCCTGTAGAAATGCAGGAACTGCAGCCTCCTGAGTGATGCCCTTGTTATTTATGATGTTATGACCTTCAGAGCACCTGATTGAAAATAACATTTGCACCAGAAACAGAGACTAGAACCCACCAAAAGCATACAGTGCCAAAAGAATTGGAGAGTTAGTTAGCTGTGGCTTGCCAACTTTTTCAGCTACCAAGTTAACAAGACCTATAACTTGCCATATAGTGACTGTACAGCCTGAAGGAAGCTTTGCTTTATCCTCTGTATTTACAAAGAACCATCGTGTTTTTAACAGCAGAGATTTGGCCCTTTAAAGGCAGTTCTCCTTGTTTCTCCTGTTTACACTACCCTTCCTGTAGAGTTCAGTTGTTGAAAAGTAAATACCTTGACTTTGCTCTCCTGAGGTTTCCAGCTGTGCATGCAGCATGTTTGATAAATGAAAGAAAGCCTTGCTGCTGTGGACAGCCCCACAAGGGTGTCTTTTGGGTCTGTGGCACTACTTAATGCCTTTTTGAAGAGACACACATGGACACTTGCAGTATTTACAGAGGTAGCTGTCATCCCCTGGTGGGACTGTGGAAAGATTCACTTTTTTCTGTGGAGAGCTTCATACATGTGGTTAGTGGGAACTGTAATTCATTCTGCTCAGTGTTTGGAAATGTTAAACGTTGTTAGGGATTCTCCTGCCCACCAAAAAGCACAGCAGCTTCCTGCTGCCAGAGGCCTCTGGACTCACACTAGAGGTTGGTATCAGAGACAGGTGGACATGATACATGTATTTCCTTTAAGTTTAGAATTAACATTTTAGCCCTGGGATCAGATGTGATATTCTGTTGAACCCAAATTACTCATTCAGATGTAGGTTATTTTTCTGAGTGCAAGGAAATACTTTATGTTTTGTTTTAGTTAAATACACATGATCATTTTGATGTGAAACTGCCCGTGCCTAAGGTGCTCCTTTGCTTGGCACAGGGCTAACAGCAGAACTCTTTTAGGGAGAGCTATGCTTGTCTTTTCTACCTGACACTGCCTTGCAAAGCCCCAAGGTTTAGGCTGGAGGTTGCATGTCATGCTGAGTCCTTTATTGGTCAGGTGTGGATTGGGATCTCATCCAACAAACAGTGCTAATGGTGAGCAATCCTGGCTTAGGGGCCAGTTACTCCTGTGCAGTAACTGCAGAAACTCAGTGCAGGACTCACTTGTGCTGGTGCAGGATGGGGTAGATTTGGAAATGCCCAGTGGTGTGAGGTGGTGGGAGCCACTGGGACACGCTCAGCCTGACAAACAGGATTGTGCAGGAGTGTGAGGGCAGAGACAACAGTAGCTGAGATGTGAAAGGTGGATTACGTGGGTGTTAGCACACATCTCTGCAAAATATTACAAGCTCTTGCAGGTGTTGCCTTTAGGGTAAGGCTGCTGCAGGGAGCCATCAGATCTCCTAACTGAAACTCCCACAGCCACAGAGTACTTGTAGGAGAGATCTGCTCTGAAATTGAAGGGTGAGGAAAGGAAGCACTAGATGCATCCAGACTGACTTGTGCACTTTGTTAAATGTGAACGTTTCATTCCTGATTGAAAGGTCCTCGCTCATCTCCACTATTGCTAAATCTACTGGGTTTCAGTTACCAGAAAACACTGTCTGTGTCTGTACAGGGAAAGAATTTCAAAGTCTTTTAAGGAGGGAGTTGGTTATCTGAAGGAGAAGTTGTCTCTCATTCAGTTGCTGGGACAAAATGTGACCCCAAGGCTCTGGTCTGATGTAGAAGCTAACAAGGAAAGAAAGCTCTTGCCTTGGTACGAGCATGAGAAAGGGCTGATTGTATTCACCAGTCAGGTGCTAGAGCATCAGCATCATGGAAAAATCCACAATGGGAGCATAGGATTTCATCAGAGGTAAATGATGACTTGGCTGCTGAGTCTTTCCTTTCACTTCTTGCCTGTAGTTTGGTTAATGGGAGTGAAGTGTGTTAGATGTACCTGGTCCAGAACTGGCTGGCAGCAGGAGCCCCAGCTGCACAACAGGACACTGCTGAGGAGGGAAACCTGCTGTTTGGCAAATTGGCTGGTCCGTGGCAGGAAGCAGAGCCCTGACATGTTGAAGAAGCCACTGCCAGGTGTGATACCTCGTGAAACCTTCCATGTGGTTGCACCACCAAGAGAATCTCTGAGCACTGCTGCTGTCTGTCCATCTTGGGGTGACATCAGAACAGAGAGAACGTGCCTTCACCAGTTGTGGCAGGAGCTCTTCTGTGTAGAATCAAAAGGAACTATTTCTTTTCTCAGCCAGGTTTAGGATTACTTTTGAACACTACTTTTTTTCTCTTTAAAGCCAAATTCTTTAATCGTAGGTGAGGACATAATTTTGACCAGATGCCAGTTCTTCATAACTAACACTACAACTTCTTTAGGAATGAAAGTATGTTGTCCCATACCTTCAAACTCATTAATCTTTGCTGAATTTTTTCCAGAGCTTGCCCTCTGCCCACTCACACAGCTTAAAGATAGACAGCACCTTTGCCAAGTAAAGACACTCTCAGAGCTTCAGAATATGTATCTGTTTTGACTTAGGTTTTGGCTTTGCACGGAGTTTCATGCAAGCCCTAGACACATTTTTAAGCAGACTCATTAACAGGCAGTACTAGAAGAGGAATTTGGAGGTTTGGAACTCAGGGAGATTTTTTGTTGTCTGTACAATGAAGAATTACAACGCTTGTTCAAAGCTGCTTAACTCTACTATTCAAAAGTTGAGCAGCCCAGACCTTCACATTCTCTAAAGTGACTTGTGCTCCTGGGTCACTACTGTATTTCCAGAAATCCAATGCATGCTGCTATCTTGAGAGGTCTCTCATTTGACAATCCAAGCTGGCCTCCAACAGCAGCAGCACTGCAGCTTTACTGCTGGATAGAAGGTGGTTGCACAGTGTGAGAGGTGACTTGTGGCTTCCCATGGCCTGCCCTCAGTGTCACATCTCCAGAGCCTCATCTGCACCTTCCTGGGAAAGAAAAGCAGCTTTCTTCTTACCAGCTCCCAAACTGCAGCAGTAGTAGAGCTTAAAAAAAATCTCCCAAACCAGAGATAATACAGGCAAGGGGAAGAGGTAGATGGAAAACTAGGAAAAAAACAACCCTCCAATTTGAGTGTCTTGTAAGTGGAGGGGATTTCAGGCAGACTGTACATTCCTTGACAAAGGGGAGCGGGAGGGAAGGGGGCTGGTTTACAGCAGATACCTCCTTCCTGTGCATGAAAGGAAGCTTTCAATTGCCTTGTGGTGAAATGCTCTTGGCTGTGGGCTGGGGTGGAGCAGTGGTGGAGGCACCCACACCCAGATGCCTGGGGCTCACTGTGCACAAGTGCAGAATGATAAGACACCTCCTGAACACAGAAGTCTGGACCCTGCCAAGAGCACGTGTGAACTTCAAAATCCACGTGTTTGACGTCACTCTCCAGCTCTGAGGGCACGGGGAAGGAAGGACTGGGAGGGAGTCCAAGTGGGAGCAGGGATTGAACACAACCATCTGAGTATTGCCTATACCTGTGGAGAGTGAGGAGTGTGATACACCCAGACCCTCACCCAGGAGCAGGAGTAGCTCATCCCTGTGTGTGTTGGTTTATTGCTCTCAGTCACTTTTCAGGGAGCCTCTCAGTTCCCTGCACAGAAGACTTTCCCATAGCCAGTTACCAACTGCTTCCTGCTCCCTTAGGTTATTCAGGCTTTTCCCTGGGTTTATTGTGGGGTATTTACAGGCTGCAGTCTTATTTCCTAATCCAGCTGTTACATATCCACCCAGTACATTGCCTTTTGTAAGGTGGTTGTGGGAGGCAAGCACTGATTGGCACAGAGGAGTTTGGAAAATACCAGATGGATTGACAAGGGCTGTTGTGTTTTTTTCCTCAGAATACTCTCCTACAACAACCTAACCAGGCTGGATGAGGGGAGCTTGACAGACCTTGGGGGACTGCACGTGCTACGGCTGAGCCACAATTCCATCAACCATATTGCAGAAGGTGCTTTCAAGGGACTCAAAAACCTACGTGTCCTGTAAGTTGCTCCCAGGTTTTGTCACCTAACACCCATCTTCCCTGCACAGTTTGTATTCTGCCAGATGGTTCTGCTTTGAAGATGCTTTGAGTGTCCCATGTTCTCAGCATCAAACTCCTCTATACCCTGCACTGTTGTCTTCAGCAGCTGTTGTGTTTGCCCTGTTATTCAACTTCAGTGAACTGGTATTTTTTAGTGAAGAATAGTTAGGAGGATTGCAGTTGCACTGCTCAATGTCGTAGAGAGCTGTGGAGTAAAATTATAGAAATGTAGGACAGATTCCTGAATTAGCCCAGCTGACCAGAAAGCCATGAGGTCTCATTCCTGCAAAATTTCTCTTGCTGTCATATTGACTTTAATTGGCATTCTTAGAAAAGGTTAGTTTCTTTTGGATCAGTCTGCACTGAGGAGGAGTAGGGAATGATTCCTTCCACTGACAGCACTGGAAATTTGAATATGCTCTTAAAAGTGCTGTCAAGAATTTTTGTGTGCTGGTACTTTTTTTTTTTAATTGAATATTAAATATAAAATTCTGGGCTAGGATGGTGATAAGAAAAAAACAATGGCAAAACAAGGAATGTAGGGATTGGGCTTGGTGTCTGATTATACCAGAAGTGTTAACAACACATGAAGCTTCACTCAGTTTTGAGTCCTGGTATGGGAATAAGAAGCTGCTGCAGGTACCATGAGAACAACCAGAAGTCTTTCTCTTGAATGCAGAATTGGGCTCATTTGGTTCATGAAATGTTCTGTGCTCTGATTTTCGTGATAAACCCTGAAAACCAAAAATGCTCTCAAGGGAAAAGTTTCACGTGCCCCAATACTGAATTGCAAAGTGATCCATCCAATGGTGGCTGTGGCCATTCAACACAGACTTTTATTTTAAAGACACGGACACAACCTAATACCTGGAAATGTGACACTGGAAATGAGCTTGCTAATCCAAATACCAACTTCTAAGATTTTAAGACTAGTAGAGCCCATTGTACAGATCAGTGTAACCTCCTCTGGGATCCCTGCTGTAGCATTGTACTATTACTCACTATTAACCCAAGAGCTGTGTTAGACTGAAGTACATCTGGGCTTGTCTTATGAACATCAGAAGATGGGGAGTCCTGTTGGGGTTGTTCATTCCTGCAGGTGTGCTGCCTCTTTCTCCTTACTGGTACCTTGCAGGGCTGCTGGCTCTTGTCCTCTCTCTGGGAGCTGCAGGCTCAGCACCTTCATCTGGCACACCACAAAGTTCTCACAGTCTGTGTTACAGCACCAGCCACGCTCCCAGGCTGGTTGGGTTCAGCACATTGATTTAATTCTCCCTTCAAAAGAAAAAAACACACTTTGATACTTTTATTCCCATTCAGAAGCCCATTGTGGCCCGAGTCATTAAAAGGAAATGGGAACAGAGAGATCTCCCCTCTTTACAGTATTTTTTTTGCATCTTACTCTTTCCTTTATTGAAGTTCATAGTGAAGGAAGTGACTGGAAAGTGAGTTTGGGTTTTGTTTGCTTTTTTTAAACTTAAGCCAAAGCCTTTCAGGCACTGGGCATTCAGAAGGGGACCTCTCTGAGGCAGCTGTCAAGACCGGAACTAAAGGTTCCCAAAGAAAAATGGAGGGGAAGGGGAGCTGGTAGTTCTCTTTGCTCTGCAGTGAATGTGGAGCCTCTTTTATGTCCAGGGCAGAGGGGGGAGGCGGAGAGGGAGTGTGTGAGCGAGCTCTAATTTAATAAAGAGAAAGGCCTATTGGGTCCTGCACCTGGTGAAAAAGAGCCGAGCATGCTTTAATTATGGGCTATTGTTGGGGAGCCTTTGGTGGGTGTGAAACTGCTGAAATGTGGAGCTATTCAAATAGAGGTCAGGCCCGGAGACCTCGGAGCACAATGATTAACAAGGCTTCGAGCATTCAAGCTCAGCCAGCCAGAAAGAATAGGAAATTGGCAACAGGGGCTGGGAGAGGAGTTGGAATACAAAGAGAGCTGGGCCAAAATACCCCACTCTTTTTTTCTCCCTCTCTGTATTTTCACTCATTTGTTAAAAAGGTTTTTATTCCTCCTTTCTAACACTAAACCTTTGAGTTGCCTTTGGATGAACAAGCAATACCATTTTCTTTCCCTTTTTCAAGAAAACACAATGTGTGGCAGTCAATTAATAAAAGTGTGTGTCAGAGCTCCTACAGGCTGTTCCCACTTGTCTGTCTCTGCCATGGGAAAGGGTTTGCCTCTCCAAAGACCAGTAGCCCGTGGTGAAACTGAAGAGGAGAAATGTCTGAGAAGGGATTTTCCCTTGAAAAACAAACAGAACAACGGACATGGGCTTGGCAACCACAGGGAAAATGTAGGAGCTCAGCTCCAGGAGGATGTATTTGCTCCTGTGCTGCTCAGATAGTGCTGGAAATGCCAGCACATCAAAGTGTCTCTCCTGGACTTGTCTCTTGTGCCACCACAGCATTATGTGCACCCACACCCCGCAGGGATGTTGAGTTTTTATCCATCCCTTTGGCACAGAGTGTCCCACAGATCACCCTGCCATCCACAGTGCTCCTGGCCAAGGGCTCCCCAGGGACATGAGATTCATTCAGGTCTCAGCCTGAGAAACAGGAACTGTGGCTTTTGGCCATCTCCCTTCACATCTTTAGTTTTTACACCAAAGCTGAGAAAGAAGCAAAGACTGCAGCCAGCTGAGGTACTGAGAGCAAGAATCTCAGCTCCATTTTGGCTGAGGAAAACCATGCCCTTACTAAAACTGCTTTTGTTTAAAATTTCTTTTCCCTTCTTGTGAGTTACTGTGTATTTGTGCTGCAGAGCCCAGAAGCTTCACTGTGATAACTGTGTCTGGAGTGTTGCAAAATACAGGGGTGTTTGTTTTTTTCTTTTTTGGTCTTAATATTTTTTTCATCTGGAAATGGTCTGATAATCATCTTCAAAAGGTGCAAAAGAAGTACCTGAGGGTTCAGGGGTTATCTGGATGGTGAAGTTTGCTTTGGTGTTGGGTTTTGCCAGGTCTTAAATCAGAGTGATGTAACAAAACCAACAAAGCCTATTTAGTTTTTCTTTTTACTTAACATTGGAAATGATGAATTTTTGTCTGTGTTGCTGGGTATTCATTGCTAGCTGGAATTAAAGCTAAGAGGGAAGGATTTTTAAACAGACTGTTTAAACAGCTTTTGTGGATCTCTGTGTTTGTTCTGTGTGCTTGTTTTTCTTCAGACCTCTTTGACTCTTGTAATTGATGGTCAAATTGAAAGCCAAAAGAAGCTAACTCTGAAAAAGGAATTCGTACTCGTTTGTTGGTTTTTTGTTTCTTTTTTTTAAAAAAAGCAGCTATAGGGAGAGTTAGGCTGGTGTAGGGATGCTGGTGCTTTCCTTTGTTGAGTTTTCAAGTTCATTGCCAGCAAAAATGCAGCTCTGCAGAAAACACACCAAGTCATCTTGCTAAGATGCAGCTATAGCCAAGTACATGTATACACTGGAATAGCCAAAGTGATCTGAATTCATGGCTGTAGCATTTAAGGAGAGCTGTTTCTTTCAGTTTAGTTTTGGCACTTTAATTTTTCTCCTTGTGTTTGGATGCACAGAACTAGAAAAGTACTTAAACTACTTGTTAAAAAGTAGCTGTCTGCCCCTGCTGCTGTCCCAGAGGGCTTCAGGTAGGAACAAGCAGGGTTCTTTTTGGAATGCTCCATCCCAGCATGGGTCAGCGCAGGAGAAGTGATTTTCTGATAACTGTCATGAGAAAATGGGAAGCTCTCGTGTGGCATTCTTCAACTTTCTTCCATTTGTTTGTAATAATGACATTGGGACTAAGGCACTGATTCTGAGGTCTCTCTTGTCTTCTCCCCAGGGAACTGGACCACAATGACATCTCAGGCACAATAGAAGATACCAACGGAGCCTTTACAGGCCTGGAAAACCTGAGCAAGCTGTGAGTATCCTTGGGTTTGAATTCTGCAAACCAGTTTGTTTTGGTCCTGTGTGGGGGTGGCTCTGATGTAGCATTTCCTTCCTTTGAAACAAGATAAAAATCAACAGAAAATCAGAAATGTAGTAGTTTCACAGGCTCACTGCAAGAGTGCAAATGATGTTTCTAAGGAGGTATGAGGCAATTATTTCCTTTTAAAGTAGTGAACAGACAGTACCACATACTGTAGTTCAGAGAGACACAGGAGAGAGAAATTTGTTTCATGTATAAAATTTAGCACAACTGTTCCTCACTTCTAAAACCAAACAAGCAACAAAAAGGACCCCTTGCAATCTGCAGCAAAGCACTGATGGATGCAGCAAATAACAATAAACAGAAAAGAAAAATCTTCCTGTTCCTGTTACAACAGAGGATTGAAGCAGGATTCATCTCTGTCTGAGAGTGATCTTTTGGGCTTGCTTCCATGTGTAGCAACAATAAAAGGCACCATGGGGCATAGGCTCTTAAAGAGATAAAAAGAAACCCAAGGCAAGCATGCGCCTTGCAAATGTTTATGGCTTGCTCAGCCTTCACAAGGATTTTCACATTGCTCAGTGCAAGTTCCTATTCCATTTGAAATGGGTGATATAAATCAGCCCTGTCAGAGGAGTGCTCTGATGGCTTGTGACAAATCAAGAGTCTCTAATCATTACCTCTTGCCTTTGTTGAGGTTCTCAGCACCCCCCATGCCGCTGTCTGTGATGCTGAGATGGCACAGCCAGAGGTGCAGTAAAAGTACCTCGATGGATAGCAGATGGCTGGAATGAGTCCTGGCAGGCGGGATATTGTCACGCTCTCATTAGAGACTCCTCAGGGAGTGGGACGAGCCCTGGCAGGGTTTGTGGGGATGTGGTGCTTAGAGGGGAAAGGTTTGAAATCACAGAGATGGCATTTGATGGTTGCTGAGGGGAGTCACTGAGTCCAGGGAGAGGGGGAACCGAGTTGTAGCTGCAAGTAAAGTGAGGCAGAAGGCAGGGAAGGATTTAAGGATGAGGAGAGCCAGGCAGGGAAATAGCAGTAGTGTGCAGGAGAGAGAGGCCTGTAGGAATTGCTGTGCACATGGAGTTGGGAAATGTTCCCACGAGCTGCTACAAAAAAAGGCAGAGGAGCAGATGTGGTGGGTACAAGTGCTTGTCTGCTTGACTGAAGTTTTTTGTTTTTCTGAAGAAATTAGTGGACTCACGTGAGTGGCTGGAAGGGTAATGGGAGCAGAGACTTTCTCCATTGGTATTTGCTGGCTGGAGGGATGGCGAGTTTGTAGTGCTGCTTTGACAAGGGAGAGAAGGTGGACAAAGGGAGCACAGAGAGAGAGAGCTGTCCTGGTGGGACATGCACTGCAGGGCATCCCTCCAACACGGCCACTGCCACTGGAGCAAAAGTAGTGGTCCCAAGTGATGGGGATATGATAGAAATGCTGGGTGCAGACAACAGAAGAGAGGTGAAAAAGCCAGATGAGACAGCATTGAAGGAAAGAGTTGAGCAGAAGGATTGACTCAGTAACCAGGAACAGTGAGGCCTGATGATCTGTGGGGGTCAGGCAGAGGCCAGGAGGTACAGCAAGGAGCAGGAGGAGGAAGGAAGAGAGCAGGGGCAGTCTGTTTTGGGAGCTCTGGGCAGTGTATCTGTTGCTCCCCTGTGAAATAGCCATGGCCTGACCTGATGTTTATCATCTGGCACAAGGAACACCTTCAAAAGATGGCTGGTTTGGGCTGCCAGTAGCAAAGGATGTGGCACAGGCTTGTGCAAGAGTAAGGAAGCTGGGTTTGTATCTTTCTTCACGTTGCTGACTGATATCTTCCATTGCACATGGACTTGGGCCAGCTGTGAGTCTGGTTGGGTGTAGGGAAGGACACGTGCAGGACAGGTTTGTGGGGGGAATTGCAGCATATTTCATAGCCTGGAAGAGCGTGTGGATCAGGTTGGTCTCGGGCAGACAGGAGTGGTTTGACTACCTAACAGAGCAAACCTGCTGTGGGACAGACAGCCTGCTGGGATCACTCATTGTCAACCACAGTGTAAGGCTAGAAAACCCCTCAGAATATGAGATTATTTTATTATTATTTCTTGAGGCGTTTTGAGGATACTTGGGAGTGGTAACTTCTAAAGGGATCTCCACAGAGCTGTTTCAGCTCACCAGCACAAAAATCCCAAACTGGAGATTTCTAAGGCTGAAGTTGAGTATCAGGATTTTTTCCAAGATAAAAGATCAGCCTTTTCAGCAAACATTTCACTGTGTGATTTAGGGCCTGTGTTTAAACCGTCACCGGCTTTAAATGCATTAGCATACAAAAAATAAATGGGCACTTCAGAGGAGACCTTCCAATGAATTAATAATCACCTCAGCTCTGTGGAGATTGCCTTAAAAGCCATTCCCCTTTGATCTGGCACAGATTAGCCTCTGAAAGGATTTAGCACAGAGAGGGTTGTTCGCTGACATGAAGGTGTTAAACAGAGATGGGGAGGCCACTCACTTTAGCCTACTCTGAATTATATATGAAGCTCTCCAGGATGGAGAGCACAGGCCTAAATTAAAATGTTGCTTCAAGAAAGGGAGTCGAGAAGCACCGGAGCATGAAAAGCATCAACAGAGTCACTGGGGAACAACGAGGTTCCTAATTATTCAAGCTGCCAAATGTAGCTGGTTTTTTGATGGCTCACTCAGCAACTGAGGTCTTCCTGCAGGTGCAAAACTGGCCGGAGGAGAAAATGCTGTTTTCTAATGAACTCTGTGCCTGGTGTGTAATTACACTTGTGCAATCACTGGAGAGCTGTGCCCGGCTCTGCCGGTGGAGGAGTGTTTTGGGATGGCAGCAGGCTGGATAATTGTGAGCTGCATCCTGCTGCCTTCACATTCCAGTCTGCCACAGCCTTCTGAAGGGGGCCACTGGGTTCAAACATTTCAGATTTGGAGAAGCATTTAGTTGATATTTGCAAGGCTTAGTGAGTTTCATGAGTTCCATGAGGCCCGGCTTTGTTACGTGTGCTGTGTATATAAAGTTGTATGCACCTATACAAGTGGGGTTCACCTTGTGTATTCCCATCCCCAGACATACTGCTTATCTCTGCACTGGTAAGTAAACAGGTATCATGAGTATCTTGAACTCTCAAAGTCCAAAATCTACTACAAGCAGTAAATAGAAATCTCCAGTTTTCAAACCCAAGCTCAACATAATTTTCTCAACAGCAGATGCCCATTAACTGCCATAGAATCATTAAGGTTGGAAAAGAGCTTCAAGATCATCAAGTCAGCCATCCACCCAGCACCACCACCATGTTCACCATTAAACCCTGTCCTCAAGTGACATATCCACACGTTTCTTAAACACTTCCAGGGATGGTGACTCTGCCACTTGCCTGGGCAGTCTGTTCCAATGCTTTACAACCCTTTTTGTGAAGAAATTTTTCCAAATCTCTAATATAAACATTCCCTGGCACAATTTGAGGCCAGTTCCCCTCATCCTTATTACCCTTATCTCTTTCTTACAACATCATATTTAGAAATGAGGTTCCAGAAATCAGTGTGTATGTATTGCAGCCATATGGCCAGAGTTTGCATATAGTAAATAATTTACTGTATTAATAATTTTAATAGATTTTTCAAAGCCTTCCTTAATGCAACATCCCTTTTGCCAGTAATGGTACATATGATTGCACACATCCCTTGGTGCTTGGGGGTATTTTACCCAGAACAAAAAAGCTGATACATTCTCTGTTTGGTGCTGGAACAAGGAGCTCAGTAAAGCTCATTGTAGATAATTAAAACAATACTGTTGTTAAAGCAGGTTGCAGCTACGTGGAGCATTTACTCAGCCTGTGTACAATAGCTGTCTTTATTCTCAAATCAAATAATTAAAGGAACACAGCTCTGAAAATTCAGCAGTGGTTTTGTACCAAGTTTGCCCAGTGGCAGGCATCCAGATTCCCTCCAGAGACAACAGGCTTCAAGGACAGATTGTGATACAGTGCCCTCTGTCATGTCAGGGTGATGAGCCTCAGTTTTCCTTTCTACCTGTTGTGGCATCCACTGCCTTATCCACACACAGAAACTGAGCTTTCTGGGAGCCAGTACTGAGACACCAAATTATCCTGACATTTGAAAGGTGCTTTGTGGAAAAGTCTTTACAAGCTCCTGCAAATGTATTTGCCTGTGTAACAGTTGCACATGATCCATCTTGTGCCTGTCTCCTTTCCCTGGACAGTAGCAAGCAGTGGAACCGTCATGGGTTTAGGGCCTTTTAGATGCAGCTACAGGTCACACCTTGCCTTTAGGGAAAACTCAAAATCTAAGGCAGCAGCAGATGTGCCAGTTTTTTACCTGAGGTATGGGTGATGACTTGGCATGGGACACCATGTGAAGCAGGTGGTGATAAAAGGTACACCTGGAGGACAAACCTTAGAGCCTGGGGAAGGAAAGTGGTTCTTAATTAATGACATTGGTTGATGTGTTATTAAAATAGATGGAGAGACTATCCATTTGGCAGGAACCTTGCCCCCAGCCAATCAGCACCGGTCAATATTTATAGAGAACTGTTACTTTGGAGGTGGCAGCTGGGCTGGGATCTCTCCAGCTGGCTGTTGCCCACTGATAGTCCCTTTTGTGCTGCTGCTGATTCAGAGGAATGCTCTTTGGTGACAGATGCAAGCAAGCACACCCCTCAGCTCTGGACATCACCTTTTCTACCTTTTGCTCCTTGAAATTACCACTTGGCTGTGGTTTGTTGCATTGTATTACTTTGGGGTGGTATTTGTAGTGAGCCAAGGAAGGAATCAGCAGTCCCTGCAGTGCTGCTGTGCAGCCGAGGGCCGGCCCTGTGCGTGGATGGCCATTCAGGCCAAGCAGCAGTGAATAAATCACCACTCTCTTCCTGTCTGGGAAGAAGTCAGAAGTGAAAAGTGTTTCAGGGAGAGACCAATATCTTGTTAAACTGTCATTGCACTTAATCCTGTCCTCAGCCAGCCTGCAAAGAATAGAGAGGGACCTTCTGTTACTCAGCGAGCTGGTTTCCAAGCAGGGGAGCAAACCTGCCTTTTTAAATGATATGGCACATTCCCTTTTGCGCTGTCATCACTATTAAATTCAAATACAGATAAAAGGATTTAATTTCAGGAGCAGGAAAGTGAGTGTGCTTCAGCCCTCTTAATCTCTGTGCAGTTCAGATTTCCTGGGACTTACACTGGGCGCGTATATCAGATAAAGCCACACTAATTGTGTTCCTTCTTTTTGTGCCTCCCTCTCCCCATTTTCTTTCTGTTTATCTGGCACTGGATGTTTGGAAACTACAGAACTCTGTTTGGAAACAAGATCAAGTCGGTGGCCAAGAAAGCGTTCTCAGGGTTGGAGGCCCTGGAGCACCTGTGAGTAACCCACCATGCCTCAGAGTTTGGGAAGGGGGGGGTCTGCCAAAAGTAGCTGCTTGAGATATCTGCTAGCAATTTAATAGTGTCTTTGTAAACTGAGAAGCCAGTCCATTTGTGGGGGCCACCTGCTTCCTTCTCATTATAAGTCCGCCTCAACTTTGGCCTTTTTTTGTGCCAGGAACAAAGTTATAGAACATATGGCAAATCTGCATGCTCTTTAATTTTTTGATTTTTTTCTTGGATAAATATCGCCTTGACTTGCACATTGCTGCTTTGCAGGCTGTTAGCAATGCTGGTTCAGATGTAGCCCTCTCCCCTCCCTTGCCCCAGCTTCCTGCTGAATCCAGGCTCTGGCAGTGACACATGTTGCAGACGACTGCTTACGATGCACTGAACATTCCCATTCAGCACAAACACCTTAGAGCCATTTGCAAGAAGTACATTTTGGCTGCCTCTGTAATTTTTTCTGTGTCCCAAGGCTGATGACTCCAGCAGAGATTCATGAATAACCTCTTTTCTGGATTAAGACAAGTTAAAGTATATGTGGCTGTGCTCTACATGTTTTATTGGCTGTTGAGTGTATGAAATGTTATGGCCATCAAGAGCACTCTGAAGGGTTAGAGCTGCCTGACTGGGAGTATGTTCCCAAATAAAGGTGCCCTTAATGATCTACTGAGATTTTCTTCTTCAAGCAGTGCTTGTCTGCTCTATGTCACTTATTAAACTTGAGCCCTAAATCTGACACTGCTTTTTCAGAGAGCAAAGAATCTTTTAATTAGTAATAGTTGTGATGGAAGCTTTTAAGAATCCCTTTTTCTGGAGGCATTGTGATTTTTTTTTCCAAACACAGCAGTATCCTCTCCAAGTCACTTTCAAATAACTCCTCAGATGTTGCTCAGTGCAAGTATTTGCTTTCTTTGTGCTTGCTGATGGTCCAGCCTGGGGTACATCCCTTTCTTTGGTGATTGAAGTGGGTCAGGAATTTCTAGGCTTTGGATGATGGATGTAGCTGAGACCAAGCAACTGTAGTGAGAATGACCTAGTGATTTATTCCTATAATTTTTATTGGTTGACTATTGTTCAGGAATACTTAATCAATATTAAGGTGTTTTGAGGAGCATTTCTATGAGTCGCAAGTGAATAAGGCTTTAAGGAGCTACCAAGTCAAGTGCTACTGGAGTCATTGCTTACACATGGAGAGGCTCTGTCCCAGCCATGGCATCCCTTTAGTTCCCATCTCCTGTGGTTGTGCCTGCAGGAACCTCGGGGACAACGCCATCCGCTCCATCCAAGCCGACGCCTTTGCCAAGATGAGGAGCCTGCGGCAGCTGTAAGTGATTGTCCTGCACACACCACTGAGACAGGGATCCTCCTGGCCCTGGACGTGAGCAGGAGCACGGGTGTTATCTGCATTTCCACTCATTTATTTCCTCCTCCACTCTGTCCTCCTCTGTGGGGTATTTTTACACATGAGTGGCTGTCAGGGGAATGTCTTGCATTTAATAGTGAGTGAAATTAGATCATCGGAACAGGTTCTTCCAGCAGGTTTGCATCTGTGCAATTATTCATCTCCGCTCAGGAAGTCCAGCCCTGGGCCTGTTAGCCAGCTATCCTCACACCAGCATGGATTTAATTCCCAGTGGCCCATCTGCTCCCTTGCTGTAGCTGTGTTTAGGGTTCACACACAGGACTGATATTTCAGTGATAAGCACATTTGAACTGCATCCACTTGTCATCCAGCCTTCTGGTATAAAAATACGGATGTGTTATCAGAGCTGCTGCTTGTGCTCCAGGCCAGGGCTCTGCACTGTTATCAGACACTGTTTCCAGTCTTGCCTGGTTTCCTTTTCTCTTCTTCTCCATAAATATTTAATCTACTGTCAGTGCATTGCTACACTCTGGAGTAGTGCAGTGACTGTGGAACACAAAATCACTTGGTATTTGGTCTGGTACAGGTTCTTCTTCCTGACACTGGAAATGGGAATCAGATGGTCACTATTAGTAATGACATTTAATACCAGTGACTGGGAATGAGTAAGATAAACCTTGTATGTCTGTTGTGTGTTTAACCACCTTATCTTTGGCCCTGGCTCTTGAAACAAAATTGAGGTGAAAGATTGATCTTATTAGGGAAGAGTTAGTGAGATATTGTGAAGGAATGTTTATATACCACGGAGAAGTTCAGGTAGAGGACATGTACATGCAGAATGCCTTGTGCTGGAGGAGCTCTGTGACCTGTCCCAACTAGCCAGCAGGGTCTGTGCCATTGTGTGTGCTAGGGCCTACACATCTTTTTAGGACAGCAAACTGGACAGCTTTGGAAAATCAAATCCCTATATTCCCTCAGTCCCTCCTTCCCAGGTCTATTTCTTTCATTTTCCTTTTCCCAGCTAGTTTCAAACTTCCAGATTTAACATTACTGGGTAGAAAAATCGAAGGAGATTCACATCCTACAATGCAGTGCTGGAGTTGGGATTCTGCTGTACTCCTGACAACCTGCTCTTGCACAGCTTGCAGTATTGCAGGACAGGACCTTCTCTGTCTGGAGCATTTTCCAAGTCCCTGAGGCATCCTCACATTTGATTTAGGGGATCAGACTGGGTTTTTCTGGAGTCATGGACCATACCAGGGCAAAGTCTGAAATCCCTGTTGCAGTTCTTCACTGGCCTCTGCTATGCTGAGCCACAATTTGGCCCAGCATGTTAAAAAAAACACCTTAATCCTGAGCCTCCCCTTTTATTTGCTCCATTTTCACAGCTCTTTTCCTAACAGAAGGTGCTAAGTTACTGTTAGGATCATAGAACATAGAATCCTACAATGGTTTGAGTTGGAAGGGACCTGAAAGATCACCTAGTTCCAAATTCCTGCCATGGTGGGGTTGGAACTCAGGATTTCTCAGCATCTCAGGATGTTTTTGTGTTTTGCTTTCCAAACTAGTCACTGGGGTTTACAAAAATATTTTGTCATTTCTCTTCCACTGCTTCTGTTAAATCAGTAAACACAATTCCAGCTACACCTCTTACCCCTGGTGATGCAGGTGTGTGAACATTCAGGGCTCTCTGCACTTACTGCCCTGAGGTTGGTCACAGAAGGAACTCAAGGCCTTACAGTGGGAGCTGGACATCCTTTCACTATTCAGCAGTTAAGTCCTGAATTTGGTCCCACTAAAGATGCTCAAACCACAGAGGCAGAGGAGGAACACGTGTGGTAATGAGAGATAAGAGTGGGAGCAGGACAGGCTGTGCTGCTGCCTTGTGCCTCTGCTGCATCTCTCCATGGTAGATGCTGTGCCTCAGCTTGTCTCCCTTCAGCCAGGGATGACATTGCTTGTCTGTTCCTGAGGATCACTGGAAGCTGGTTAATAAATACAAGGTGCTGGAGAGTGTCACTGTAGTACAGGAGTGGGTTGCTCTACATGGAGATGAAATGCCATTTAAACGTGTCATGTATTTAACATCTAATTTAGTGCCTCCAGGACATCCCTGCAGTCCTTTTTCCCCTTCCACCCATGCTGTGGGGGTGGGAGGAATGTGTCTAACATGAAAAGGCTGTGAGCCTTCCAGCCTTCTCTCCATGCAGGACTCACAGCAGGCTCATGTTGGTTTTGTCTCCCTGCAGCCACATAAACAGTGACAGCTTCCTCTGTGACTGCCAGCTGAAGTGGTTGCCCCAGTGGTTAGTGGAGAAGGAGCTGCAGTCCTTTGTGGTGGCCACCTGTGCCCATCCTGAGTCACTGAAAAGCAAGAGCATTTTTGCCATCCTGCCAGAAAGTTTTGTGTGTGGTAAGTGTTTTGAGGTTGTATGAAGGGTAGGACTCACTTGGGAAACATTTTCTTTGACTACCAGCATGTTATTATGAGAGGGTTTCTGTTTTGTTTTGTTATTCAGTGGGATCAAAGGAAGCCCAAGACTGCATTTTAAAAATTTGTCATTGGCTACAATTTATTTCCCACCAAAACCACACAGCACATTGCTTGCATCGAGAGTATTCCTTACAGGGCTCTCTGAGTATTAAATCAAAAGGCACTAATGCCTGTTCCACTTCCAGATGAGGCTGCACAGAGACTTCCTCAGTCCTCTCAGTTTGATACTATCGAGACTGAAGCTGTAATTTTTTTCCCTCTGCAGTGTTCTGAGCTGCTTCTGTGGCTTTGTGTTCTTCACTCATCTTTTCTCCCTCTTGGAAATAACAAAGAGTTAAAAACAAAAATCAAAGGAGAATCTCTCCATCACAGCTGATTTTTTGGGCCAGTAGGCCCACCCAAATACTGCAGTTGACTCTGCACCTGAGCTGTGGTTGAAAAGCAGCATTACTTAATAACCCAGCACACACAGACATCTACTACCTCTCTGTTGTAAACAAAAAGAAATCTGAATGATCAGAGGAGGCCAAATAGATGCAGCTTTTGCATCCAGCTTTTGGAGAAAAGAAAGGCCTGGCTTGGGAGCCAAACTGTGCTTTGGAGCCAACCAGTGTGGATTCTGGGTGGAGCTGCACATGGCTGTTTGAAGGAAAAATGTTTTCAAACACTATTTAACTAAGCTGAATGCATGACTTACATTGAACACAGAGCAGAAGCTTTGTTCCAGCTGTGGTCCCATGTCCCTCCTGATCCCCAGTGTCAGGACTCTGCCTAGGTGGCCTCTGTCTGAGCAGGGCAGGAGGCTTGCTGTGCTCATCTGGAAGAAGAGATCCTGAAGGCTTCATCCCCACAGCAACATCACAAAGCAAAGACAGCTTTGCTTCCCAGTGCCTGCCAAGTCCTCCAGGCACTAGTACTCGTGGTTCCAGAGGCCTGGCTGTTTAATTAAACCTTAGTCAAATATTAAATTACACCATTTGTAGAAATCTAATAAATGAATCTGCTTGGAACCTTGCTAAAACCAACAGTCTTCAGGGCAGAGAGAGAGTGTGTGAAGCTTTCCAGTGTGGAGGGGTGACAGGCAAATACAGCTGCTTCTACTTTGACAGTGCAGGCTGTGTACAGTCATAGAATCCTTTAGGTTGGAAAAGACCTTCAAGATCATTGAATCCAACCATTAACCTACTACTGCCAAGCCCTCCACTAAACCATGTCCCCTAGTGCCACACCTACATGTCTTTTAAATATGTGCAGGTGACTCCACCACTTGCCTGGGCAGCCTGTTCTGGTGCTTTGACAGCCTTTCTAGTGAAGACATTTTTCCTCTTAGCCAATATAAACCTCCCCTGGCACAACCTGAGGCAATTTCCTCATGTCCTCCTGCTTTTTACCTTGGGGAAGAGACCAACTCCAGCTCACTACAACCTCTTATGAGCATTTTTCCCTAGGGGTGGCATGTGCAGGCTGTTAAGTGCTTTCCTGCTCTCCTTTCCTGCTTCACTCTAATGCAGACCTGGAGGTGAAGTTTCAAGTTCAGTCGTCCTCTTCATGCACGAGTTGTACCAAAGAAGGATATTTTCTTTAGTATCTTTCTAAGGTTCAGCTACACTTACGAAGATGCTGGGCATCTTGTGTCTGATGTCACTTAAGTGACCATCTCAGCCCACTGATGATGGAAGGAATCAGAAGAACAAGAGTCCCACCTAAACCAGGCACTCAGTGGAGTTGTGCACAGAGCCAGCCTTGATGCTGCAGTCCTTGGCAAAAGCAGGTTCCCTTCCTGCTGCAGACAACAGCAGGTGTAAAAGCAGATGTGCAGTAACAACTTCCCTTTACTCACTGCTCATTTCTCACTGCATCTCCTGGCTTGCTGCAGCCTTCCCTCATAGTCCAGCACTAACTACTCCTGCTGTTTTCTCTCAGATGATTTCCCCAAGCCGCAGATCATCATCCAGCCCGAGACGACAGTGGCCGTCCTTGGGAAGGACATCCGCTTCACCTGCCTGGCCGCCAGCAGCAGCAGCTCCCCCATGATGTTTGCGTGGAAGAAGGACAACGAGATGCTGCACAACGCCGAGATCGAGAACTTCGCGCACGTGCGGGCCAAGGACGGGGAGGTGATGGAGTGCACCACGATCCTGCACCTGCGCCACGTCACCTTCGCCCACGAGGGGCGTTACCAGTGCATCATCACCAACCACTTCGGCTCCACCTACTCCAACAAGGCCCGGCTCACTGTTAATGGTGAGTGGGAAGCTGCTTTCTCAGTTCCTCAGCCTGAGCTGGTACATGGTGTACAACTCCTTGGGACCCACGTTTTGGCATATTTGACTCGTGATGGTGAGGAGCTCTTAACCTCTTCACAGCAGTTGCTTGTGTCTGGGCAGATGCTGAGAAATGCCCTGTGAGGAGCACATGAGGTTTGTGATTGCTGCTACCCAGCCAAGCACTTCAGCATGTTCTTAACAGCTTTAGCTGCCTCTCTTTGGCTGCTCAGGTAGAGTGTTTGCCCAATGAAATGAGCTAATGAAAATACAAAAGGATATAAAGAAGAGGGATGTAATGATTGGAAGTTCTCTGTAGGAAAGATGATGGCTTTTTTCTCAGATGAATCACAGAAGAAAATTAGTTTTGATCCCAGCTCTAATGATCTGAACGGAGATCATGGACTCTGCAGACAGGTGTGTTCTGTAGAAACACAGGGTTAGATCCCAGCAGCTCAGAGATACCCTGCAGAGGCAGCTGGCCACGCTCTTTCCTGCGGGTAATTGTCACATCAATCCTCTGCCTGTGAGGGAAAACAGCACCGCCCAGAAGACGTTTTCCCCACGGGGTTGCTCACCCCCTTTTCTCATTTTTCCTTATCAGTGTTGCCCTCGTTTATCAAAACCCCCCACGATATCACGAGCCGGACGGGGACGACGGCGCGGTTGGAGTGCGCGGCCGAGGGACACCCCGCCCCGCAGATCGCCTGGCAGAAGGACGGCGGCACCGACTTCCCCGCGGCCCGGGAGCGCCGCATGCACGTCATGCCCGACGACGACGTCTTCTTCATCACGGACGTGAAGATCGAAGACATGGGTGTCTACAGCTGCACGGCACAGAACTCGGCGGGCTCCGTGCTGGCCAACGCCACCCTGACCGTCCTGGGTAAGTGCCCCCGGAAGGGCGAGTGGTCTGGAAATGGGAGCTGGGAGGGATGGCTGTTTAAGCTCTCTGCCAGTTGCAGATACAGAAAAGAGTGATGGAGTCTTGTTTCAGTCTTTTATACTGTAATTAACTAATGGAAAACACCGTGCTATTGACAAGAAGGAGCTGTAAGTGGCATTTTCACTTGTACTAAGGAAGCCTTTCCAACCAGCCTATTTGCTGTCTGGGAAAATACTTCAAAAGGAAATTGCACTCCCATCTCTCGTGTCCTACAAAATAATTCACATGTCAGCTGTTGGCTTTTGTCTTTGGGGGAGTTTCTTGTTGGGAAAACTAACACCAGTTGGTTATGGGAAGTGAGGCCTTGGTTGTGGTTGTTAGGTCTGTTGTGGTTTGCAGCTGCCATGCTCCTGGGCACATGCCTGCCTCATGTACTGCTTGCTGTGTCTGCAACATCAGGACTGTTCAGTGCTGTTAAATCTGTTGTTACACTGTACCCAAGCATTAATTTCTGTGTTTGTGCTCCTGCAGAGACACCATCTTTGGTTCATCCCTTGGAAGACCACGTAGTGTCCGTAGGTGAGACCGTGGCCCTCCAGTGCAAAGCCACAGGGAGCCCCCCACCCCGCATCACGTGGCTCAAAGGTGACCAGCCCCTGGTCGTGACAGAAAGGCACCACTTCACCTCCGGCAACCAGCTGCTGATTGTTAGGAATGTTGTCCTGGAGGATGCAGGGAAGTACACCTGTGAGATGTCCAACACGCTGGGGACAGAGCGCGCGCACAGCCACGTCAGCATCCTGCAGTCCCTGGGCTGCAGGAAGGACCGGACCACGGTGGGGATCATCACCATCGCCGTGGTCTGCAGCATCGTGCTCACCTCCCTCGTCTGGGTCTGCATCATCTACCAAACCAGGAAGAAGAGTGAAGAATACAGTGTCACCAACACAGGTAGATCCGCTCTCCTGCTGAGGGTTCCTCTGACCTTTCGTGCTGTCAGATGTCCCACTGAGGCCGAGCTGGCCCTTCAGGGAGACACACAGTCACACTGGAGCAGTGTTGGCTTATCTCCGTGGTTCTCTTGGCTCACAGAGCTGGAACCAGCTTTCACTTGCTGCTGAAGCGTGTTCAGAGCTGCATTTCTCCTCTTGGCTTGTTCTTCAGGAAGGTCTTTTCCACTTGGCAGTAGTTCCAGCCATGGCTTTGCTACTTTGATTTTCTGTGACCAAAAACGATAACTCGTGAGACAGTTTGGATTATGTCCATGATGCTGGGAACCTGTTTTACTTTTTGGGACTCTTATTTTCAAAGATTTCGAATTCAAAACTAGAAAATTTGGGCTCTGAAGCTGGAATCCCTTTTTCCATGTTAGCTGTAAGAGCTGTTGTAGCTCTGCTGATGCTGGGTATCTGTTACTTTTTAGGGGAAGAGTAGTGTTTATTGCTCCCTCCTGATATTCAGAGTGCTGAAATAAGTTATCTGAGAAATCTTCATGCAGTGAGAATAAAGTCTCCTGTCCTCAATGTTATGCAGCCTCTGAACAGAAGAGAAGTGTGGAAGAACCAGCCTAAGACTTTCCTGACTGCTGAGATTTGCAGCCTTCCTATATTGTGTTTAATTTTAGATACAGTACAATAGGATTTTAAAGACATGGGCTAGGTGGGAAGTCTTGGATACCCTGTTAACAGTGTGATGTGTTAGTGAGGTTTTTTTTAACTCCTTTTTTTTAGTCCTGAAAATTTAGGGCTTCATGCCTGGTGTAATTGAGTTTCACTTGTTTTTGTGTGACAAGAAAAACTGAAATCCCCCAACAGAAAATGGAAAGAGCCAAGGACAGACTAGGAACTTAAGACTTCTTTGCCTGCTTAAGTGAATCAAAGGACACTTTTCCAGAATCTTTTTACTTATGACTTTGGGAGACAGAGGACCAGAGCTAAAGGAGGGACTCCAGATTTTCAGGGGAAAGGGAAGGATTTACTTGGTCTGAAGAAACAGTTCCACTCCACCTACCTTGTACTGACCATGCCAAATGCAAACACTCAAAGTGCCTTTATCAGCACTTTCTCTCACAGCTTTAAGCTTTGAAAAATCAGGAGTGAAGCTTGTACGGGGGGAAGGAATATTTAGGCAGCTCATTTTCCATGGCATCTAAAGAACATACCAGTTCTAGATCTGGTCCCAAATCTCTCCTCGCAACAAGATTTTACCTGCTTTTGAAAATCTTACTGGGAACTGACATTTCTCTGCTCCCACTGCTCTAGATGAGACCATTGTGCCTCCTGACGTGCCAAGCTACTTGTCCTCCCAAGGGACTCTGTCGGAGCGGCAGGAAGTGGCCATCAGAGTGGACACCCAGCAGCCCAACGGGCACATGGACAGCAATGGTGAGAAATGGTGCCACGGGTTTGCCTGCAATGCTCTATCTGAACTGGACATGGGGAGGTAGAAATCACAGCCCAAAACACCTCTGTGCTTGTTCTGAGTTATCTGAGAGATCTTCTAATGCAGTTCTGCAGCTCCTGCATTTATGCAGAGCGGGGATGTGTCCTTGACTTCAGAGAGCTCTCCTCTCCCAGGAGTAAGTGTTCCTACAAGCAGACTGCCTCAGAAACTGCTCAGTCAGGCCCTAAGGACTGTTTTTTTTCTAATTTTGGATTAGGTTTTTGGCACCAGATTTACCCATAGTTAAGCTCTACTAGAAAATACATTAGCATTGCCTGTCCCTGCCTTCAGGCTTAGAAATTAAATGTTGGGGTTTTACAATATTTAAACACAGCACGTTGGGGAGGAGAAGTTAAGTGTTCTGAACTGAGATTCTCCTTGGATTGTACAGGATTTATTCTGGTAAATGTTATCTGAAAATTATCTATTATCTGCATTGCTATTTTTTCCTTCCTTTTGCACTAGAAATAAGACTAACAATTCATTTAACTGGGAGCAGATGGCTGTAATCTTTAACCAGTTGGTTTGTTTGTTACAGGTATGTGTCAGACTGATGCTGGAAGGTGTCCAGATGTTGAAGCTCCCACTGTAGGTTGTAGACAGCCCAAGCTGTGTATTGGTTATAATAAAGACACTTGGAAAACTGAAGACATGCCTGATGGAATGCTTGTTCCAGATAAGACAGGTACAAAACCCATTAATCTGGGAAGGCATTTCGTGTTTGTACAGATCAGAAAGCCCTCCAAGTCAGACAGAATTAATACAAGAAATTGTTAACCCCAGAATAAAAAAAGCCCAGAATGATTCTCAGGTGCAAGCACAGTAAATTTACTTTCTTCTGCTTGCTTTGATCCTCTCTCAAGCTTGGATAGTTGGAATTTGAGGAACCATCAGACACAAGCAAACTAAGGCTCGCAATTGCCATTCCTTGCAGCTGGTTGATGGGAATTTTTATTTAAGATATTCCTAAAATGTGAGAGCACTTTCAAACTGAGGGTGGTAATTTTTTTTGCGCTCTTCAAAAGGGCCTGTTGACTTGAAAGCTCAGCATTTTTAAAATTTATTTATTTTCAAAATCTTAAGGTTGCTTTTGCCACTACACCTGCCTCTGATCATTACCAGTTTCTTAGGTGTTGCAGTTATAGTTCTCTATTTTTAGGATGTGTTTTCTGTTTTCATGCTGTACTGTAACAGCCACAGAAGAACAGACAATGAAACAAATTTTCTCTCCAGGAGAAACTGTCAAGTTGAAAATGGAAAGTTGTTGAGTGCAGTAAGGAAATTAACTTTCAACATTCAGAAACTTCTTCCTGCTTGCTGCTTTGATTTTGGCTCATATGTTGTTCCCACCAACAGTAATAACATATCTTGAGATAACAGTGTGAGTTGATGGTGATCCCTGTAAAGCAGCAGCACAAAAATAAGAAAGGTAACTTGGTATTTTAAAGCAGGTACAAGGAAGTTCCACTTTACAATTCTCCTTTGACTAGAAAGTCTAGAGGAGAAAATAAATCCACAGGGTTTTTTTAAGTCACAAATTCTTTGAAGTAAAAAACCCCAACCAAGCCAGCCTATTAATTGGAACTACCTTTAATGGTGGTGGCTACAGAGTTCTGAAAAGCAGTTGTGTAGTAGCCCTGTGTAAAACCAAGGAGTGTCCATGTTACTGAGAGATTCCCACACTGAACTAAACAGAGCTGCCCTTTCCATCCACGAGTTGTGTGCTCCAGGGCTGACCACTTCCAGCTGCTCATCTTGGTTTGTTGCTGTTTTCCCTTCTCTCCCAAGGCTACAGCCTGCCCATGGTGTGCACGGACTGCAGCAGCAGCACAGACAGCATGAATGTCCACATTTACCCCAAGGACTCCGAGTACTACTCCGAGAGCCTTAAGACTGTGGATAACCCCCACCCCAACGCACTGAGCAGCAAGGAACGGAATAGGAAGAGGGGTGCAGGCACCAGCCTTCTTCATCCTCAGCCCTGCAACGGGATTGCCAGTGGCAAGAGGGTGGAAACAGATGGGACCCTCTACCCCAGCAACCACGACAGGATAAGGCCCGTGAGCACGGCCAGCCCTCTGCTTGCAGACACACATGGTATGTGCTGCCCTGGGCACCACTTCTCTGTTAGAGCAGGGCACTGTGTGCTCCCACCTGCCTTTTCAACTGGGTCAGAGGTGTGAAGGAGAGCCGTGGGGTTGGTTTGATCATAGAATAGAATCATAGAGTCATTAAGGTTGGAAAAGACCTGCAAGGCCATTGAGGATGAGGAGGGCTGGCAGGCTGAGCATCCACTGACCCCACTGTCCCTTTGTGTTTTGCAGGCTCTTCACAAGCAGCAGCAAAGCCTTCAGAGCTTAACAACCTTAATTTGGTGCGAGCTTCACCAGCAGGAGGGTCATTAAAGCAACTGAATGTGCTTCCCGAGATGCCCCCAGCACTACTGGATTTGCAGAGTGAAGCAGAGGTGGAGCAGGCTCTGCTGCCCAGTGGAGCCCAGCCCTGTGACTCTGCTCATGAGCCGAAGCCACCAAACAGGTCGCTGGACTGAGAGCACAGACTGCCACATGCAAATTAACAAACACACTATTACTTTTTTTTATTTTTTTTGCACAGAGTATATAGGCTACTTACTTCTACCTCGAATCTCGAACTGATGACCTGTCAAAGGCAACCAACTGAGGTATGAGAAACAAGCTTGTATGGGGAACAAACTCCTGTTCGAGCGTCATCTGATTGTACATAGTTTAAAACTTCCCTGAGAAGTATGAAGTGTTCAAAAGTCAACTTGCATATGAAGCACATAAATGCAAGGGATTATTGTGTAAAGAGAAAAGTATTTGATACAATTGTACATAAGAGTTTTCATATATAAATATATATATATATAAAAATATATATATATCTTTTACAGAGGCTATTTTAATCTTTAGTGCATGGAAAACTGAGTGAAATTTTACAATTTTGGCAATATTGTTTTCAGTATCAGGTTGCTGTTAAACTTTGTGAGAGAAATAATTCTGGTGCCTTAAATGCATAAACAGAACTTTAGAAAGCCAGACTGTTCCAAAGGGATTGTCCTCTTTTCAATGGAAGTTCCTTTACATCAAATACACCTGGGTCAGGGCAATCCCAGGTACAGGCTGGGCAGAAAAGTGACTGAGAGCAGCCCTGTGGAGAGGGACTTGGGGGTTTTGGTGGATGAGAGGCTGGACATGACCCAGCCATGTGTGCTCACAGCCCAGAAATCCAGCTGTGTCCTGGGCTGCATCCAAAGCAGTGTGGGCAGCAGGTGAGGGTGTAGATTTTGTCCCTCTGCTCTGCCCTTGTGAGACCCCACCTGGAGTGCTGTGTCCAGTTGTGGTGCCTTCAGTGTAAGGAGGACATGGAACTGTTGGTTCCAAGTCCAGAGCCAAGGCCATGAGGTTCCTAAGAGGACTGGAGTGCCTCCCCTGTAGAAACAGGCTGAGAAAGTCAGGGCTTTTCATCCTGGAGAAGGTTGTGTGGTGACCTCACAGCACCTTCCTGTATCTGAAGGGGCTACAGGGAAGCCAGAGAGGGACTCAACAGAAACTGTAGTGATAGGACAAGGAGTAATTGGTTCAAACTGAAAGAGGGGAAATTTAGGTTTTATGGAAGAAACTGAAATTCTTCCCTGTGAGGGTGGTGAGGCTCTGGCACAGGTTGCCCAGAGCAATTGTGGCTGCTCCATCCCTGGAAGTGTTCAAGGCCAGGTTGGATGGGCCTGGAGCAACCTGGTCTAGTGGAAGGTGTCAGGGTGTTGCAATGAGATGATATTTAAGGTACCTTCCAACCCAAACTATGGTTCTAAATATCAACTGGGTTACTTAGCACAAATTTCCTTCCCCTTTGAAATTTATTGCACTTAACACATTTAAACAGAGATCTTCAACTGTTTCAAATGAAGCTTGTAAGGAAAAAAAGCAGTGGGAAATTACATAGCAACCTGATATTTTCCTGTTGGTGGAAGAACTTAAATTCCTTTATTTTTCAAAACTGCATAAAAATTAGTATTTGAACTGCGACTGTGTGAGACGTTAAGAGTGGACCACACAGGAGGCACTAAATAACTCAGCAACAGTGCAGAGCCCCAGAACAACCAGAGGAAAAGGCTGTCATGACTAGGAAGCAGTCGTTACCAAAATAAATAACCCGTGCAGTAAACCAGGGGTGGTCTCACACAGAGCACCTTTCAAAAGCGTCGTCACAGAAGGTGTTACCTGCCACGTGTGCTGTCACAGTGCTGGTCACCACAGGGCTCCCTCCCAAACACAGCCAGCTTCACCTGTCTGAGGTGCCTGGAATGAGCCAGTCTTGCCCTGCTTAGAAGGAATAACTTGTGCCAGTGTAATGCATTTTCACACCCAAAATATACATCTGTTCTGGAAGGGATTCGAAACCATAGAGCTGTTTTGACAACAAAACTAAATCACTCCTAAGGGGACAGCTGTGCCATTAATTCACCCGATACTTTTCTCCCTGCAACACGTTGCACTTGGTAGTGGAAAACCATTGGCCCCATCTGCAGCCAGAGTCTGTATGTGAAAACACCACCTTCAAGTGAGTTAGGCTGCCTTGTGTAGCAATTTGGGGGTAGTCAGATATACCCTAATTTAGAAGGGAAACCATGTATTTATGGGTCAATAGACTGTTAAATGGAAATGTCCCAAATATTTTTATATGGTCTTTTAAGTTCATCCATTAATGGGGGAGATGAAGAAATACCCACCTCAGTCAAACAGATCTTCTTCACTTCTGACTTCACTATGACGCTTTTTATTTATAGAAGGGCTGCTTTCTGTTGGTGTTGGTACCTGTGGATGGAGGACTCCCAGTTCTTTGTGATTTGAGTTCTGCTAACATGAGGTTGCTAACTGGTGATGACTACTTTGGGGGAAGGTTTAATGGGGGGTTTGTTACTTTTTACCTTAAGAGCAACTCAAAAGCCAGGTCCACTGAGGCCGAGTCTGGTGAGAACCCACCTTTGCTAGGACAAAACAAGCATCAAAGATAAGGTTTATCATTTAATTAAGATTAAAGACTTAATTTTCAATTCAGATCCATCACTTAGGGACCTGCCCAAGTGCTGCCACACCTGGGGGGTTTCAGGGAGCAGCAGGATGCAAAGGTGCCCCTTGGTTTTATAACAAGCTGGTCCTGCTCAGCCTTACCTTGAGGGAAGGCCCTCTGTGCCCAGCAGCTGCCCCTGGCTGACTCGAGGCATAATTCAGCCAGTACCTGTCTGTACCAGTTCCTATTGACACATTTGCACTTTGAGACAGGTGGCGAATTATGTTGAGTGCCAAGTTTATTCAGAGCAAAGGAAATGGATGTTAGAAAATTATAAACCCAGCATAGTTTTCCCTTTACTGAAGGGAAAAATGCTCCAGAACCAACTCATGGAACCAGGGACATGGGGAAGATGGGAATGATTCAATGGACTTGTTTTGCTGGAGGAAATGTCATCACCATTGCAGATACAAAGCATATTGGCCACGTTAACATTTGAAAATAATGTTTCTGAATAAAGTTAACTGCCTAATGTCATGACTTCCACTAAATATGTGAATTTGCTGCTTCTAAGAGGCAATGTGAAAGAGGAAGTATTACTTTTGTGTACAAAGTTATTTATTTATTAGAAAATTTGGTACAATGTTGTACATTGAAAAACATGTAAGATATTGAAGTGTCTAACAAATGGCATTGAAGTGTCTTTAATAAAGGTTCATTTATAATATTACAGCTGTTTTGTTGAGAGTGAGCTTTTGGGAGTTTCATTTGAAAACTAAATAAAATTCTAATCCATTGCTATACTTTTTTCTGTCTTTCTCTGATGAAAATGAAAACTGACACAGTACCTGCTCTTGAAATTGAACCCTGATACTGTGGATCAGCATGAGGCTCTGGGGTGGAATTTAGGGGCTGGATTGAAAGATACAGTAAAGAACTTGTAAGAAATACATTTCCAATATATCAGCTTGCTTTAGTATTTGGCAAATCCCCTCACCTTGGCACTGAGAACAGAACAGATGGGGGGGTGTGAGCATGTGTGTAAGTAGAACCAGGCCCAGCACAGCACCAGACCCAGCTGCAGTTGTGAACACCTCGGGTGTTCCCAAACCTCAACCCCACCCTGAATGGAAATTCCAGAGGCAGCTTTGGAGATAAGCCTGAATTCCTGCTTTAGCTAAAAATCTCAATTCAGTTTCTGTATATTTAAAAAAAAAAGAACAAAAGTATTTCCTCCTCCAAATTATAACTTTGGTTATAAAGCAGGTTGTCTGAGACAATTCCAAGTCCCTTAACACATGCAGGATTTTAATTTTTTAAACATGGAAAAGAAGGAGCCTTTAAGAGGCTGGTGCCTAGTCAAGTGTTATCCCACTTTATTCCAGTAATGGGATAAAATTAATTTTTAAAGCTTTGCTAAGCATTCCTAAAACTGAAGGCAAAAGGAAAAACATCTTTAGGTCTATTTTTTCCCCCAAAGTCCCAAAACTAAAAATGTCCTTTTCATCAGGATTAGACAAATTGGTACGTGCAGACCAGCTCTGGTCACTCTTACTTGCCTGGTGCCATTCCTGAGTACCTTTGGCCTTCCTGCAGCAGTCTGGGATATGGAGCTGGTCCATCAGCACAGGTGAATGGGAAGCTTTGGGGTGCATCTCCTCCCACCACTAGCATTGCTAAAACAATTTGTCTGGTTGTTTGGTTCCTGTTGGGTTTAATTTTTTTTTTTTTTTTAATTAAAAAAAAAAAATGGTGATGACAGAAACTGATGATGCAATGTTAAATAAAAACAACAAAAAAAGCACAATTTGGCCCCACAACTTACTAAAGATTATTTACAGTGCAAGTAATTAAATGCATCAACTGCACTGCTAACCCCCTCCCCATGTTTAAAGACATTTAATAGAAAATATGTTAGATTTGGAGACAGAGTAATAAATCTCCTCCCTCCCCCAGCCCCTAAAATTGGCTCTGTTATATATAGAACATCATAAAAGAGACAACCTCCAAGGGGCAGGAACAGCTACACCAAGCCATGGTAACAACCAGTCAATATGGGACTTGGCTGAAATTTCCCACTATAATTGAAGATTATTTTTAAGAATTATGTCCTTTGTTCTGTATGTTTTACTTGCCTGCCAATTATTTTCTAAGTTTTGGCCTCTAAAAAGTCTTATTACTATGTCATGGGATGACAGGGCAATAAAGCATCCAGCCTTCATCAGCCTGGGCTGTTGGTGCTTGGGGTGCACGTGCTCCCTGCTCTAACCTGCTTTGGCATTTCTTCTCCCTCACCCCTGACTCCCTACACCTGTACATCGTCCTCATGAGGGGAAGAGCATCAAAGGTAAATTAGAGCACTAATGAATTAATTAGAGCATGTCATCCCTGGTACGTCTGTGTTGGGATGACCGGCAGGGAACAGGCACATGGTGAGGGTGAGGATGAGGCCGATGGCTGCCCCTCTCACACAGGGCAGCACCCACCTGCACCAGGAGCCCCCAGGACCAGGCTGAACCCAGGGCACCCTGTGAGCCATCAGTGCCTGTCCCTGTCACCCACTGCGCTGGCACAGCCCGAGGAGGGGCCTTCTGGTGCTCACACAGCCCTTGGCTCTGCCTGCCCAGACACCCCATGCAAACACCCTCCACTCTAAACACCTCCAACCACCACTCAGCCAAATATAAACCTGGAGCTCCCAGCCCAGATGCTGGTGATAATTTTGAGTATTTTCAATAAGCTCTTTTAACCGTGCTCGTCCCTGCACCATTTTGGCTGCTACAGCTTCTGTTTCCTACACAAGAACAGCAGCAGAGTTTTGTTCTGCCTGCCAGCAGCCCCCTGAGAGCCCTCAGGATCCATCCATACATCGGCCCATACTCCCTGCCTTGCTTTCCCAGCATCCCTCCTGGGTTTCAGCATTTCCAGCCTCCTGCTCCTTCAGTTGCTGAGGGATGAAGACCAAAAGAAGGCAGAGCTCCACGTCTTTGCACAAGCACAGCTGTAAAATAATACAAGCCCATGCTTTTACTGGAGAAATGTGAGTCTGATTAATAAAGCTGCACTGGCTCCCACACAGGAATGCTTGCTGAGCACCTGTAGGTATAAACAGGAATATAAACTTCCACAAATACAGCTCAAATCAGAAACAAATGGATTATTGTCTTTTACAAAGAGCTCTCCCAAACCAGAATACTTTCAGTGCTTTTGGAGGGCAGCAAGGCTGTAACTCTATCAGCCCCTTCCCCTCCCCACATTACGAGGCAGGTGCCACTGAATGATGAAAACTTGCTTTATTTCAGCCTCCCTGCTCAGCCCCTGAGCTGGAGGTTTCCAAAACACTTTCCCTGCAGGAGTTCTAATAACACCTTTTGCAGCCACCATAATTAGCTGTTTACCCCCCAAACATTATTTTTTTGGCACAACGTCTCACAATGACCTCACTTTCCACTGCAGGAAAACTTCATGTTTGGGAAATTGGATTATTGGAGGATTTACTTTACTCTAACAGTGAGAGTGGCTCTCAGCCTGCAGTACAGCTGGGGCGGCGGCAGGAGGGCTGTGCCCATGGCCCGGCTCCTCCTCCAGCTCCTCGGTGGCCACGGGCAGGACCGGCCGGGCTGGCTCAGAGCAGCAGCTGGCGAGTCTTCTCGTATGTCCCCAGGAAGATGAAGCCTCCCAGGCTGATGGCTGCCATCCGTGGGACAACACCTGCGAACAAGCTGAAGGCAAAGGAAAGGCTGTTTCAAAGGATGAGCGGGGAGTGGACGGTGCTCGGCTGCAGGGGCTTCGGAAAACAGAGCCAAGAAAAACTCTCTCTTGCTGGTTTCTTAAATCCCATCCCACTGTTCACTGAAGGAATCTGTCTGGACTTCCCTAACACAGCACTCCCAAGGCTTGTGATTTTTAATGCCTCTCCACATTCCTCAGGTGCAGAAGGAAAGGGCAGGAGGCCTCTATGGCGGGGGCTTGGACGCATCTCCATGACGGGCTCTAGACAGATGGGAAGCATCCTATCCTCACTGCTCCCATCCAGCCTGGGCAGAGGGACCCCCTCTCTCTGCCAGGAGCTCCCCCACTGCAGAGACAGCCCTGCTCACCATCGTGGCTCACTCCCAGTAACACACAGGGGACAGCCGGGATGCAGCAGGAATATTCAATGTGTGGCACCTTCAGTCACTACAATTTTTAGGTGCCTGATCCTAATAGTTCTTGGAAATTAACAGGAAACTCATGTAAAGCCAATTGCTTGACACATCTAAGCTCACCGTTGGTTTAACAACTTTAGGACAGGCCAGTGTATCCTCCTACAGGATTACAGGCTTCCTTTGTGGCAAGCAAGGATTAAACATTAGGCCTGAATCCTTTTGGAATCCTCTCCCTGATCTATCATCCTCAGCCTGGCTGAGCTCCGTAGGGACACTGCCCTTGGCTGTTTCCCAACACTGTCCACAGCAGGACAAGGTGGAATTCCTGGTGAGACCAAACTGCTCAGGAGCTCCCTGCCCATGCCTGGCTACTCGTGCTGCACAGGGAAGCCTCTGCCTGCAGTAACTGGCTGTAATGAGCTGTGCTAAGGAGCCTGGAGCACGCAGGCAGATGGAAACATTTTATGGCTTTACTAGACAGCAATTGGGTCTATTACCATAATGACAGCTTTAAAACAGAGTAATTTGTACAAGGCATGTATGGACAGAGCCCTGATAGGGTAAATCCTACGGAGCGGCATCGCTCCCGAAGCGTGTGCCATCCCTCTCCTGCTGAATTAGGAAGCCTCATTAGAGGAGCAGTGGCAGACATGCATTGCCAGAACAGCCCACCCGAGACACCTCTATTACACAAACAGGGGCCGATAACTGAGTTACCCAGAAGCTGCATCCCTGGCAACCCCTATTACTAACCATCACTTCCAAGAATCCTGGCCCTGCTTCCTCCAGTTTCCCATTCCCACCTGCCATGTGTGGCCTCTACAATCCACGCTTCCCCCACGGGCTCCTTTCTGGGGAAAGGCAGAGCTGCATGGCTGCAGGGAGATCCCAGATCTGAAGAGCTGAGCTCTACCACAGGTCTGATCCAATCTGGTCCCCAATGGCCCATGCCTGCCCCCAGCAGCAGATGAGATAAATTGGATTTATCTCTGCTGGCCCCATCAGAAAACCGCTGTGGTGGGCACAGGTCTGCTTTCCCGTTGTATTTGCTCTCTGCCTGCACAGATTTCACCTGGCACTCTGCCACTCCTCAGCCCCTAATAGGAGACTAACAGGTCTCCTGCAGTTACCCTTTGTATTATAGAACATTTAGGTTGGAAAAGACGTCTAAGATCATCAAGTCCACCCACTAACCCACTGCCAAGCCCACCAATAAACCATGTCCCCAAGCACTACACCTACACATTGTCTGAACACTTCCAGGGATGGTGAGTCTACCNCTCACCAGACTTATCACTTCAATAACCCTCCTCTTTCTCATCAATGAGTTGTGAAGCTTCATCCACAGTTTTCAAAAACCTCTACCTCCTGGCATGAAGAGCAGCCAGACAAGACCTTTCCTGTGAATGGTTCATCTATTCCGCTGGCAACAGTGAAAAGGCACACAGATCCACTCACCCCATCCCTATTCCACCTCCTGACACGGGCCTGGCTCTCCCTGGACAGAAAGGGATGTGAAATTTCTTGGCGTGAAGCAGAGGGATTTACTAGGTGCAGACCAGGAAGCTGAGCCCTGTGCTCTGGTTTTAATAAGGTGGCAATAAGCAATGCATCTTTCTGCCCTCAGAATTCCTCCTCTTCAAGTACAAGATTTATTAGAGGAGCTATAAATCATGTCACGTTGCAACTGGCCAAAAAAGCCTGACATTTTTATTGTTTTTGATTAATAGATTTATAATTGGCAGCAGGCATGGCAGCCTCTGCGTTTATTTTTCCCAAGACTTTCTTCCTTTTCCTCGCAGCTGACGCAGCTTGGCCTCCTCTACACGTTACTTTTTCTCCAGATCACTTATTGTTTTGATTTCAACTGAATTGTGTTCCCTTTGGTCCTAGTCCACGGGTACTATCTTTAGGCAGAGTTTAATTTTGGGTTGTTTAGAAAAGGGCACTGCTGAAACACCCTGAAAAGAACACACATTTCTACTTTCTGCTGTTGGCTGGGGAAAGGGGGAGGTTTCCCCAACCAAATCCATGCCACTTCACACCCTTCAGAGCTCAACTGTCAGCAGCAGCAGATGTGGCCTCACTTCCCCCAGTCCCTTTCAAAACAGAGTCCACCAAGCCATGTAGGACCCAAAACTCATCTCCTGCCACATCACCTTGTCACCTCAAAGAGGCAAACCTGAGACAACCCATCTCAGTGCTGCCGGGGGGCACAGCTGGACTTCTTCCTGGAATCGCTGTTCAGGAACTTCCTGCAATTTGTTTTGAATTATTTCCCACATGTGTAGAAGAGGATTGAACTTTTATTAGCTGGGCAAGCAGAGATCAGATGTTCAGAGAAAGCTGTCCCCTGCAGAGCTGTGATGTGCACAATGCTTCGGGCAATGGTTTACAAAGGTTAAAACAGCACTCAGAGTATTGGCCACAGCAAGGGGGTTAAAAAGCTATGAGAAATTACAGGGAAAACCCCAAGTAAAGCTTTCAAAAATCTCTGCATTTCTCTTCCAGGCCAAGGGCAGATGGAACACAAGCCCTACTGAAGGAAGCACAAGCTGAACTTCATGCACTGGAGAAGTTGTTTAGACATATAGTCACTGTGAGTGGCCAATGACTGGTACAAGTCACACACTCAAATCAGGCAAGGTGGTGTAAATAAAGCCACCTTTATTTATAAAAATCAATAGTAATTTATAAGCCTGTGACACCTCAAAATGTTCTACAAATGCTAGCAAAGGAATTTGTCTTCCCACACCACGTGTCAAGGACAGGAGAGCAATTCTCTGTCTCAGGACTGAGCAAAGTGAGGTAGTTAAGAGACTGAATTGACATCATCTCGGACTTCCACAGCATAAGAAATTGCCAGGAGGAGGAAAAGACTGTCCATAAGGGACACGTGACTCCTATGCTGTTGTCCTCTGACATCTCAAGAGGGGGGATTCTCACACATCAAGAGGAAACTGTTCCTTACTGCCACAAGATGTGCATGCCAGAATTTAAATGGATACAAAACACAAACATTCACAGAGAAAAGTCCATCACAAAGTTATTAACACAAAGAGAACCTCGCCCTCCAACACCTGGAGCTGTGCTTAGAGATTATACCACAGATATACTCCCAATAATGCCTTATTTCTGTTCTCTTCCCTAGACATTGTCCCCAGGCAGTGCTAAGGCAATGACACCAGACCTCCCTGAGGGACTTGTTTTTAGCTATCTGCTCCCTGTCCAGGTGTACAGCAATCAAAAGTCTTTTCTCTCTGGCAGTATTTAAATATGAGCAGACCATCCCATCCTCTCCCACCCCCTGACACACAGAGATACAACACCTGAGGTGCAGCATGTCCTTACCCCGACAGGCCTTGTGTCCTCCAGATGCCACCAAGGGCAGTCAGAACATTCCCACTGGCGTTGCTGGAACCAGCCTGCACCACAGAAAGAGAAAGATTGCAAAATGTTGGGTTTAGACCTTAAAAAAAACACACTCTCAAAGCACCATCGAGACACTTTGCTGCTCACTGCAAGAGCGTAGCATCCCTGAGATTTTTAAAAACATCCCCAAAACCTGAACAGTGTATTTACTGCATGTGAAAACTGCCTGGAGTGCAAACCAGAGCATAAACAGCAGGACCACAGACAATTCAATTAGATGTGTGATCTAGTTTGTGTGAGATAACTAATACAAAGAAGCTGTTTGAATGGTCTGAGAAAACCTCCAAGTACCCTCGTTCCTCTATGAATGTTTACGTGGGTGCTCAGGAAAAGGGCAGATAAATGAAACCCAGTTCTTGCAGTTTTATCACTCATACTATAGAAATACAAGCTGCAGCAGATACAACCCAGCAATGACAGATATACAGAGCAACATGGTGAGCCCAGATGTGTGTGACTTGGCTGGGGAGGTGCATGTTATCAACAAGTTACACCCCCATACTGAGAGAATGTGAGCAACAGGGTAAAAACCACCCATACAACCTCCAGGATGCCTGTCCTTTGCCAACACAACAGCTGTTTTCAGGGCAGGAAAAGGCTTTAGGAATATCCACCTGCTGAGGGCTTTTAGCTATTGGCTGTCAGCTCTGCTCTGGGTCAGTGAGATGACGATGGGAACACCAGACCCACTATCAATTTATAAGTTTATTAAACTTATAAGCAATCTTCCTTCTGCCCTCTTTGGTAGATGTAGGCAATCACAATCTCTATGCCTTCAAGTTTTAGGACAGAAAATCCACTGTCAAGCTCTCCTCAGAAAAGAGACACACACACTCTGAAGCCCGACAGTTATCAAAACAACAGAGGAATAAATCCCTGATGGGCAGGGATTTTCTCCTAAAGACACTGCATGAGACGCTGGAAGTCAAGCACAAGCCCAAGCCTTGTTTCAGACAAGTCCTTTGGGAAAGGACCAGAGGAGCAATTCTAGGAAAGGAACACAACAATTTCATTAGTTCTGCATGCAGTGCCTGTTCACATCTACTCCTGCCTTCAAGGACAAGAGCAGAAATGATTATTAATAGGTGCTGGATTTCATTCTGTAACAACCCTCCAGAAACCCTGGAACTACCCAGGCCATTCACCTGTGTGTCTGCTGGACTCCTTTGCTCTTACCTTTGCCAACATAATTCTTGTCTTTGCTACGTCGAGAGGTGTGGTGACTGCAGCTGCAAATCCACCTGAGAAAATTAAAATACCAAACACAAGTGAGACGTTGTTGGGTGAATATGAATGCCACACTGCCTATAATTCCCAGGGCTGTGGTCAACACTGCTCTGTTATTAATGCCTACAGCATGTTCCCTCACATCAGAGCCCAGGTACGTTTGTTGAGGGTCTGTACACAGAGTATTTTGTTACTTAAGAAAACAGCTCTATACCAGTTAATTGTAAATCCAAACATCCCCAGGGAGATTACTGTCCTTTTCTTTTGGACTCTGTACATATATTAACACACAAAGGTTGTAAAGGAAAATGGATTCCACTTCCAACATCTACAGCAAGTGTGAAAGGAAGGAACGTCTCATTTGCAGAGAAGGGAAAATAAACCAGACACACTGTGTTCTGCCTTGAGAATTAAGGCTGACCACTCAATTGCTAGAAAGATAAAAAGATGCTCTGCATCTGAAACATAGAAGCTTCAGGGGCAAAGCAACTCACTAGATACAGATAGACTGGATCTGGACTGTTAGACCTGGGACCTGGGACTCTGTTTCAAGAGGAAAGACAAGCCAGTGTTTGGGATGCAGCTCATCTCCAACAAATGAAATCAGCTTCACTTGGGATAACAACAATATGAAGCTGCCCAAGGGTCTTAGAAAATTGTTAGAAGTCTGCTGCCACAAGTGCCATCTTCCCCTCAGGGCCATTTTCATTCTCCCTAATCACTCCCAAACTTCACCCTTGGAGCTCATTACTTTCACTTGCTGCAGCCAGCTCAGCTGTGACTTTCCTCCTGAAAGCCAGAAATCCAGCTTGTCCATCTTGTCCATTACTGCTGGATGCAGTAGCCACCTAGCTTGTCTCACCCACAAACGTGTGGTAAATATTTTAACTCTGTGGCAGCAGCCTGGCCTCTTGTGCTATCTAGGGACCAGCTTTGCTGCTTTTTCTCCCAGGATTTTATTCCCTTTGCCTTGTTTCCCTATCCTAAAATTAACTCTAATCTTTCCTCCTCTGTTCACAATATTTCAAGTAAGTAATTCATGCTGAGGAAGAGCCAAACTGAAGGAAACTTTAAAATGCAGGAGCAGCAGTAAGTGAAGAATGAAAGGGGAAAAAAGGAGGGGGGAGAAAAGAGAGAGAGACTTGTTCTGAAATCTTTTTTCTTCCTCGTGTTTTTTTCCTCTGGAGCTTGTATAAATCCTGTATCTGCTACAGCAGGGAACAAAGTGACTCCAAAGACTGAAGCCTACACAGTACCCAGGGAATAACCTAAAAATAATCTATTTTCTGTTCCAAGTTTTTTGGAATGTCAAAAAATTGATCTTACTTTTCTTGGGATGGGAGAGGGGGAAAAGCATTGCTTCTAAATCTGTAAAGTAATGAAAAAATCCATTTTCCCATCTAGCTCATGTTTTTACCTGCATCTCTCTCTCAGCCACCTTAGCTTGAACATATTCAACCCCTGTTTTATGACAGAGGAGGCTGGGCCAGCTGGCAGCCTGCTTGACTTCTTAAAGTTAATTAAGGAATGTCCCATGACAGTTCAGGAGATGCAGTAAGGCACATGTGCAATTCCCTGGATCTCAAACAAGAACAGCAGGAAAGCAGAGCTAGTGAGGAGCCCAAAATGCCTGGTTTAGGAGCAGCTTCCACTCCCAAGGTTGTCCCATCTGGTTCACTCTGATGGAACCTTTCTAGCAGTGGTTTTCACCTCACTAAAAAGCAGAAAAATGGGTTGTATTCAAGAAGTCAAACCAGAAACTATGAGCAAGTTAAACTAAATTCCAGTCCAGAAGTCTTTTTACTGTGAGCCACTTTTTGAGTAAGTGACCCAAAGGCTTTGAGAGAATGGTCTGGATAGAAACTTTGGTACTCATGTCAGGGATGTATTTTTAGAATGGTAAAAATAATCTTCATGGAAAATAGTGGCTTTACGAGACTGGATGTAGAAGCCCTTCCTTTGCCCACAGACCAAGATAGAATTAAACAGTGAACCACGTGGCTATCAGGCCTGCAACAAGCAAAAAATCTCAAAGCATCACCCAGCTACAGCATTAATGGTAACACTTTAATCAGACTAATTTACATCCCTTATCAGATCCCTGTAAGTTTTTTATGCATTTCTTCGTAAGAGTTTCTTACTGGCAGCAACTTCAATCTTTGCTGATAGAGTGATTAGAACAAAAACAATTTACCCTGACACAATGTTCCCAAATTCTTATCTGAAAAGTGTAATCAAGGCTGATTGGTTTTCATTTTTCCCCAGCCAACATCTGGATTTTTCCTGCTCTTTTGTTATTAACATTTTAATGTTTCTTTTTCCATCACTGGGAAGTATTTGGTACAGATTTACCAATCAATTCAGAATGACAAGAGCAATAATAAAATGCTTCATAAGCACAACAAGCAGCAGGATAGTGGCTAAATTAAAAGCAAGTTTGTATATGGTTGACAAAAACACAAGATTAAAGCTAGCATTTGCTGGGAACTGCTTTTTATTGAAGGCAGTGAGTCTGACAAAATGAATTTGCTCCAGCAATGTCCAAGGTAATTTTAGAATGACCTCCTCAATGTTAGTACACAGGTACCCAGGAACAGGCTACAACACTAGCAAGGTACTGCTCAGTCTTACCTGCTCTAGCTAGGTAAAGGAAATTAAAACATCACTCTTTCCAATTATCAGATTAATACAACAGATACAAACTAGTTTAGCCAGATTCTAATCAAAGCAGGAGGGCTGTGCACTGCACTAATGCACATTAGCACCCAACAGATCTTTAATCACTTCTTATTTAGTCATTCTATTCCTGCTGTCACTGAATTCTCCAAGAGCTGCCATATAAGGCTGGACTCGACTCAACTGGTCAGCAACCAGGAAAAGCATCATAGGATCAGGTGGGCAAGAAAGGCCCAGACACATCCAGCCTTATCTTGCTAATTATTCTGGCTTCCCTGCAGAGCTGACAGAGCAATCTGTGTCCAGACTCACTCACCAACTCACCCCTGGACAAGGCTCCTTTCTCCTCTGCCCTAGACAGATCTGGTGGTGACTTGGGCTCAGCAAGTAGGCACAGCATAAACATGGATTTTCACATGGGAGAAGGCTCTTGGCTCATTAATGCTTCTAGCAGAGTGACAAATTCCTCTAGTGGGAAAATAAACCCTCATGCAGTAGTGGGAAATTCATCACCCGTCTCCCAAGAAGTTACAATGGTCACTGTATATTCACACATCAGCTGAACAGCTAAACTTTACCGAGTTCAGGGTGTTAAACAGAAAATCCCTCTGCTACTCACACTTTCCCAGCAACCAGTTCTTGATGGAAGTGCTAGTGACAGACATCTGCAGAGAATGATTTACCTTTATATGGCAGTAAGAATACAAAGTCTTGAAGACTTAAGATACTCCCCTAGGTTCCTGCTGGCATTTCCTACCCTTTCTAGCTGTCATATGCAAATAAAAGCATCAGAACAGAGTGAAATACTTCACCAGAGAACAATACATAAGTGTAGGTCTTTGGAGTAAGGTGGCTACTATAGGAAAAGGTTTCACACATTCTTTGATACAATCCTCAAATAAGATCCTATGAAGGGAGGAAGACAAGTTCTCCTTCAGGCCCTATATCTTTATTTTCTGTACCATTTTAACTTCTTCTCATCCTTTCTAAAGGGTCCAGGGAACCTTTCGGGCCATCACAGGAGTTCCTCCTGGTTCTGTGTTCCTGTCATCTGGCCAGTCCCCCACTCTCTCTTCTGCCACACCAGCCTGGTTTGGTAGGTCAAGCTTGTTTCAAGAGACAAGAAATTGTGCTTGACTAATATCCCCTTGTTGGAGTTATCCCAAAAGAAAAAAATCCGGGTCGAGCTGTACAATTGCCTTTCTTCATTATTATTTTCTGTACTGACATCTGAAGGTTACCCAGGACTGATTGAGGATTGAATCCCAAATCCAGGTTGAAAAACCAAGTGGCTCATGTCCAACACTAAACCTCACAGCATCCTCTTACACTGACTGATTTCCAAGTTCACAAACAGTCTTTTTCAGAACTCTTCAATCAATAAGTCCTTATTTGAACTTTTATTTTATTGATATTATGTTAAATTTTTTTAAGAGGAAGTTTATTCTGGTCCTTTATCAGTGTGGGAACAACACCTGCCAATGGTAGAGCAAAGTGACCCAAGAACCTCTTTGGATTTCAGCAGAAATACCAAGACAAAGCACTGCTCCCTCAGAGATTTAACCAATTCAGGGTTAGGAGCATGGTCCAAGCAGACTCTGCAGGGAAATCTTGAGAACTACTCAAAAATTTATTCAGAGCTATAGAGTTAAAGAGGCTTTTAGACACAGTGTGTAATCTTGTCAGAGCTGATTAGATCAAAACAAAAGTGATAGGAAATCCTCCCTGTTAATGTGCAAAAAGCTCTCGTTAGTGCGTTATGACTCACTGGACTTGCACCTCCATTCTCTGTGACTTTGTCACCACAGAGCATTAATTATTAATATTAAGCCACACTTTTTTAACGGTAGGAAGAAAGAAGGCATCTTATCAGAGGCAATCTTCAACACCATTAAATGGACATTCAGGTTCCTTGACAAGCTGGAGACCTCCAGAGCAGTACTTTGCTTTCCTGACAGCTAACACTCCATGGCAGAATTTCCTTGCCACTGTCCCACTTCCCTGGAGGACATAAAGAACTCACCCAGAAACTCCTCTGGGACAGCCTGCCCTGGCACACTGCAGCCTAAACCCAGAGAAGACTCGAGCATGGAGCCCAACCACAACCATGCCTGGCTGCCCACAGGGGGGACATGCTTCCCTCCTCTGCTTCCACTCAGGGCCCAAATCTGGGCTTGTGTCCAAGCAGCTCAAACACAAGGCAAAATTTGGTTCAAACACCACACCAAACTAAAAATATCATGTAGATCTACCCTTGGGTTCTTCCCCACCAGCTGCTCAGGTATCACCTTCTCCCACTCCCTGACTGCTCCAAACATCTCTAGTTAAGACACCAAAGATGATGATAAAGCTGGACAAGGCCTCAAGGGATTAAATTACTAACAGATGAGACAGAGCGGATTCCAAATCTCTGATATTTATGCTCATTCCTATGAAGTTTCTATAAAAAGCCCATGGATCACAGACATACATCTTACACATGTGGGCTCAACACAGCAGTGTTGGGCCTCTCAGCACTTTGGCTGAAACCACTACCATTTCACAGGCACTGGGGATGGAATTCAATGGACTGTTGCTCTTGGTTCTGTCTTGGCCAAGTAGTTATAATTTAGCTATGAACCAACCAATGCACACAGACACACAAGTGTGTGCTATAAAGGGAAACTAAACAGGACGTTTCTTTCAGTTTGTTTCAGCGTATTACCCTGCCCCTCAGGACCTCTAACATATTTTTAGAAAGTACTGAATTCAAACAAAGAACACAGGAGAAAAGTGTGTCTGTGTGATTTCACCATCCTTGTACTACCATGGTGGCATTTGACAGCAACTCTTTGTGTAAAGACTGTTTTTTGGGTAATATTCTTCTTCTAAGCTTTATAACATGAAGATTGTAAATTACTTGGATGCACACATCCATCTTGTTTTATTCACGGGGTACTAGTAAGGTTTTGATTTTTTTTGTTTTGGGGTGGAAAGAAAGAGATAAAGTTTGGTCTGTTCTTTCTTCCCTTGTTTGAAGCTATATGTAGCAAGATAATTTTTAATAGTAGAATCCATTCTTCAGAAAGCAGGAAATTATTTTTCCACTTTCTCCCCTCAGTAAGAAGGCTAAATATTTTCAGTGAAATAGAACGGATGAGGTACCAGAATAGACCAATAACCAGGACCTGCTTGTTACATATCTGCAGAGAGAGGCAATGGAGACAGAGGGGAAGGTTCTGATCCAAGAAGAGCTGAACCTTATGAGTTTTGAAGCAGGTCCTCAAGGGACATACGAGAAAGGAACACTGCTGGTGAAAAGGAAAGAATAGGAAAACAAAGCACAGAGAAGGAAAACCAAGCTGGAGGAAGTGAAACTGTAAGGATAACGCAGAGAATATTTATCATCACAAATTACAACATGACCCACAAACTAGGACTCCAGCTCTGTAAAGGTTTGTGCATGGGGAATAGAGCCTGTGAAGACAATTAGGCTGAACTGTCTCATCTCCCACCACCATGGACCTGGAAGTCTCTGTGCTGCTCCAGGTTCTGGTGTCTCCTCCAACATCAGGTGTTAGATCTCCCCAGCGTGTGTCCAAGGGCAATGAGCATGTGCCTCTGGAAGCTCCTTCTGCAATATTCCTACAGAAAAGGAGCACACACTGCTGAATAGCCACCAAATAGTACCAATTCCAAGCACAGCTGGTCAAAATCAAGACATGCAGAGAAGGAATTGGAGGCACTGGGCTGGATTTCCAACTAAGGCACCAAATTGGACTTCAAGAAATTACCCTGCAAGGCCTTGGGTAAATCAGATAACCTTTCTAGCTCTCTGAACATGCCTGAACACAGTTTTTGTATCAATCTGACTGTAAAGAAATCAACAGAGGTAAATTAATGATCCCCATCACACCTGCAGATGTACAGATTCCATTTTAAAGCGTTTTTAGCCCGATAGCTTGATTTGTTTGAAACCAAAAATGAATGATCCACTTAACTTGCTCTGATTCTGTTTGCACTGATTAATGAAGTCAGTGTAAAATTCAACAGCAGAATTTTAAGCACAATAAGACTCCCTCCCCATCACATAAACATAGAAAAGACAGCTGGATAAGACCACAAGAGGTCACCTAAAATATTCCCTCTGCCCCAAAATGGAACCAGTTCTACCTAAACCTTTCTCACTGTTCACACACCCGATCCACTCAACTGTGTGCAACTACAGCCATGCTCCCTTCCCTCAGTTGTGTAGTTTCAATGCCCTTCAAAATGATGCCTCAGTCTCTGCAGAAATCCTGCTGCTATTAATACTTCATTTCCCATAACAGAACTTATTTTTAAAAATTACATACGATGCAATGGCTCTGATTTTGTAAGTCATCAAAGAACAAGCTTTGCTTTTGATAATCTCTATTTCAAGAAATGCTGTAGTTTCTCTTTAAACAGGATTTATTTTTTCCACATATTCTGTTACTGGTTTGGAATCTCAAAATGTATTTTAGCTCCTTGGGGAAAAGCTCTGGATATCCATCTCTTAACTACTAATCTGTTTTTTCTATTAAGACAGTTGAGTCTCTCCTCCCTCAAACTTGTCAGCTATACTGATGAGTCATTAATTGATTTTTTTCCTTTTTTTTTGAAACAACTACAGTAGGCTAAAATCAAGCAAGAAGCCTACTGAAGAATTCAATTAACTTCTGGCTCATTTGGTAATAAATAGTGCAGTATTGTATTCTGCCACTCTTTATTCTTGTTCTAGTGTCTGGAGATTGCCCAGATGTTTTGTCCTCTGGGTTTTTTTGCTGGGGAAGGCTTTTGCCTCTGGGCTGAGCAGTGCTCTCCTCTGCTCTCCTGCCTCCAGTTAATCTACATGGCTGTCAGAGCTGTCACATGAACAGTGAATCATGGCCTCTCACTGCAATCACTTCAGCCCCTGGGGAAGTGCTGGGAGCAGACAGCTGCACAAACCCCCATCCAAGCAAAGTTTCTCCTGGATAAGGATTTTCCAAATCAACTTTGAAATAATCGCAAAGCCTGACTGACAGGCCCCTGGTTTTTAAATAACAGAAATTTGTCAAAAACAAATTGGTTGTCTTTCAAACAGACACCCTCGTTGAGTTATTTTTTTCTTCTTCTCTGTCCTTTGCTGACTTTCCTATTTCCAAACAACTGGATCCATTTTCTTCTAAACAAACTTGAATTACAAAGGAATGTTGTTCTGCTATACTTAATAGATTTGCACATTTTTCCCTTTCTTCTTTAGTCTTTCCCAGTATAACATATAATCCTTTGCACCTGCAAAAGCTCCACAGACTGCTGACTGCCAAGAATCCACCACGTGACCCTGCTTCCATGACCAGAGATCCTGTGTTTAAAGAGAAAGGAAAATAAAAAGTTATTAAATATTTGAATCTATCTGATCCCCATGTGAGTTAACTCTGAGGATGGGAACTTAAGTGAAAAGCTATTTTTGTGGCATTTTTTAGTGATGTAATAAGTGATTTTTCCCAAGGAACTTGTGTACTTGGACGAGAAGATGGAGTGAGAAAGATGTCTGGAACTGAGGGCTTGAAGCAAATTGCTTTCAGGGAATTCATATGTATGTATTTAAGCCTGAGGCCATGCAACTTTACAAATATTTTGCGAATTTATTTTCTTTTTGGCAGATAAAACAGCACAAAGCAAAACAGTGAGCACGGGGGTGGCATGCAAGAACCAGTTATCAGCTTAGCCCACAGGTACCAAGGCTTCATTTAAAATGAACAGTCCCCAGTACCATGGGAGAACAATCCTGTTTGCTCCCCTACATTTCTTAAACCAACCCTTCCCCTCGCACTCCTAAAAAAACCCCATCATTAAGAAATGTCTCTTATCGCTCCCATTATATCCCAAAGCAGGTGTGTCTCTGTTTTTCACTTGGCGTTATTAGGGACCACACACCCTCCTCTCCACAGCTCCCACACACCCTCCTCCCATCCCTGAGCTCATAGCAGCATTTAAACACACACATATGGGAAAGCAGCAACAGGAATGGTGCCTCCTAAAAACACCTCTTAAGAGTCACTTCACGGAGTCTGAAGAGCCTGGTCGGTATCAGCAGCAAAGGCCAGAGCCTGCTGGGATGGTTTTACTGCAGCAGCTATGATCACTGTTCTCCTCCACTCTGCTCCATCCCCTCATTCCTGTCTCCTGAAATGCTTAACATTGGAAGCTCTCTGGAGGAGAGGTTTCTGGTTTATGATGTGAGGATCAGCGCTGAGCAAAATGGGATGAGATCCATGGCCCCTCAGAGGCCTACCGCAGAGAAATCAGCAATTTTATTTTACAGCTGTGCCGTTCTCCTTCTTTTTAAAGTCATATTACTTCTATGCTATAAAATTTTCTTAAAAGAAAATTGGATAGCTGTGCTAGGCTGAGATATTGCTCTGGGGCTCCTGGTCTTCAGTACAGTCACTTTCTACTGGAGCAGGAGAACTCTTCCCTCGTTTGCTGACTCTTCATTTAACACACTGTCCTCGTGACTCTCTTCTTCCAGCTTGGCTGGTGGTTATATTTCAGTTGAATGTTTTAAAAATCAAACTGTTCAAGCAACAATGGCCAGCCACAATGTTGTTTGGTACCCTGCCATAGCTAAATAGCTGCAGCTCTGCTGTACGAAAGCACTAAAGGGATTCCAGCCTCTTTAATGCTAGCCATTCTTTTCCTGGTGTTTTCAGTATGGGATGCTATTCTGCTGTCACCCACAGCAGAAACTCATTTTCATCTCATAAATAAATAAATAGGGATTCATAATTCTTCAAAACCATAATATGCTTTTCTGGAATAACTCACAGACTTTTGGACACACAGTTCTCTTGCAACTCAGTCCTGCTGGATGAAGGACACACGCTCCCTAAGACAAATGGCACTGCCTTCCAAAGTGTCTGGGTGTTGTAATAGCATAAATCCCACCTTGAATGCCCATTTTCAAAACACTTCAAGTGCTTAAAAAACCCCTCAAATTGAAAGTCAGAGTCTAGAAACTTAACTGCTGGAGCCACTTGATAAAAACAGAATTATTGTATTTTTTCATTATATGTTCTCCAAACATCTGTACATCTACAGCTAAATCCAAGAACTTAGAGAAGCTACTTCTGCCATGCAAAAAAAGCACTGTGGAAGAGCTGCTGGAGGACTAAAAGGAAAACCAGTTCATTAATACAGACATTCACAGCTTTGCCAGAAGCCCAGCCTATTCTCAGTCATGATAGGGTTTTATGTTAATGTCATTGCCCAAAGAAGCAGCAAAAGGTCATTCTTATTTCTTGGCATGTAGCTCTGAAATCTGGTTTCTGATCAAGCCTGGCTTTCCAGTACAGCTCTGCACAAAGAGGCTTTGCCAAGCAAGGCAAGCAGTGATGAATTCCCATCCATTATGCCTGCAAATTGACAACAGGTATTTGCAACAGTCATGCAGTATGGAAAATTGTTTAAAAGGGTGGAGCCAGGAACAGTTCAATTAAATTAGGGAAAAGGGGAATTGAGGCTGGAGAACAGGAAGAAAATTCCCCAACAGTGAGGTCTACTGAACCACAGAGCCAGCCTCCCCAGGGAGGAGAGGAAAGCCCTCTCCTTTGAGTAATTTAAAAATAGATTGGAGAAGGCACTCAAGACTGTACTGTGGGGAATAATCCTGCATTGGCAAGGGCAGGATGAGATGACTTCATGCATTTCTTTCCATCTCCAATTTCGGTGATTCACCCAGAGCTCCAAACCTGAACATGCAGAAGAGCAAGAGAGAAGCTGGGCACGAGGACATCATCCCAGAGGAAGCCAAGAGGAACAAGTGTCACAGGGCCAAGAGGTCCAGCAGGACTCAGGTCCAAATTCTTTCTAACCACACCATGGTATGGGCCAAGATGATGTGCTGAAGGTCACACGTGTTTTCTCTCATAACCCACAGACCAACCAACTGACAGGGCTTTGTGGTAAGTTGGGCTTGTAAGTTCTTCGAAAACGCTCGCCTTTGTGCTGCACTGAGCAGGGTTTAGTACCATTAAAACAGGGCAAAGAACAGCAATTAGAGGCTTGTGCATTACTGAAAAACCAGGGCCTTGTTTCTCGAAAGGAATTCAGGATCCATATACGTATCTCTCCAAAACGTTGACTTTGAACAGAATGACTGGTTATTTGCAGTGATACAGCGCTTAGGGCACGCTCTGTCATCCCTGATGCTGCACAAATTCCCTTCCACTGGGGGGAATAAAGGCAAGAGCTCAGGTCAGGCAGAGAACCGGTGTCAGAGGCAGGCTCAGAGCCCACAGGCCACAGCTCAGCAGCTCCAAAAAGAGCAGAAGTGTCCATGTAATGCCTGCAGAAGCCCTGCAATGACACCACTCTCTCTACACATGCTCTTGCAATATGAAACACAGCCTGGGAATTGCAAGCAACACAACTGCCAAGAGTTGGCTCAGCCTGGGTTCCCCACCACCATCACCAAAAGGCTCCTACCTGCTCACACTGTGCTCCTCCTGCAGAAGGCTGCAGGGGATAACCTGACTTTTCCAGGGCAATACCCATTCCCACTAGTATTCACAGCCTAGGAAAGCAAAATGACAAGGAGCACATTACATGAAAGCGGCCGCCATGCCAAGCCTGTGTCATGTGTATTCTATTAAGCTGAAGGCTGAATAGAAGACTTTGTTTTCCACTTCAAAGGACCCCATCCCAATCTCTCGCTCTTCCCTTATGAATAACAAATTGGAAATAAATCTTCTGGCTGAAGCGCATGGAAACTCGTACAGTTGGGGCCCTCTGCAGCTTCCCAGCTCAATCACATGCTAATTTTTTTTGTAAACACTTTTATGTGATATATATGTAAATCTCACTGTGCATTGCTGCACCATGTAAAGCAATACAGCGGGTGTGGCCTCAGGGGATGGGACACAGTGGGAAGCCTGAATACAGATTTCCAATTATTCACAGGGATAATGTTCACAGAGAAGGGTCAAGTTTTATATGTGAGCAGAGCCTTACTTTTCTTCCTAGTGATCCCATTTCATACTGTTCCATAGGCCAGTGTCCTCTAATTCTCACCACAAATGTTATTTAGCTCTTGTGATACTGAGAATGCAAGGACACCCCATTTTGTTGGGCAGAGGGAGCACTGGAAATGTCACTCCTAGGATATACCAAAAGGCCTTCCAATCTGAAAACAAACTAAAAAAGAAAATATTGCTGCTGCCTTTACATACAGGGGAGAAGTATATGGTGCCCACAAATGTGAACTCCTCATGTGCTGTGGACACCTGGTCTCCAGATGGCCAATAACCTCTGACTAGTGCACACAACCCCTCACCTGTGCGTGCCCATCACCTCTGCTGTACATTTGTGGTAGAAGTTTGGAGCAGAAATCAGCTGTCAGCCTTGTGCTCCCAGTGCAGCCAGGTCTTAATCTATATTCAGAACATCTAACCAATGGTAATCCAGGGGAAAATGGAATACTCACACCTCACAAACCTGATGACCAGCCCATGCTGTAGGAAGCACCACAGGGAATGAGAAATCTCTGACTTGGCCTTGCTATTCCTCAGGCACTAAGAGGCAAGCAGACTTCACACACTAAACTTGAGGCCTGCAGCTGAGTAAATATTACAACTCACTCCAGTGATAAGCATCTCTAATATTTCTACATATCCCTCTGTTTAAGACAGTGTTCAACTCATGATAACAGGGGGGAGAAAAATCTGTACAAATTAATCACACTGACCTGTGTGCACGTGCAGTCCTGCAGACTGAGTGAATAAAAGCAATTTTCATGTTTGCCTTTGCTGTTAGGGATTTTACTTGCAACGTGGCATTCTGCATGGCTGACCCTCACAGATGCATGGCACATTAGCTACAGGAGATGCAAAAATTTCATAAACTGATTGCAGTTTCTATACATAAAGTCAATCATGGAGCAAAGAGCCAAACGTCCCCTCCAGTGATTTTTTATGTGCATATGTGCAGCATATGTGCAAGTACATATGTATATTATCTTGCAGGAAACATGCAAGCCCAAACATGGGAAAAATTAAATGATCTAAGTTCACTGTTGACATAAATGTTGAGACTCCATTTGCACTAATGGAGCTGTGCTCACTTATGCCAGTACTGAATTTGGTCCTAGAATTAAACCCACCCAAATCCTAGATAAATTGAAAGAGAACAAAAGTTGGCCTACATGCAAGAGCATATTTTTCACGTTAAAAGCATTTCATTCCCTTTTTCTGCCCATATAATTCTGCACCGATGTCTGTGACCCATTTGGATGTAAATCAAAATGGATGTGCTAAAAGCTTGGTTTAAGAAAATGTCTTCAAAACAGTGTTCCCATGGCAAGGCAGAACAGCTACACTCAGTTTCCATGGCATGAAGGGCCATATATGTGTCTGGGGAGGAAAATGCACTTCTGAAAAATCGCTTCAAAGTTTGGACAGTTTTCCTTGAGCATCTGCACTGCTACTACCTGCTAATAAATCTGTGCTTCATAGGCTTGTGTGAACAAATTATATGGAAGAATTACATGAGTCTTTCAAGATTCTTCAAGCAAGAAGCATGTGTGCAAATTAAATTGTGAGCCCTTCACATTGATTACTTTGACATTCTACCAAACATCCCCAGATGTCTTTGTCAACTTCTAGAGAACCACTTGTGACCTAGGCAGGACCAAGAGCATTACAATCTGGCTCTATATCTATAGACTGCACCAGCCTGTTTTCCTTGGGCCATTTTAAATGCTGCATTGATGACACCAAGGCCATCTGACTTTCCCAAACGTGCCTGCAGTGCTGTGAGTGAGGATTGCATTTGTTTCCCTCTCTTTGGTGCAGATGGTGTGCAGCATTCCTTCGACTGTGCCTCAAGACTGTGTGAATGACACTTATTGTGCCACTAATAAAGCCAGGGCTGTTTGCTGAACAGCTGTTGGGTACATTGTTCCTTTGTGAGAAAAATGCAGCCGTTATGCTAATGGCATGCACACACTGCACTTACATCACGCCTCCAAACCCCCGTGGAAATCTGTTTTCCTGATACAGCACCTAAGCAAATGGCAGACACGTTAGCCTTATTCAACCATTAGGACTTAATCCCTAAATCAGCCCAAAAAGAGGGAGCAAGGTATGGCAGAACACTTACTTCACTGCCTACAAGGAAATGGGCTTAAAGCTGGGCCTGGATTTCATTTATTTTTGACTTATATGCAGCTGAGCACAAAAAAGAAATACTAGACTGCTTCTCCAGGAAAAAAGGAAAAGGGTCACCTACCTATAGAGTGGGGAAGGAGCCATTTAAGGCCCAGTTTGGCTACATTCCTCCATTTTCTACTTGCCCTGTTAAACAGCAACAGATTTGACTGTAAATTTTAGGAGGGAAATAGCATGAGGTTTATTGTTTCAATGGTGGAGTTATAAACACGTATTACTGCTGAGAACCCCAGCTGCTTGGGCAGAACTCTTTTGCAAACTTTTCGTTCTTATGAACTTTAAAAAAATCTTATAAACTTTAAAAATCAGGTGCAATGAGCTCCAACCAAGACTAGGGTCTTCACTCTCCACAGAAAGCCACCAAGCAGTCTTTGCACAGCAAGCTTCAAGATATGACTCAAGTCTATCTGCACTGATGACTAGGAGTGAGGCTGAGCCCACCCTCAAACCAGTTTGTCCACACATTATATTGCTTATCCCAGGCCCCAGAAGCTGATCTCTCTGGAGGGGGGGACCAAGAGAACGAAGCAAACGAGTACATGTGACAATGCCCTCGTGTAGATCTATAGTTCAGTTCACCAGCAGATTCTCCCTCACAAGTGCCTTGTGTCTGGGGTGACAGACAAACCTGGACAGAAAACAAGGGACCTAAATCCACTCCCAAACTTGCTCTCCATCATATGGACAGGAGCCAGTTTAGAACCAACACAGGGAACTTCTGTTCTGACCCAACCACTTTTCAGATACCGCTCAGCCTCACAAAGGGAACAGCTGGACTCTCCTCATTCTCTTTACTACAACTGCCCATTTGTTTCAAAGGCTGGAAATACATCCATGTGCACTTTTCAAACCATCCTCTTCTCCTGAAGCCACCAAAGCATTCCTTCCTCTGTACATTACAGCACTACCACCACACCCACAAGAGAGACCTGCCCCTGTATCCCAGCTCCCTGTCTCCACCTATTGCCTCTGAAGTCCAACCAAATACCTCTTTTTTTATAAAACACCTGTTAATTTGTGAGACTTACAGATTTGAGAGAATTATCTTATTGCTAAAGCCAGTGACAAAACTTGTGGGCTCCTTAGAGCTGGAGAAAGTCTATGAACTTTAAGTTTCACCCAGTTCCAAGACAAGAAGGGAAATCCTGGCCCCACTGGGTGTGGGAGGAAGAGCCAGACTTCACCTTGAGTGTGGTCAGTTCAAGATTTTTATCTTTCTTTGCAGCTCCTGGGCCAGCAGAGCAGCATAATCTGTGCCAGCACTCCCAGAGAGGCTGGGTGTGCAGGGGTAGAACTGGCTGACCCTGATGTTACATAGTCCTAGCAATGTCCAAGTGTCTCATCTTAGAATCAGACATGTCTAATGAAAAAAACAAAGAGTTCCCAGGATAGTAGGTTTGTTTTCCTTGAAAAAAACACCACCAACTAAACAAACAAAAACCCACTTGTTTTTCAGGGCTACTCATTTGAGATGTATGTCCTTCTGTCACGCCTGTTCCTTCCCTCCTCACTGGCTACCAGAGCCTTTTCTCCAGACATACAATACATTTGGTCTATAAAGAAACCATTCTCCATGTACAGCTGCATTTGAGTAACTCTCAGAGGCTCTGAAGCACAGCCAACATGCAGAAATATAAAACCCAAGAGGACTGAGTCTTGTTTCACCTGAGACAGGTTTATCTTACGCACAGCACTGTTCTCTGAGGGAGCTGACCACTTCCACTGAGCCATAAGAAACAGGCATTTTTCACAAGATGTTTCTGAACTCAAACCTAAGCAGAGGCTCTTGATTTTCTGTAGGGTTTTAGACCCCTATTTTACTGAAAAAAACCCTGATGCCCTGTATTTCTGTCCTGTCCCCACAGCAGAAATTAGAGTTATCTTTTTTCTCAGTTAGGTCTAAAAGAGAAGAATAGTGGATTAAAACATTAATCAAATGATAAATCATTTATATGCTGCTGGTAGGAACTCAGATATGATGATTACAAGTAATGTGCTGAAAAAAATAACAGAACAGAAAGAGGGGATAGGCTCCACAGTGCTACAGCCATCTGAGCAGAGACTACACAGCCCTGGCAGCAGGGTGAAAGCAAGAGCTGCACTGGACTTTGTGTAACCTACAATAATTTCATGCCAAATACACAGCCCACAATGTGAAATTCCCACAATGAAGAACACACATATAGTATTTCCAAAGCAAGTTACAGAGGCACCCTGGAAATTCCAGGGCAGCATATAAGGACACTGTATCTTACAACATTATTCCAAAACCTGAACTAATATGGAAGGCACTGCACTTGGCTGGTGTTTGGGAAGCTCACCATATCTATGCTCTGCTGCCTTTCTTCATGGCCAGCTGGCTTTGAGACAGGATCAGGAGCATTAGCCCCACATAAAAGAACCTAAACCTGATCAGACTGTCACAGTGGTATTCAACCATGGTGCTCCTCTGAGGGTCAGTGTAGCAGAAAGTGAATGAGATTTGAAACATCCCTTCTTTCCCTGAACTCTGAGAAGAATTCAAAACTGTTTTAGCTGTAAGGCTTGCACTAAAAGGACAGAGAAGCACTACACTAACTCACCCTAGCAGAGAATTACAATGTCTGTCCTGAAATCTGATACACCATAGCAGTTTCCTTCTCCCTTTTGGTTTATATTAATAATCTCTATCTCAAATAAAATATGGAAAAATGGAGAATTGGGAAGAGAAAAGACATTAAGCACACATTATAGCAGTGGATCTACTTATAGCCATAAAAAAAGGAGTTGGGTTTTTTAATTAAGAGCACCATAATTTCTTTACTATTGTTTCTTGAGTCATTGTGAACTAAGAAAGGAGTCTTAGCTGTTCCTAAAAGGTGTGTTTACCTGAATCACTGGCAGTAAGACTTGTATTTGAAGCAGTATCTGTTTCTTGCCAATTACTGCAATACCCCTTTGCCAGCACTCACAGCAAATGTAACCTTATAGTTCAGTAATCTATACAATGCTCTCTCTTCTTCTGACTTAGTTTAGTGCATGATATGCAAGTTTACTCTCACATTGGACAGCTGGTGCACATTCACAGACAGGGGGAAACTGTGCATATAAACTATGTGGCTAAAGCATGCTGGAAGCACAAGGAATAACCAGAGCAGCTTGGAGCAAAGCAGACAGAGAAAATGGGATATAGAAACACACAATTTGCTACCTATGACAAGCCTTTATTAGGCTTCTTTAAGCTTAACACCCTGCTGCTGGCTGCAGGCAGCACATATCTGAAGGAAAAGGAGATTCTCTTCTTCTTCCATGTGCCCCACTAACTGTCCTTTCATAGTGGAAAGGTATTTTTCGTCATTTTTATGGTAATTAGCTTGTTCTGGAAATTAAGAGACTGAGTCCAACTTCCATCAGTTTATGTAGCTCTGTACTAATGGTTCTAAATGTGACACAACCACAGCACTTGTTCTGTTCTCCTCTGTGAGATGGCCCACACATCATCCACAACTACTCCCACAGTTACTTTCTAAAGTAATCCCATTAATACAGTGCAGAATGGTCCCTCAGGCATCATTTCCATAACTCTTCTCTGTTCAGGCTTTGTGCCATTTTTCTCTCATCCTTTGCACTCCTAGTCCTTCGTAATTACTGTCTCTTCATGCTCCTTTCATGCACCCGTGAGAAGCCCTACCCTGAGCTGTACTCCCAGTGCTGCTACTGGCCACATCCAGCCTGTTGTTGGGATCATAATGGGTTTTGTCCTTTGTTGTACTGTCAGGACAAATTTTTAAGAGCTTCATGCAGATAAATAAAACGTATTCTGCTTTCACTGCCTGGCTTTGATGTGACAAACCCTGAGCTCTCTCCCTGTGCTGAGCCAAAGTGACTGGAGCATGCCAGACTGCTTTTTGCAGTTTTCTAAGAATGTAATGCAACAGGTTCATGGAACAAACTGACATGGTTTCATTTCTCTTCAGATCTGCACTGACCTCTTTAGATTGAACATGATGCCTCATTCTAAGTGACTCACTCCTGTAACTAGCTAAATTCAAACTATCTTCTTTAAATCCTATAATGTAAACAATACATTTTATTGTCACAGCTACGTGGACACTAGTTAAAACAACTTTACATTCTGAAAACAGCTACATGATGTTGCTGGTTTATGTGGTTTTGGCAAGAACACTGCACTTTTTCTCTTTAAGCACTGCCACCTCTTGCTCCCAAACACGGCTGCTGCACTATTAGCAGTATCACTGCTGAAGAGTTTACACAAAGCCATTCCTAGACACTGGCAGGGAAACAGATTCCTAATAAGGCAGCTCCAGCTGCCCTGTGCAATGGGATGATACCCAGACACCACAACAGGCTGAGTTCATGAAGCACCTACAGAATCCTCTGTGAAACACAGCTCGGTTCTGTGAAGGCTCTTGATGTATTTCATGCTCCTGCCTGTGGATTCACCTTTATATTGGGCTCCCTGAAGCCTCCAGATGCAAACATTCACACTGTGGGCTTTTATCCCCCAGAACAACCCCAGTTACAGACACACAGAGAGGACAAGCTACTGTCCCAACCCAACATACAAGGACCCAGTTGGAGTCTCACTGCTGAACTTGCTCCAAAGTCCAGCATCTTTAACAAGAAGAAAGTTTCTCTCTCCAGCTCCTCTCTTACAAATATTATGTTTTGCTAAAGTGCTTTTAACAATCTGCAGTAATACTCTGTGCTTCCAACCCAGGATCTCAAAGCACCTGAAAAAAACCTTTCCTTAATTTTCTGCAGCGAGTTCAAGTAAAAAGAGGGGGATGGAGAAATTCTGTCTTCAAATCCAATCCTCCACTCAAAAATCTAGACCCTGGCTCTGACCAGGATAAACAAAGTAACCAGCTGGTGGAAGAACAGCTCATCATTCCAAACAACTGCACTATTAAAACATCACCCACTGACACCTTTTTTAAATGACCTTTGAATAAGGTATATGCAATCAATCAAAATAGTTTTTCAGCAATGCAGTAAGAGCCTCTCCATGTCTACCAAACCCAGGCTCAAACAGCTTTCTCTGTATCATTTGTATTTTCTCTTACCTTGAAGTGCAAAAGACTTAAAAAATTAAAATTTAAAAAAAGAAAAAATCACAACACAAGATGGTTTCCACTCTTTTTAAAGAGTAAAACAAGTTAGAGACAAAGATAAGGCTTCTGACATGTTGGGAGTAAAATTCAGCCTGCATGCCACAGATCAGTGGTTAGATATTCCCTGTTATTTTTTGGATATTCAGGCAAATTATCTTCGCATGCACAGGTAGGTTGACACATACTTACTGATTCTTGGACACGCCCATAATTGTGATAATCAAGTTAGATAACTTACCATGGAAAGCCTTTGCAAAATGTACATTTCCATCATTAAAGAGGACTTACCTTTAAGGACTCCCAGAGGGGAAACTGTACCAGAGAGAATGGAATCTGGAGAGGTGGGAAAAGAAAAAAAAAAACGAAACAACATCATAATGTTACAAAAGCAAATTGGGTTGGCATGTTCCTCAACAGGCTAAATTAGGAACAGTTATTGTTCCCCCAGTGAACTGCAGCTTATTACACTTACAAATCTTTACGGACACTTTATGTAGGCTGCCATTAAATGACTGGTTTCACTAAAGCAGTTTTACTTTGTTTATCACATTCCCTGCTGAGAGGTTAATGTATTGTTACCAGGGTGGCCTGAAGAGCAATAAGCAGTGTGATCTAGTGCAGGGATGTTCTTGGTTTGACACTCAGCCAAGAAAACCATAAGGATGGTTCAAGAAACACGTTCCCAAGGCCAGGAACACAGCTTGGCAAAAACACATTGTCAGCAATGCACACTCTCACAGATGCTGAGTTGAAAACAGTTGTGCTCCAACCAGGGCTTTGCAGTTGGGCATCAGCTGCAGAAACTTTCCTGAATATCTCCCATGAATATGCTCCCCTGAGAATGAAAAGCAAATTGTGAAAAGCTGGCACAACCCAAGGCAGAAACTTGGTGGTTCTCTCCTCCTCTCTTACAACAGGAGGTTCTTCTGTCCAGCAACACCCTGTACCTCTGCCTAGGCTCATTCCTGCTGCCACGTGTCCCCAGCAGTGCCTGGGTACTTCCAGCTCCTCTACAGATTTTGCCCTGATAAACACCTCGTGACCAACTCTCAACACATGAGGAAGAAAGCAAACACACATCTCTGTCAGCTCGGGAGGCTGTGCAGGGCTAACACATGTAATGAGTCAGTTTTCATCATCAACATAGTGATTCTTTGCAAGAAGAGACACCACTTCCCAAGGTTATGCCTTGTATAGTTTCTTTCTCCTCAAAGCTGTCCAGTAAATTCTTTCTTGTCCTTCATCACTCTGAGATGTCCTGTCCAATACCCACCTCTGGTACCAACCCTGTCTTTGCTATCTCCAGGCTGAGAACTCTGTCCTAGAATTGCCCTCAAGCTGTATCTGCAAGTCTGCTTTGCTTCTTCCTAAAGTTTCTAGAGTTATTTCCTTCACCTTGACAGCCAGTCAACCCCAGGTTCAAATCTTCCAAGTATCTATTTTCTTCTACTTTTATCTTATTTCTCCAAGCATGATGCATGTCAGGTTAGTTTTCCCCCTCGTTTAGGCTGATTTTGCATTTTGTGCATCAAATTATTAGTCTCAGAAAGCACTCATGCACCTTTTGTCCTGAAAAGGAGAAAATACTCAAACTGGATCATGCTTAAATAATGCAGATATCATTGCTCTGAGTAATGTCAGGTTAAAAACACTCATTAGAGATATGAATGGCTTATTGAACCCAAACTCAAGCTACACAAAGGAATCTGAAATGGTACATCCATACAACATCACAAGAGTTAAAGAGTATTGTCTGCTTCACTGTGTTGCAACTAATGATTAATAAATGAGTCTATTAAGTTAATCTGCCAGGCAAAACTAAACTTGACAGACACCTGCCACAGAAAATTTGTTATCTATTCAGGCAGGAAATGGCAGTGAGAAGAAATCAATGTCACTGCTGTACATTGAGCTGACAAACTCAAATCTCAGAGGAGGTTTGTCATCTTGGACAACCAGAAATATCCCTGGTGGCATCTCAGAGCCCCACAATAAAGGTCAGACATGGCTCTTATTTATCAGGGTCTTGAAACTCTAGTGTAGCAATTAAATTGCATTTTTAATACTGGGTGGAAAAGTCCAGCTATTTGACAGTAATGTGTGGTAATATATTTATGAGAAGATATATATACACCCACATGCTACTGCATCATTGTTGAATTGGAGTTATATGGCATGATTTCTTTGCAATGTAAAATGAAAAGCAACATAATCTTCTATTATCTAGGCAAAAAAATAGGAAAAAAAAGAAACAATAACCAATACATTCGCTTCAAATCTGTTAAAAGAGAGAAAAGGAAATGCTCTGTTTCCAGCTGTACACTAAACAAAACAAGCTTTCAAATACAGTCTCCAAGTTTTGCTTTTTAATGCTCATGAATGAGTGGCAAAATTATGCAGCTGTTAATAAGATGACAAGGGAAGCTTTTGACGTAACCCCCTTTTTATGTCCTAGCTAGAAGCATTTCAATCAAAGAGGAAATTTGTTCATCACTGCTGTTCGATTTTTGGTGTTAATGGTGTTTGCTTTCCATGTCCTGCTCAGCAGGGTCAGAGCTGGATGGGGATTACTGGTTTCACTTTTGCCCGTGTGCCCCACGAGATGTGGTGATGTGCATCTTCCAAAAGACCTGGGAAGATTCTGGATGTCAGTGGAACCTGCACAGCTGCTGGGCTCCCTCCTCCCCAGGACGGCTGCAGCATAAGGCCTAAACATTCTTAAGTCACACTTCAATTGAGTTTGTAAACTTGGAAAAGCCAAACAAATCAGGAAGCACCACGAACAACAAGTAGAGCAGCAGCACCTCTGCTGCAGTCGCCCATTGGACCCTGTCTGATAACAACCTGACCTAAAACCAAAACCCACACAAGCAATTTCATGGATATTGGAATAAAAGGGAGTCTGGCTTCCTGCGGATTTGGTTTTTGTCATCAGATTCTCTGAAGTCAAATAATTTCCAAGCTGCTTTGGGCAATCTTCCCATGACAGGGACCTTCCATCATATTTCTTCTCTAGATCTATTCCACAGCCCTTGTTGAGAGCACAGTTCCTACTACAAGCCTTCCTTCAAACCTCTTAATCACCTTTATTCTTCTCTCAGACACGTATTTGCAAGAAACTTACAGGAACTTCTATTTATCCTTGCAGCCTCTGCCCTTCCATCACATTTCCCTGGTCAGGATGTGGAAGGGCTGTGGATGCTGCTGGGTGTTCATGTGTGCATACACCCTGCTTGCATAAGCCCTGTTTCCCTAAGAGACCAGACCAAACAGCCCACACCCAAAAGTAGGATTAATGTATGCAAAAAGAAATAGCTCTGCAAGGGTAGCCTTGAGATGGCTTATTGCCCTTTATTCCTCTGCCACGACAGATGTGACAAAATCTCCCAGTCTGAGGACACTTCTTAATTTGAGCACTTAGAGCATTTCATTCCTCTTCATATTTTGCTTCTTAAAAGCAAAGCTCTTCAGCAACGAACAGAATCACACTCTGCTAGGCAGCAATATTTATGCCTGAAATAGGCTAAGGCAACAATAAAAATGTGGTCCACACATGTGGGTAACTTGCTGCCAGCAAATATGAAACCCTGGCAAATTCCACCAACCTCTCATTCGACATTAATATAAAATAGACAAAGAGTACCAGTTCTCATGTCTGGCCTAATGTTATATAACTGTGCTGTTTGTTCAACAGAATCAACCCTTACACACACAAAAAAAGGACAAGTTTAAAGCCCCCAGACAGCTGCAAATCATTATTCTAAAATGTTTTATAGGTTAGTGAAATTATCATTTACTCTGGTCCCTGAAGTCCTTAGCACCTGATGCTTAATTTAAGGTAATGAACTTCGCAGATTCTAATTTCTACAAATTTACTTAATTCCATGATACAAAAAGGATTTTAAAAGATTCTTTTTAATAAGTTACTTTCAGAACTAGTTGCACTTCATAGCCAGAGCAACAGATACACACATCTCACTTCTAAAGAAAAATATCAACTTGTAAGTACTGAAGATGGATGACAGAGCAAAAGTCCTCCTACCAAGTACTGTTTGATTACATAAAAAAAATTTAAGGAGGAACTTAATAATACTCTATAATAACTACGACACAACATTCTAAAACAACTCAAAATTCACCCATTTGATATCTGATGCAAGCTAACATTGTCCCAGGAAAACAGCAGCCAGGGAGCAAGGGCAGCATGCTGAAGGAGTGGCAAAGAAGTGGGGGTAGAAGAACCAAAAGAAAAAAACCTAAACCTCATCAGCCCCTTCAGAACTGGGATTCCCTTCCAAATATGAGAATTCTTTCGCACAAAGAGGAAACAGATGTCCATGGCTGGAATTTGCATGTGGCTTTATTCTCTTCTAGGATACAATAAAACTACTCTTCTTCTCATCCTCCAAGCTAGAAATTAAACAGTGGCATGTCATGCAGAGTCCAGCTGTGCTTTCTACCTCCAACCTTTATTAGCAATATATTTAAATAGAAGAAGAAAAGAGAGAGACAGAAATAAAGGAAGAAACTAAAAAGCATAAGAAATGAAAAACTGTGGTATGTGTTCTCAAAACAATATAAAACCTACAGATGTTCTTACTAATCTGTGGCACATGTTTGTTTGTTCAGGTTTTCCCTGTCTCCAGTTCAGCAGGCTTTGCTTTCCAGAAGACTTATCTGTTTTTACAAACGTTAGAGTAAGTACATGAAGGAGAGATTGGCATAAACATCCAGAAGAGGAACAGGCTCACCTTGTAAGAGCTTTCTTAATGTCCCTGAAACTGCACCTCTACCTCAGAAACTGCTCTCACCCATCCCTCCAGTGTTCCCTACATTCACAGTGATGGGAGAAGAGCAAACAGTTATGAAGAGGATTTTGAGAGCATGAATATCAGAAAGGCCACCAGGAAGAACATCACTTCAGGGAAAACATACTGCACTCATCACGAGGTCACTCTCAAACTTACACCTGACTTGTCACCTGCACTCACTGTGATAAGGACAGAGGTGCCAACACTGTCAAAATCTGTATTTATGAGAAGCACTCCACCACAGTGTCTGAGCTGCCCATGCCAAACTGTGCCTTCTCCATTGTAATTACAAAGAAAAGTCTAATAACCCATTTTTGAATATCAAAAAATACAGTGTTTTCTGAGGATACATGTCAGAGGTCATAGCAACAGCCACCACCAAGAAGACCTGCAGATTTCCACAGTATCTACTGAGAGTAAAGATGTAGAGGATCCATTACTGATGGGATACCCCACAGCTGACACATTAGATGTATTTTCTTGCAAAGTTTCAATTAATACTGTCTCCCAGATCCTCCTTGATAAATTGCAGACTCCACAAGGAACTTAATTTGTAATTACCTAAGGTAATTGGTAATTTTAACATGAATGAAAGACTGTCAAAGCCATCAGCTGAGCTCTTGCAACTCTGAGAGATGGAAGGTGGGAGCATGGCGAAAGAACAGACAAGTTCATATGTTAAACAATGATGGAGAGCTTTGTTAATAAATACTGACGCAATTAGGAACAAAACTTTTCAGGCAAATATGACAACACTGGCATAGCAATGACCAGGGAAGATCTCCTGGCTTCATTCCTTAAGGAAAACAGTGAAAGACCAAGTTCACACACAGCACCTTCCTGTAAGACTGCAAGAAGTCAAGGAGAGGTGAAACCCCTGTCTGGGCATCGGAGGCAAAGGAACACATTTAGGGTGGTAGAAACACCATCCCAACAATGCCAAGAGTATAATTATAACAAAGCTTTCAGATCATGCACCAGCAGCCATCTGAGGTAATCAGCAATTCCCTCATTTTCAAGCAAGTAACATTAACCCTATGTGAGCTGGGAGACAACTGTAAGCTATCAATGGGAAGAAACACAAAATTCCTGAATTATATTCATTATTCTGGTCCAGGCATCCACTAAGCCTCAAGTAAATATTTGCACCTTGCTTCCTCTGTTTCCCCAGCTCTAACCCCAAAGTATTTCCACTTGTCACCTGGCATATGTGAATGTTTGGAACTAAATTCTTTTCTGAGACAAAACATTATGTGCCCCACAGGGTTGCTTAATTTAGGTACAAGTCACAGATGTGCTTTAGAGCAGTGTGGCAGAACTTCAGATACAAAAGGATTTTCCTTTAAACGGCACCACATACTCATTATAAAAGCAACGTATAAGGGACATTAGGTAGAGACAGATAAATACAAGGAAAATTCTATCCAGTTTACCTTCTACTAGAAAAAGGGTTTGTGATTAAAAAAGGAGGAAAAAAAAAAGGAAAAAAGTTTTTCTGGAGGGGCAATGTTGACTAGTGAAGGGGAAAGACACAGTCAGAGATCTGGCATGACTGTGTGTTCCCAAAACATGGGAAAAAGAGAGGCATTGAGGCAGATGCACAAACTCAATGCAGGCTGGATTGATTTAAGAGAGCTTGATGATCACAGAGCCCTAACTTTGCACACGCGTGAGACAGACTATCATTGAGCTACTGAAGGCTCTTTCCCCAAAGAAACAACATCAACAGCCTCAAATTCCACCCCCACCCCCTTACTTTTCTGGGAGAACAGAATAACTATTAGTGATTGTATAATGCCAGCCACAAAAGTTGATTTTATTGGATTTTAAACACGAGCTGGGTTGACTAGCCCCTAATTACACAAATAATATCCATGTTCTCCCATTTTCCAACGAATAAGCACTAAAGGAGATCCCTGTTTTGCTATTCATGTTCAATAACGTATAAAAAAAATCCACAGCAAATAAATGAATATGCTGACACTGATTTGTACATGCTGTTTTCAAGGCACAGATAAAAATCTTGTAGGATAAAAGATGAGTTTAGCAGCTCTAGAAGAATGAAGGTATTGTTTAACAGGAAGCAGATGTATGTCAGATGGCAAACTCATTAAAGTGTCCCATCGTTAAAGGAAACGGGATAACAACGAGCCATCTGAAAAAACCTGAACTGATCAGGAAATACACAAGCCGCAGCTAATCTCCTATTTATTGGTAGGTAATGCCTTTAAGTCATGCACATGCATTGAGTTTAGGACCATGAAGGACTAATCTTTGTTCTCATGAAAAAAACATAAGAGCAAAACCCAAGAGCATGGAGAGCAGCATTTATGGAAAAAGTCTTCTGAGGAAAAATTCTAACATTTGGAGAAGTTATTACATCAGCCCGTGGGTGCACACACAAGGGTATGTGCTGCTGTCCAGCCAGCACGACAGTTCTCTGGACTTTGAGAGCATTTTAATGGACATTTTACCTACACATAACATTTTAAATGTAAGTATTATTACAAAAATGCCTTATGAAGAGCACCTATCAAGGAAGAGCCTCTAAATACAAAAACCTAAACTTTAAAAAAAGAAAAAAAAAGTAATTCACAGGAGAACACTGGACTGATAGATTTGCAGTATCACAGAGATGAACAATTCCTCAAGTGAGAATTTTGCAGGACATGTAAGGATCTAAGCACAAGGAATTCAACAAGCACCAGAGAATCACAAAATCATAGAATCATTTAGGAAAAGACCTCTAAGATCATTGAGTCCAACTGTTAACCCAGCACTGCCAAGTCCACCAGTCCAAGTGCCACATTTGTATCTCTTTTAAATACATCCAGGAATGGTGACTCCCCCACTGCCCTGGGCAGCCTGTACCAGTGCCTGACCACTGTTTTGGTGAAGAAATTTTCCCTAATATCCAATTTAAATCTCTCCCGTTTCTTTTCATTCAGTCACTTGTTTCCTAGGAGGGACTGACCCCAGCCTGGCTACATCCTCCTTTCAGGCAGTCGCAGTCTCTTGAAAGGTCCTCCCTGAGCCTGCTTTTCTCCAGGCTGAACAATCCCAGCTCCCTCAGATGCTCCAGACCCTTCACCAGCTTTGCTGCCTTTCTCACCTCAGCATCTCAGTATCTTTTTTGTGGTGAGGGTCCCAGAACTGAACCCAGGATTCAAATCAAGAACAGCATGTTTGATTCACAAGGCAGGTGGATCTATGGACAAGAGTGTATTGCTTCATCCAGCAAATATTCAATCTACGAAACTTGACAACAGTGCAGCTGTAATTAAACTGACATCAGCAAAGGAACTCATGTCCCCAGAGCAAGAGCCACAAAAAAAATTAACAGACTGGGAAAATATGTGTTTCTCCTTTTCTGGATGTTTCTCCACCTCTGCTAGTTTTGTTACAAATGTGTTGTTACTACATTATGATTACAAGTATAAGACAGCAGCTTTCACCATAAAAATGAAATACATCTCTTGCCAGGAGTTTTCTGAGTATCAGCAAAAAAATTTCTAAGAGAAGATCCATCTCTGACTTCGCACATGGGCCTGATCCAAAGGTCATTGAAATCGCTGGGAACTCTGCACATGTGGCTTCGACAGCTTCTGGATCAGGATTGATGCTCAAGATGGAGAAAAGATGAGAGAGCAGAGGCAAGGGTTCTAGTGTACAACACAAGGATCTGGATTATACCATGTCCTTCCCAGGATGCACAGACCCAACTCATGGTGAGAGCAGGATCCAGGATGTGCTCTTTTTAACTGTTAAACAGGAACGCCTGCAAATTCCCTGCTTTTACAGAACATACCTAACAGCCTTACTTCTATCTGAGCCCAAACCACAAACATTTAAGTACAAATTAAAGTCTCAATATAGTTAATGTAAGCTAAACAAGTTCTTCTGAATGTTTTACCAAATACGGGCTGTTTTTCTGCATTGTTACCCCGGTTATTTGGTAAGGGTATTCCTGCTTATCTGCCTTTATATAGAGAAAAAAAACCACAAACTGAAACCAAGGCAAAAAGAACAAGTAAGCAAACATTGCTTTAAATGAAACACACCATAGATACTATTGAGAAAATCAACACTAGTGCAAAACCAACATTAATGGAACAACTACTATAAACCAAGTTGAAACTTCTTTCCCTGAAGTGCGAGCCCCATGCAGCACTGTTTATGTATCTTACATCATTATCTCCATCATGTGGCAGAGAGAAAGAATGCAGACTAGTGTCAAATTTAGGAAATACTTTTCATGTATTTTACTTATCTTACACATGGATACACGTTCAGAATTTTGTGGGGCTTTGTTAAGCTTCTTTCTGTGGCTGCTATTTCCAGTTGTTTAGAAAGAACCACATCTGACTGCACACCACAGGTAAAAGAAATAGCCTTGTCCTCCTCTCAATGGGAGCCAATGGAACAATGCTCAGGGGACACAGGGGGGAAGGTCCAGCAGGCCAGGATGAGCAGTCTGTCACACTGCAGCCTAAATGGCAAGTCAGTACAAGTGGAGTTAAAGGACTGATCTTCACAGACTTTGCAAAAGAGTTTGCCATGTGTGATCACATTGGTGTTGGTTGAATAGGAGATGGATGTGCAAAGTACTAAAACATAGATCTAATTTCCCACCTCTTTACAAGGAAGCAGTTAAATATATCCTTAAGTCCTGTACTGAATAGTTTGACTATCCTGTGTGCCTGAAATAAGACTGGAGTACTTTCTCTCTCTCTCTCATCTACCTTTTTAATTTTTTAATAACAGTTGCATTGCTTTTGCCTAACCACAAGATAGTCTTGCAGAGGTGAAATGACTTACTAGATTATGACAACAATCTCTCCTAGCTTTTATGTATTAAAGCTTTCCCGAACTGCAGCTACAGTTCCACAAACTGTAATCTGACTCTACATTACAAAAGACCTAACCTAAAACTCATTAGAGTGAACTGAAAAAATTGCAGCAAACATTTGGTCAAACCCAAACAAGCAGTTAGACAATGCACGTACAGATACAGGAAGGATGGTTCCCTTTATTATTTTTTTTACCCTCTATAACTCTTTTCTGACAGTTTAACCAATTCTGCAGACTCTGTAACTATTTAAACAGGAAGCCCCCTGGACCCAGCAGACCTCCCTGCCTATGCAGCTGCAGAGTTACTCTGCTCCTAATGGAGCATTTCTTCCACCCCCACCCAAAGGTAGCAGCTGCACGATGTCGGGTCGGACACTGCAGGGCCACCTGGGACTTGCTGCCCTCCCAGGTGTGGACTTGCAGATTCGTCCAGGCCAATCAAGCCCCTGGGAAAGCTGTCTGCTGCCTGCATCCCCCAACTTCCTGCCTGTCAGCAAGCTGGGAAAAAACTTTAGTGAGGCTGGCTACATGTGCAAATCCAGCGTGCAGAGAGCAGGGAGGGTTTGCTTTTGAGAACCTCTTGCAGCTTCCTCAAAGGAGCCTAACCCTGCTTGCACAACAGCAGCACTGCTATGAGAACTGTGGAAATAAAAGCTTTCTTTCAATTGATTTCTTTCAATTTATTTATGGAGAATTTATTTATTTATTATATTTCAATTTCTTTTCTTTCAATTTTTTTTTTTTTGCATGTCTTTTTACAGCCGCCTCATTTCTGTCTGCCTTGAGGATCTCTCATAACCACTATGTAAAACCATAAAGCTAAAACAAAACAATTTCTCACACTCAGTTACCCAGCTTGGACATAAGGAAAGTGTGCCAGACTGTAGAAGCACGGGAATAAGTTCAAGAGGAACACAGGTGCTTTGGTGGGCAACTAAACTGGAACATCCTAGACATGCATAAACCCTTATTTTCTTCATTTGCTTGTCCTGCCTGACTGTTCACACAGCTCAGCTACAGCTTGTTCTATGAACTATACTCTCGTTCTATGAAGTTCTGTTATAGCTGTGATCAGCAAAGTAGACACTACTAAGTTTCCACTTTACCAGTATAAATCATCCCCTCCATGCTTGGCAAAGCACTTAAGCACATGCTTAGCTGTGCTAGAGCTAATTCTCTTCACAGCAGCTAGTACAGGGCTGTGTTTTGGATTTGTGCTGATAACTCAGGGATGTTTTAGTTACTGCTGGGCAGCGCTCACACAGAGCCAAGGCCTTTCCTGCTCCTCACCCCACCCAGCCAGTGAGTGGGCTGGGAGTGCACAAGGAGTTGGGGGTCACACAGCAGGGACAGCTGACCCCAACTGACCCAGGGGACATTCCAGACCATATGGCATCACGCTCAGCACATAAAGCTAGGGAAAAAGGAAGGGGTAAGTTTGGAGTGATGGTGTTTGTCTTCCCAAGTCACTGTTACACGTGATGGAACCCTGCTGTCCTGGGGATGGCTGAACTGCCTGCCCACAGGAAAGGGTGAATGAATTCCTTGTTTTGCTTTGCTTGTGTGCTCAGCTTTTGTTTTACCTGTTGTCTGTATCTCAACTCACAAGTTTTCTCACTTTTCCTCTTCCAAATCTCTCCTCCAGCCCACCAGGGAAGGGAGGGAGTGGCTGTGTGGGGATGAGTTGCCAGCTGGGGTTAAACCATGACAACAGCTTTCAGTATAGCTGAATAGGAACAAGACTATGCTTTAAAAACATTACAGACCAAACACAAAAAAGTTCTTAAACTCCATACTCTTCTTTACACTTCCAATTTCCCATTAATCTAAAAGCTCTTCCAGACTGGAGTTGGGCCAAAGTGTTTTGTTGAACTGACGCCTAAACAAAATGTTCTGCTAATTTGGGGCTGCAACCAACCTGGTGAATGAAGAGCAAAGCCAACTCATACAGTCTAATATTTTCTGTGGGTTATTTTAGATATACAACGGAGAACTCAAAGCAATCTCAAACACCCAAGAGAGGACAAGCCAAGGTAACAATGCAACTGCAGCTCCACTAAGAGGTTTTAGAATCACCACAAGCAACAGAAAAATCCAAGCAGTGAATGTAACTGCCAGGGCCCCATGATGGGATCAGATCCCACCATTTCCAGCACGCTCCTCTCTCACGCAGCAGGTCTGAGCACAGCATCTGCTGCACTGATGGTCCCTTTAAGAAACCTACTTCTGTGGAAAACATTGACACCAAAAGGAGAAAGCCAAATTCCACGCCCACTGCGGCATGGCCTCCAGAGGGAACAGGATGGGAAATGCTGCTCTCACAGCTTTAATTCATTTAAAGGCCATTTTGCATCCAGAAGGTTCCACTGAGATGATTTCTTTTCCTCATTGGTTTTGCAGCCATGTCGAACACCCATCAAAGCCAAGTGGCAGAACTGCCAATTCCCTGCTGTCACAGGTACATTCATAAAACTCACAGTGCAATGGCTCAAGTTTTGCTGCCAGGTACAGGATTCTGCTTGTGATACACAGCAGTCCATGGGATCTACATATATATGATTTGAACCATAGTCTTCCCAGTTGTTTTCCAGCTGGTAAACAGTCAGAAACAAAATTTTCATGCTAACAGGCATTACTTGAGAGGAAAGAAAATAAAACACAAAATGTTGGTTGGGGAAATAGCCAGACATTCCCTAACCATAAGGGAATTATACCTGAAATGACACCTGAAATTTTACCTTTTCACTGGACTGTACATTAGTAACTGCTTGAGAATCTGCTTTTAAGTAAGTCTTCAGAATCATTTCTGTTCTTGCAGTATTTGGATACCTTATTCTGGGTGCTACTCACAGACCTCATAATACATGGGTAATACTCCTTTCACCCCAACTGGGATGTATCTGTCCAAATTAGCTAAACAAAACTGTGAGGCAGCATCTGCAGGAAAAAAATACTGATCCTGCTCAAAGACATCGTGTCCCAGAGGTTGCACTGGAACTTGGACTTGAGGAACTGGGCAACAGACAAGTGCAGTAAAGAAAACTTAAGCAAGCTAAGGGCCAAAGATAAAAGGAAAGAAAGCAATGTTACTGCCTAATACAAAGAATGAGCTGATCCTCAAAGCAAGTTCCTTTGGTAGAATAATGTTTCTAACCTTTTGGGCTGAAAAGGAACAGACTGGTGTTAGCAGCTATAATAGAATATAACCAAGTGACTTAAACCAGGATTTTTTCTAATGAGATTAGCAAGGTATATATTACCATTCCCATAATGTTTCAACCTCAAGGCATTTTAATTACATTTTCATTTATCTTCCCTGGGATTTTCTGATTTGTGCCAGAATGCTTTCTTCACTTAAAATGCAATTTTGTCTCAGCGCAAGTGCTAATAGACCACTTCAGACAAAACAACCAAAATCTGCAGAACTCACACAAGAGCAAAAATCAACTGTGGCTTTCAATCAAAGGATATAATTTCATTAACACCTTTCTTTAAATAGTGTCACCAAATGGTGGTTAGTGGGATTTAGGATCATGAAGAGAGTCAAGAAACCTGCAGAACAGTGTGCTGATTCTGTGTTGTCACATACGATTTTGAATTGTATCGAGTCAATCATCAACTGACCTGATGTCAAAAAATGACCTGAGTTTATCTGGAAGTCATAGAACCATAGACTGATCTGGATTGGAAGTGACCTCGTTCCAATCCCCCTGCCATGGGCAGGGAATTTCCATTATCAGTGTCATAGGCCTAGGATTTTTCTGGGGTGGAAAGGCAGTTCTCAAATTCATTCTGAAACGGCTGATGGACATGGTGAAAAGTAGGCTTAGAGAATCTGAGACAGAATGAGCTCTCCCTCTACTGTCTGCTTACACTTCCCTTCCAGCTGCAGCCATGGGGATAGAAAGGTTGTTACCACTTCCATCCTGACCCCAAGTGCTTATCACAATCCCACCACATACTACTCCCAAGCACTGGTCTGGCTCCTCACAAAACTGCTCCATTCCCACCTCATGCCAAACAAACCAGTTCAAGGATGGCAACTAATAATGGAGGGCTGGAACCTCTTCAGCCAGCTGTGCAGCCAGACCAGAGGATCCCTGAGCACAGCCTAAGAACAGATTTCACCCAGGCTGAAACCAAGGATGAGCTACTTCCAGCATCACCATGGTGAGCCCAGCAGTGTTCATCCCAGAAAAGACCTTGACATGATGGCCTGTACCCACAGAACAACTGGAAAGAACCCATTTGGAAAGTACAGCTGAACACTGGGAAGATCTTACCCCAGCCAAGAACTCTTACAAGATGTCCTGATTGAAAAAAAAAAAACAACAAAAAAGTAAAGAACTTATGCCTGTGCTTTGCATCATGCAGCAAATTAGTAAGATAAATGCCAAACGCCTTTACTGTGGTGGAATAGTTAAATAGAATCACAATAAAATTCCACCTGTCAGCTCCAAAAGCACCCCACATGTAGAATTTACACAGGCTGAACTGGAGCTGGTTCAGGGCATGTCATAACAGCCATTTCTGCACTGTGCACTGTTAAAATTGGCCTCAAGATGAATTGAGTGCCTGGAAAGGGCAACTGTATTTCAAGCAAACCAGGACATGCTCGGGGTAGTTGGGCTGCCCCTTCAGCTGCATTCCTGAGCATTTAATTTTTGCCACTTGTTTTGCATGAAAAATATTTTCAGTACATGTGCAAAGAAATTCTGCAACGCAGTAAAAATACTTTGCTGTAAAACTTTAAAGAAGAAAAGTGTTAGATTACATTGATAGGATTTTGCATAGTATTAGTCCAACCTACACTCCTAAAGTGAAGTGTCAGCATCACAAGTATTTTTTTTCTCACAAGTTGTTTGCAATCTGTCAGTTCTCACAACTAAAATATGGCATTGACAATGTAATCACATCACATGGTTGTTTTTTTTTTGAATGACACCCTATTTTGCTTGTGTTTGTGATGCTTTGCAGCAAAAGTCACTTCTGGTGTACGAGATGACATTACTAAAATGTAAATCAAAAGGGCACTGTAACTGATTTCATTCTTACTCCATTTTTTCTCAAGGAGCTTTAACTCAAGAAATCTCACTGTGTGCAGAATTTCAGAATGAAGCTGGTGATGCTGAGCACCCTCATGCCTTTCTCACATGAACAATTATGGGGGGAATAATGAGGCATGGCCCTTCCCAGGCTGTGCATTAGAGAAGTCAGTCTGACACAAATGAATAGAAATCCTCCTGGGCTTTCTCAGGAATAAACGTACCAATAATGTAAGATTAATATGTAATAATGAGACAGTTTTCTTCTGTGTTCACAGACTACACGTATTATATCAGCAGTTCACATGCACTTTGAAACCAGCAAACTACACTTTCAGCAACAAATACATTTCAGCTGTAGCAACTAGAACAGTTAGTGGCAATTTTGCAGGGAAGGCTGCAGTGAACCCCACCTCCCCTTTACCCATGCAGCTAAAGTAAGTCTTCAGATGCTCTGGTAAGACATATTAAAAAGATAATTTTGAAGATAAATATATTTGTAAATTATTTGCTTTAAAAATGTTACTATTCTCACATTTATCTGGATTTTTTTTTAAAAGTTGCCCTCTCACAACCTTCAGAATTAGATCTCTCGGGCATCTTTAAACCTGTGTTGTTAAAAAAAGGGGAGAGAGAATTAAATATCTTGGATTTCCTCTTATTCCAGGTAACTTATTCCATAAGCAGTCCAGCCAACTAGTTAAAACTTCCTCCCCTTTCTATTTCTTGATGCTACCAATACCCAGTTCACAAAATCCAACATTTGGAGAGATAATGAGAAATCCAAATGGGCAGCTGGGCTGCACAAGGTCTGGGGTATCCTCTGGGGAGGCCAGAGGCTCTTTTGGGGATAAAGCATCAAGTAAGGGATTGACTGGGCAGCAAGAAATGATCACACACTAGAGAAAGAGAATAAGGAAAAGGCAGCTATAATTTTGTTTCAGGTCACTTTTGTACCAAACACTTCACAAACAACAGAAGATTTGCCTCAGGAGCTGCAAATATGGGAAAGAAAGGGAAAAGTCATTGCTTAATTCACCTTAAAGAAATGCAGCACAGACCCTGCAAGCCAAGTGCCACTTTGGTGACAGTTTATTCCTGATAAATAAATCATTTACACACCTGACACAGCTCATTTCTTTCTTTAGTGATAATTATAGTTTTAGAAGCCTCACTTAAGGGGTGCAAATTAATTTCCAAATTCCACCTGCTGTCAAGGAGTGTATTTTATTAGGTGATTAATTACCTGCAGGAGCACCTCAGGAGACACCTTGGAGGCAAACAAGGATTGCTGTGACAGCTCCTTTAAGATATGGCTCTGCTCCTAAAGCCTGATGAGCCCAGAGATAAAATAACTGCATACAGGTGTTATCATCTCCAGCACCTTGGGATGTTTGTGCCTCAGAGAAGTGCATTTCCCCTCTAGAACACTCAAATATTTGCCTCGATGCTGCAGCTCTTGCTTTGTGAGNGGCCTTCTCCAGCTTATATGCCAGGATGACATACAGCTGGTTTCAAATTTCTAGGCCAAAGATACTTTTCTTAAATTTTATATAAGTCAGTTATATAAAGGTGGCAGAATTTATAGCAAATTCCTGTCATTTCCAATTTCTACTCTGACCAGAGCTTCCAGCAGATCTATGCTCACATAACTCCTCTTTGCAAGCAAGTCTGGTGCCCAAAGATGACAGAAACCAGCACAGCTTATTTACACACCTATGTACCAAGCTCAGGTAGCTCTACACTCACCTTGATACATCACTTAGATACTATATACCAATAACACAAGTGGAGAAACATGGAGTTTAACAAATTTTATAGGCTTTATCCATCTGTTTTTCTTAAGTCTCCTCTTCTACACAACACCCACCAATCACAATTCCTGTCACAGGAATTGCTCTGCTCCCTTGCATTTCTTCTGTGTCTTCTCTTACAACTACACCTGCCTTTCACAGGAATTACAGTCTTATGGAGAAAATGAGATCCAAAGGCTGTTGACCAAGGGCAGGGACTGTTCCCAACATGTCTGTCTAACTTATTTTACCAGCCTGTCCTGATGGATAGACTGCACAGATGATCAGCTCAGGTGTTGCTTTGTTGGATAGTTCCCCAGAGCAATTTAAGTCATTACTTCTTCACCTCCTCATCACAGGCACAGGAACAGATTTTTCTTTTCTCCTTCACAGAAAATTTTCATTTATCATTTACTTATCATTTATTTATCATTTTACCTTCCTGTGGCTTTTCTGGTGCTCTTCCTCCCTTTCCTGCACAAGGACATCAAAGACTTCCAAGGGCAATTCTCACTGTGTATTTCATCAGCAAGCTTAAGCCAGATTGTTAGAAAAAGCTAGTTAAGTCTAAACCAACCTTGACCCTTCAAGTTTGGGAGCAAAAAAAAACAGAGTCAGAATAATCTGAGAGAGATTTTCTCATCTGACAGCAATAAATTTCTTCTGATCTCAGGGTACTGGGATGTCAAAATCTCCCCTCAATAGACATGGAAGAGGGAACATCAGAAATGAACGTGTCTGAGGTGGGAGAAAAGCAGATTTCAAATATCTGAGAACCTACTGCTCTCTAAAAAAGTAATAATGAAAGACACAAAGTCTTCTCGGAAGCATTTTGCAAAGCTGAGAGTAACGTGGCAAAAGGAAGGATTGCTCTGGACTTTGAAAAGACCAACTGGAGCCAGAGCTGATCTACAGCAGTTCTAGTTTTCAAGATGTGGAAGTACAAGCTCTTGACATAACTCAGCCATTGCACGATCAGAAAGTTACTTAGTGCACTTTCTTTCTCTTCCTCTCTCTCAAAAAGCCAAAACCCCCCAGCAACCATTAACAGCATCAAAACAAAAAAGCCAAAAAAACAACAACATCACACAAACTTCCCAGAAAAACAACCAGAACCCAGAGAAGATCAAGCTGGACCTATTGCTCCAAATCTGCCCTTGATTAAGCAGAGTCTTCCACTACTCAACAGTTGTTACAAAGTTAGAGAGAAAAGTATCATCTAAAATGTCATATTACCCAAAATTAATTAACCAACTCTGACAAACACTGCACTACAAACCTACTTCGATTTTAACCCATAGCATGTGCTGGAAACTTCCAAACATTCTGTATTTTCTCATTTGCCCACAGACGCTTGTTACTAAAACCACATGCGGGCACTGAATCATTTCATGGTTCGTTTAGAGACAAACACGCAGAAAATTATGGGAAACAAGTATAGCCCTAAGAGTCTGTGCAGGCCTGTGTAGTCTGAGGCATGCTGTGGTGCAGCAGCCTGAGCTACAGGACTATGTTATTCTGGGGCTCAAAAGTGAACAGGAGAGAAGTCTCCATCCACATACACTGAATTTCAGAGTAGGTCATTAGCAGAGTCAGACAGTGTGACAGTTGCAGCCCCCAGAGCCTTGCAAAATGCCACGTGTGTGCTCAACTGTTAGTTCACAACAAAACCCCTTAAATTAGGCAGCAGGATAGTCTTTCAGTTCTGAAACTGCTATGGCAATGAGGAGAATTCCCCAACTGCATAGGAAGTTCAGAGAATAACCTCAGGCAAAGCACTCAATCTTTCTGGATCTGACATCTGGAAAAAATGGTAGCCCTTCATCCTGTCCACTGGAATAGAAGGTCATCAGCTCAAAGATGACCTTTTGGTGAGAAGACAGTCAGTAAAACAGTAAGGCTTTGCTTTTGATCAGGTTTCTGTGGATTATTCATATTACAGCAGTGGCTGAAGGACCCAAGCACAATGTGCCAGCTCAGATGTGCAAGAATAACACAAATGGAGTCTGCCTGAGAACACAACCTCTTTCCATTAACAATTACTGTTGCATTTAGAAGCATAAATTCCCTGAAGGGAAAAAACACTTCTGGATAAGCATTTTCTATAAGAATACATCTCACCTGTGGATCTTATTCCCCAGCAGCACAAGGAAGATTCATATTATATCTGCAGATCTCCAATTTGGCTTTGAAGCCTAAAGCAGCGTGTACATGATCCAGGTTTCTCCTTGAGCTTTCTATCAGCATGGTAAAGGTCAGATCCTGATACTGTAACACAAATAACTTTAGTAGCTACAAGATCCCAATTTTCCTCTTACAGCGATCTATGAACACACCTGCCAGAGATTTTGCATTGAACCCAAATGCTTCAAGATACAATTAAACCATTAAACTATGAGTTCTTCCAGGAAGTTCTAGGGAAAACCTGAAGTCAACTCCAATAGAACAGCTGTCTACTGGAGAGCTCCACAAGGAGGTAATTTGTGGTGAAAGACAAGGAAGATGACAATTGATAAATCTAAAGTTCTATAAACCTTCAGGCCAGATAAGGGGCATACATTTCTTCCAGGAACACTGGCTCACCTGTAGCTTTACAAGGACAGTAATGACACTCAAAAGCACTAATGAAAACCTCAAACTCAGCCTTTTACTAGTGTTTCCAACTTGCTCCTGTAGATGCAATGCTATAAAGCAGGACTTCTGGCTGGTATTAACAAGGCAGTAAACATCCCCTTTCAGAAAAGGGGGCTGTGATTTCAGACAGCTGCATATGTAAAACTCCATCTCATACTAAACAGCTGATTCCTGAAGAGGGAAAACAAAGAAAGCCCAGCCAGGTTCCACCGACCGGGACTTCTGATACTTCTCATGGATGGTTGGAAAAGTGGAGGGAAGGTCATAAGATTACAAAGCACGTAACAAACACAGAACAACATCCATCAAAAAGCTAATTATTGAAATAATTTCAGAACTAAGGAAAGAGATGATTTTAGTACCAAAAATCCTTAAGCATACACTAAATTTGTTAAGCAAGCTTTCGGGGTAATAGGAACCTGTATTATTTGCTCTGTACAGCTCTAGGAATAACTGTTCATTCCCAGCCCACTTGCAAAAATGGTGAGCTGTGGACATAAGACAATCCTTTTCTCCTTGTGTTTCTGAACAGAAACAAAGCTTTTTCCATTACGAAAATCCGTATCTTTGAAGGAAGGAACTTTATAGCACAATCTCAATATTCATCAAAGCTCTACTTGTAACAGCAGAAACTTAGCACATGGAGGCAGGTGGGGTGAATAAGAATTTATGGGATGTCTGTAGACATATTAAATATCTGAAGTTCTTCAAAGCACAGGTAGTGTTGAAATGGAGTTTACAGACACAGTTGGTTTAAAATAGGCATGGCCTCAATCTATACTCAATACCTTCTCATATTAAAACACATTCAGAAGATACCATCTGCTCTTTATAGGCACTGGTAATCAAAGCTTTTCTGTTAGTCTAAGCACAGGCATTAAAGGATATATTGGGGTAAAGCTCATGCTAAAAAGAGAGCAATGCTCAACACTGCATCCTTTCATCCAAAGGTACACCTGTATCCTTAATCAGAAAGTTTGTTCAAGCTGTGGCATCTGCACTGTGTCCTTATTCGTGATACTTCAGTTTCTAAAACCTGAAAAACACTTTTGGGCAATAGGACTGTTTAATGTTGTAATTTCTTTACTGTCAAAGGACTATTTGATCAGGTCTTTGTTAAGCAACAAACTTATCTCCTGATTATTCCCATGGAAAAATACAAGAAGGAGAGAGACTAGTAACTTCTGTTAATTCAACATACTGCATCAAGTAAAGAAACCAGGATATCTTCCATCTCAATGCCTGGAAGGAGCCTGACCCTGCAAACATCTCATTCAAGCAGTTCACACTTAAGTTAACAGGAGCTTAGAGAGCAGCTCCTAGTACACAGAAATGTCAACAGTTCTGTTTCATTATGATTTTTCTTAATGTATTATAATACTTCAAAACATGCTTGTGCAAAAATCTTTTCCATCCCAATAAAATGGAATGTTAAGGTGCTATTGAGCAGAAAAGCTTTAGGGTCACAAAACACTATCCAGTTTTACTTTCTGAACCAAACTGTAGGCTGAGTATCCATTTTCACATAGAACTAAAACACATTGGGATCTTTATGCTCTCTGAACTGATATTAAGCTGCACTATAAATATAATTATGGAAACACCTTTGACAAAATTAAACAGTAGAGCTTGCAGTCAGAAATAAGATCACCAGTGGTAGAAATAACATTGACAGATTTACACAAAACCTGACTGTGATAAAGCTTAAAAGCAGCAAAGTACCAGATACCTCTAAAGAAAAAGATTTCTAACTCCATTCAGGTACCTGTCACAGTTATCTGGCATAGATACAATTAATTGTAAATAAACCAACAACTCCATCTCTGCAAGCATACAGCATTTGCAAGTCTGATTAATAGTGGGTAAAGGCCACTACAACCCAATGCCCACACAACACCATGTAATTCTAATATCTTGGCTTAAAACTCCCTGTAGAAGCTGATTTTTTTTTTTTTTTTTTGCTATTTCAGGCATTTCACTATAATAAACTATGGAATTTTGCTCATACAAAGAAAATTCCATAACTAAATCTTCAATTAAACAGTCTCATATCTACCAGGAACAGGACAGTGGTGCCTCAGACCTGTATTGTGGTTTGGTTATTCACAGACTACCCACAGCAACTCCTGAAAGGACATCTGTGCTGGTAAGTCTGAGGACATTTTGTGCCAACACGTATTCCTCATTTTTAATACCTGAGTGGCTTCAGGAGTGCCCTGAACTAAACTTCAACTCATTAATCTCCACAGGTATTTGGACTGTAGCCCATGTATTTTCAATGGGTACCTGATGAACGATAAATGACAATATTTGGTTAGCAGAGTAAAACTCAGTGCCTTTGCCAGTTACTAATGTGATAACATGGTCCTGATCCAAATTTCACTTGTTGGGTTTTGCCTTCCAGCAGCTCCATCTACACAATGTCTGGATGGTAAAATTTTAGTCAGTCACTGGGATAATAATACTTAATTAGCACTAAGGTTTCCATCTCCACCATCTGGCTCCAAAAATTAATTAATTCACTTATGTACCAGTAAGTAATGGAACATGAGGCATTCAATAGGATATTTACTGTCATCTTGTCTCTGACTGTATAGAGCTGCAATTTTAGACTGCTTTGCTATTCAAGCAGTGCACAAAATCACCCTCTTTTTCCCCCTCCTTAGCTTTTGAACTCATCATCTGATTTTAGGCAAGTAAGACAGAAGAAGGGATAGAGCTCCTAAAACTTCAGTGAACATCAAGCAAACATCTCAAACACATCTGTAAGCAGCTTGGTTGAGCAGAGAGACTCAATTTGGAAACTCCACTTTGCAGGAAAGGCTGCAGAAGGAGCCCAATAGCTGTTGGTGTGGTTGCTGGCCAGGCTACCAGTGGATTGGCAAGCAGCACATGGATAACTGGGAAAGTGCCCCAGAATCTGTTATCTGCTCAACCAACAGCTCAGAGCTTGAGGAGGGAGTTTTGGGGCCATGAAAGCAGAGCCTGAGTCACCACAACAGGGAAGCAGAGGTGAGGTGGGTTATAGACCCACAGGAAAATGTGCTGGTGCTTTTATAGAACTACTTCAGTAATGAAAAGGTTCCACGACCTTGAGAGCAGGATGCTGGTCATGTAGTGCACCAGGACAAGGTGAATGTACAGCAAGGCAGTGCAGGCAGCTAAACAGCTTTTCAGGATTTCCTACAGAACACAGAACCATCCAAAACACTGCAGGGGGGAAACCACAGATGAAACAACAAAGAAAACAAAAAGCCGCTGCAGACCTGTGTAAATAAATGGTGAAGCTGCTTAAACCCCAAGGATTCCTGGTTTGTGGTGCTGGATTAAAGAGCAAAGCAAGAGCCTAAGAGATTCTGCCTGTATTCTGCTCTCAAAGGAAACATAATGCAAAAAAAAGCTGAAGTGCTCTTCAACAGGGTTCTTGAACACACAGCCTTCATGGGGAAGCTCTGGAGACAATTTACAGAGTGCTTTCCTGAGCTCAGGGCACCACCGAGTCTTTCTTGGCCACAAAATGTTATCTCTGGCTGTTTAGGATGTTCAGAGTCCTTAGTCCTCTCAAGGAGATGGGGAAATCTGTGAGGCCAACAGACCAGCAAACATCTGAGGAACAGCTGCTGAGAACTTCAGAAGTTCCAGAGACCTTAAAGTTGATTAAAAATAGAAATAATTTAATCAAGGTCACATTTATCCTCAAAAAGGCGGCCTTCTCTTTAAAAACACAGTATTTTGTTACAGTAAAAATACTCCTTGTGTTGGCAATTCACAGGCCTTGGGAAAATAAATACTTTAAGTCATTCTAGGCCATCTTATTTCAAGAACATCATTTCCAAGGGGACTCAGAGATCAAACATAAACCTCAGCAAGCAATCCCACGTTTCAATGTCTGCCCCACAACCCATGCAGGATCTTCCAGCTACCTACTTAGGACAAAATTTGTACTGGATCCTTGAGTTGGCTTCTTCCTACCATTATTACTCAGCTCTGCTCCCTTTTTTAATTAAAAATACGGGGAAAATCCAGAGAAAGGAAATTTGGCTATAAGAATAGTTCCCCCCCACAAGATCCATTTCCAACTCATATACTTAAGCTGCCTTTGTTTCTGGAAGAACTAAGCTCCTTCCCCACTGTTAGTGGGAACTCTGTGCATTTGGTGGGTTTTGGGAGAGCATGAAGGTAAAATAAAATCACAGGTGAGAGAACACATTCCTTTCAGGTCCCTTGGTAATGCACAGGATTCCTGTGGTCTGAATTCCTAAAGTGCTGGGACTGTCAAGAAAACTATGCTTTTGCATTCCCTTCTTTATGTTTGCTTCTGCTGAAGTATATTAACAAAGGAGTTTGTCAAACCACAGATATTCATATGCTTAGCTGAGATTCATCACACTTGGTGGTCTGGAAATTTTTTACAGGACACAGAACTAAACATGAGCTGGACAAAACAAGGAAAGGCACCTTGAGTCACTCTCTGAGCACAAATGGGCAGATTGAATTTTCCTAGCATTAGCCACAATAAATACATCCCAGGGCACGAGGGGTGACGGAGCAGTGGAACAAGGAGGTATTCTTGACTGATTCTGAAGGTTTTGTTTGTGCCCAGTGGCTTAAGAAATTTGTTCATCCTTCCTTGAAGACTACATTTGTAATGCTGTACCATTGCTGGGGTGAGTCAGAGGTTAAGTTACTGGCCGGATAAATTCCAACAGCACAATTTATGTTCACCTGACCCGTGGATCTGTGCAACATATTGCCTCAGATATAAAACAAAGAACTAAAGATCTTTTGCAAATTGCCTTTCACCCTCTGAACATGGCACAGCCCAGCAGGATCTTGGGCAGAATTCTCTCTCCATGGTGTGCCAATCCAAGGGATTTATTTTTAACTATGTCTTCCTCACCCACGCTGTTGTTGTTTTCCCTCATTTATTTTCTCTCACAGGCATGTGGACTACCTAGGCAAGATGAGTTTGCCCTCAGTTACCATGCACAGAGGCTATGGCAGTTCACCAGCCTCTTATAACATCACTGCCTTCATCAAACACCCTCCTAAAATTCTGAAAAAAGCACTAACGATCATGGAATTGGGTCTCAAAAGTAGAGGAATGAAAACAAACACATCAGGGCTGGTGTTTGAAACTCCACCATAGCATCCAGTTCACTTCTCTGATGTTTTTCCATGTTTGTTAGATGTATACACATTTCTATTCTTTCAAAGCAGCTCATATTTTACATATTTGCATCAGTCTGAGAGATGTGGATCATAAAAGGCACGGTGAGAAGAAACAGTAACATCCAAGTTTACCCAGAGAACATTTATCCACCAGGCACATTCACATTCTCTCTCAACATATGACCTGTATCATAACATCAGGGAAGGGAATGCTTCAGTGATTTGCAGAAGCACCATGAGCTTTATTCTTCTTCCAGTCAATGACAGTTGAGGCCAGAAGTTCCTGACCTGTCACAGAAATTCCTGGGCTTAGTTTCTAATTGCATTCTTTCAGAAACTACATGTTCTGAAAATAACAGTTAGTACCATTTAATATTCAGAATAAGCATCTCTCAACTCTCTAAAATTCAAAAGTAACAAAGTAAACACATACCTAGACTTAGAACCAAAGTGAAGACACAATAAGAGAGCATTGGTGACTGAGCTGTGAATCCAAAATTAAATTCCTACTCATTACTTTAGGATGGAGCGTAAGCACTCAGAAAACGTGCAAATATATCAGAGCACTAAAAAGGTAAATACATTCAAGGAAAAAAAAAAAAAAGACTAGAAAATGCATAAAATGTAATCTTTTGGGATGCAGTTTTGATACAAATACTAGAAACAACCAAAATAGGAAAAACCTTCTTCAGAATCTAATTCTACTAAATCCCAAAAGCTTCAGATATTAATTTACAAAACAAATCCTGCTGAGATTTGATGCCAAAGCCCTTAGAGAGGCACCTGTTTTACCTTCTCAGGGTAGCCCTCACTGTCCTTTTGCTCCTCCTCATGCCCTCTTAGCCAATTCAAATCCCAGTAAGCCCATCTTTTCCCATCTGGTCAAACCAGAATCTTCAGCTTGAACAACCAACTGAGCAAAACAAAAGTCAAGTACCAAAATGATACAAACTGCTCAAGCTAAAGAGTAAAATTTCACTGAATCATTTATCTTAGAAAATGCAGAGCCTATCAAATCTTCTGAAAGAATTAAAAACACAAAGATAAGTGGTCCCTGCAGTAGCATTCTCTCTCTGTTTTTACAAGTCAGTACAGACACCAAAAGCCTTTAGAACTGGCAAGAAAAAAACCATCACAATGAAAGCATCCACAAATATTTCTCACACTGAAAATTACCTGTGCTACGTGTTTCCTTTCCCTTTGCAAAAGAAAGGCCTTACAGCCAGAGCACGAGAGAAGAACCCTCACATGTCCATGAGGGAGTGCATTGCTCCCAAAGAGATATCAACATAGATAACAAAGCACAAAACCAACTGAAAATTCTTCCTCCCATTGTTGTAACCAAGGCTGGAATTAAACACAAGACCTTATACAACACTAAGAGCACCAATTCCTTTCACTGCACCTCAGTGTTCTCACTCCTCAGGCTTTCCTTGTCCTCTGCTGCTGTTTTCTTTTCCATGACAGTTCCAGCTGAACTTTTATGTCAACCATTTCTCTCATATCACATCATATCTACATAACTCAGGGTTCTTTGGATGTGTACAGCCCTGACACAGAAATTAAATCCTGTGCCAAGAACAACAGGTGTGGGATGAAGTTGTTCCAAAGCTGCCAAGAAATTTTCATGGTGAGAATTTCTTTGTGCAACATCTCCTCTGCCCTCAGATTTGTTAGATGTTCTTCTGGTTATGACTTTTCTGACAACAAATTTCAATGTCCAAAAGATTTTGCAACAAAGGTGAGGAACCATCATGCAGCCACTCTGGAGAAGCCTCTGTCATACAGGTCTGGGAAACATATTGTCTTGGATTGGGTTGTGACCCAACTTGTCAGCTCACAATTCTGCCAAGAGGGAAGGCAGCAGGACAACAGTGATGGGAGCATGATTTGGCCCTTAAAGAGTAAAAGTTTATCTGTGCATGATGTTTTGCAAGGCAGGGTGTGAGATAAAATAAGGGTGTTTTGGAGCAGTCTTGAAAGGAAGGATAGATGGAGGTTAAATAGGAAGGATAATTTGTTTTCCTATATAATAAATATAAACTGCCTCCCCCTCAAAATATCAACCATCAGTCTAAGAAAACTCTGACCCAGCTGCATCCATTTAAAAGGGTTAATGTAAAAGTTTAGGATTTGTAGTACCTATTTCTACAGCCATTTTTGTCAGGGGTGCTGGTAAGAACAAGCATTCACTGAAGGGAGGTTGAATGCTTGTCTTGTAACAGCTGCCAGCTGTGAGCCTGAAACACAGCAGGGCACCTTTCCTACCTCCTCACTTCCCTGAGGATTCCACATCTGGTCCCAAGGAGAGACAAGAGACTGGACAGAACATGGGTCTGATCCTGTCAGGCAAAGTTTCACATGCCTGCTCAGGTTTTATCACCTGCCACCCACAGAAATAAGTGTGAGATATCAAGGGACAAGGTTGCTTAGACAAAAAGCTTGTCTACCAGCTAAGTTTCAAGCTTATGATTGTTTTAGGGGACTGGAGGGTTGCAATGAATTTTCACTGAGGACAAGTTGTTTATTAGGGATTGTTTAGAGTTTATTTCAGTAGACCCCACAGCCCTACGAAAACTACTTGAAGTGTTTGTGTAGAACTCAGGTAGTTACACTAACTATGGAGTAGAAAAACCCAATTGCACCACTGCTGGATGCTGAACTTTTCTAAGCCAAATTAAAGTTAAATTAGAAGCAATGGAGTTACCCAGCTGGAAAGCTGATGGTAAAACACTGAGAAGCTGTAATTCCTCACATTCCTTTGCTACCAAGAAATCATAGAGCTCTTTTACAACTAACTGATTAGCCCAGAGGTAGTGCAGTTAACCAACTATTGAAAGGCAATAACTTACTGAACTAGGTCAGCACCTGTGTATATCTTTAAGGAGTAACAAACAGAGCCTGTCTGGTCATCTCCAGCCACTGCCTCCTGGCTGGAACAGCACAGTTCAAACCAACAAAAAGTTCAGAACAGGGAAAAAGGCTGGTCTGTGCAAGCTACAGCAGGGAAAGGAGATTGCACATAGCACAGTGAAAATAAACCCTTGGTTCACTCGTTTTATACTGCTGAAAGAAGAAAGGAAGACACTCATTGCTAACAGGTTGTAGAGGATCTGCACCACAGGAGATGGTAGTTTTTGACTCCATAAAGCATCTGTTGGTGTAGTCTGGGGTGCACATTACACCACAGAAGTGTTTGCTGCTTCTCTTAAAACATGAAGAATGAAAAGAGCCATCTTTGGTAGCTTTCTCTATGAAATCTCAAAACATGAGTAGCCTTATTACTCTGATTCAAAACTGTAACTAGAACTCAGATCTGCATGTAAAAGCAAAAGTCATGAATGCGTTTGATGTATTTTAAGTAAGGCACTGAACTGCAGTTGTTATTTACAGATCAAAGAAGCTCCAGCAGTGTCCTGAAACAATCTAAGTGAGAAATGCCAAAATCTGATTTCATCCATGTCCATGTGTTGCTTTGAACTCGTAATTCACAGAATTGGTCACTATATTGAACTAATTATCAAGCTTAACGCTTGCCAATTTTGATGGCTGTGCTCCCTTATAAAAGTCAGGTTTGAAGGGAAGCAGAATGATATATTGGAAGACGTGCAGCTTTTATTGAAATCTGGGGAGGAAAAGTAATGAATATACAAAAAAATACCACCCCTTGCCAGAAGCTAAACATAATTTAGTTCTCTAATTGGTTCCTGTGACACAGATTAGCAAAATAAATAGTTTGCATTAGCCAATACATATAAAAATAAAGTGGTTAATTCCCCCTCCCTCATAGGAAAATTTTTTCGTAACAATTGAGAGGAAAAATATCTATGCTATCTAAAAATCTAATGAAGCCATACATTGCTCAGGGAAGCAAAACTAAAATAACAATTTCACAGCACAGCCTAATCCATTTAAAATAAAATACTAATAACAGTAAAAGTATTTCTGCAGGCAGTTATACAGAAGCAAAGTGCGTTCAGATATCACTAAAGACTTAAAAAGTACTTTTTTTTTGCCAGTTACTAACTGTGGTTGGAAATAAACACTGGTTTGCTAAAGAAGTGATTTCAGGAATCACATAGCTTAGGCTATAATTAAAAAGCAATCTTTGAGAAATAGGTTATTACCAGTATTTAGTAGCTAATTTGTTAGTTAATGCCTTAACAAAGCTCTCCTCTGATTGCAGTGGAGGGAGAACGACTTCAAGAGGATTATTTGCTATTAAGACTTGTACTCAATTATTGAGAATGCTGCTGTGCTCCTGCAATTACAATGGCAGAGCAGTCACCAGGAAAGCTGGATGGATTCAGCCTGAGCTTCAGCCAGCAATTCCCACATGCAGGGAACAAGTCTGGCCTCTCAATTTTAAGGACAGCTGAGCTGAGCTGCCTCACAAATTTGAGTGTTTGCTAATTACAGAGAGGTGCAAGCTCCACATTCCTTGATACCAATCACACGTTTCCTTTTATTATCACTGACATTCAGTGTGGGTATTTTTCCCCCTATGTTCTTTAATTCCATTTCTGAATGAGCAGTTGTGTAACTACTGGAGTCTCTAGATAACATTTTTCATCGAGATAATATGATAATCATTACCACGTGTCTTTGACCAAAAGGACAACAGGAAAGTATTTTCTGTCGAATTCTATGAATACCATATTTAATTCACATTACTGGAGACCAACATAACAGTAACTTACAAATATATCCCATCTACTGACAAGTTATAATTGGCTCAAAGCTGCCATCACTTACTACTATCTCCTGTAATAGTTCCTATCCTGCTGAACAGGGCAAGGAACTCAACACCCCACTAACCCCAGATTTAACTTCAGTCTTGGGAAACATAACCAACAAACTTTAGGTAACAGGACAGATGGAAGAAATCCAAACTCACCATATTTATGAACTGCTTTTGCTTCCAATACTACCTCTTCAGACTCTCATTACCATATTTCAACTGCAAAGACTTTCTTATAGCAAAATCTGGGAATAAAAATATCTTTAACAACATAATTGAACCTGAGATGTACTTTCTATGTTAAGGCTGGTTTGGGGAGCTGACACAGAATCCCAGGAAGCCTTCAGCTGCAGAGCAAAGCAGAGAGGCCCATTAATCATATTTATCAAGAATGTCTACCCTAGATTTCATGCAGTTAGGGGAAATGTGCTATTTTACTTCAGCAACAAGGAGCAAGGCTAAAACAAACTGACCTAACTGCATGGGTCATTTCCAGAAATAGAAAGGATACCAGCAGCACAGCTGTATGGGCCAGAAGGCAAAATGCTGGGAGGGTTGGAGGAAAAGAGGTAAAAAACATCCACTCAAAACTTGTGAGGTATGTAGCCAGTGGCAAAATTAATATCAGGCCAAATTTTGCTTTAATTGGCATTGAGTACATTAAAGTCAGCAAGACAAGATTCATTTAAGTGTTTTATGGTCTTGTATCTCACGAGACTCCTAAAATGTTTTATTGCACTTCAGGATTTCATATCAGCAAGAGCAAGAAGGGAGCAGATAACCTCCCACTGAGGTATGAGCATATTATTTACTCTGATACACATGGATCCTTCTTTATTTGCTCTTCATTTTTACATTAAGAGACTCTGTAATGCCAACTGCAAGCTCAGAATATAATGTACCGACTGTTCTCCCATGGGAAAGCAGAGGGAGTATCCTGGCTTATGTTTCTCTCTCCATTTTGAGAGTTTGCTCTGTCTGATGCCTCAGTCTACTCAGAACAGAAATTCATCCATGTCACATACTGTGCATCACTAGCAGCCTTTAACTGGGAAAAACTCAAGCCTGGATAGCCAGATCTGGGACCCAAACATGTGCAGTGTGATGCCAAAATGTTCAAAGGCCAAACTCTAGACCTGCTGGCTTTTCAAAGCCAGCAAATGATTTTCACATATTCAACAAACATAAAAAGAAAATTTGCAGAGTTTACACTTCTATAAAATTAACAGAAAAATAAAAGCGAGATAAGAGCCTGGTTTAATAACATTATTTCCATCTGTAGTATACACACCAGGCCTGCTTTGCCTACATTCCTATAAAAATAATGGAAATCACATTACCACGTGTCTCTCCTACTCCACCTCCCACAGGCATTTCCAACTACATTGTCACTAAAAAGTCAAGCTGGACTTCCAAATTAAGGTGCACGAGACATTGGGCTTATCCCAAAGACTATAAAGCTTATTAGATTTTTCTTAAAAACAAATAGACTAAAGAAATGCAAAACACTGGCAAAAACTGATGCTAAAATAAATTTAAAACAGCTTATTACAGAGCCCATGAAGTCTCAGCACATACACTGTCATCTGTCAGGATCATCCATCCTCCTTTCTGTTCTGTATGTCACATAGGAATTATTCCACTGGGCAGGAATACACGGGGAATGCTACACACCTCATACAGTCTGTTCATACCAAATAAAAACCTGCTCCAAGTTAAAAAATAGGAATCCACCAAATCACTCCCAAACCAAATCGCACTCCATCTCCTCACACAAGCGAGTCCCGGGAAATTCAGTAGGATTAGCCACAGAATCAAATCAAATCAAGGACATTTCTAATGTTGCGTTTCCTTCACAACTGGGCTGAGAGGGGTGTGTAAAGCAGAGCCAGCTCCAGCATCCCCAGCCCATTCCCGAGGCTGGAGCCCCTGGGGCCGCACCAGTGCGGGCGCTGCCGCCCTCTCGTGTCGACAGGAGACAGGTCCATTTTTCTATTTTTTTAATTAGAAGCAAGGCTTCCCAAGCCTCAAATTACCTTGCTTTCCTTCAGCTGGCCAAAGGAATTGGTTTGTTGCTAGTGCACTCCCAGGATTCCACTTTAAACAACCTAAGAAAGCTGTTTCACCTATTCCGTCTGCTAAAACCAGCCAAGTCTGGCTCTTAAAATATCCTGAAGCTAGGTATGACTTTCAGTATTTTCTTTTATGAGGGTCACTTCCCCTGGACTCAAAACACTGGAATCAATTCCTGTTTCCTGCAAGATAATAGGAAGACCATATTTAAAAAAACCCTAAAAATTAAAAAAAAAGTATGATGTGTATTAAGCACTTGGAAGAACTGCTCTCGTGGCCGACTCTCACAAGTGCCTCTCTAGCCATCCTTCCAAACATTATCATAACTGATAATGTACATAAGCTCTCTGTCACAGATTTACTTTCTTTTTCACATCTTCACCATAATCTTTGGGCTACAGATTCATTTCTTGGATTGTTGGTTCTTTCAACTGTGCTTCTGGTTTTTAGCAGGTGTAGAGAAACTACTTCATAGCAGCCCAAGTATGAAACACAGGTAGTTGGTATTAGTACTGACAGCAGCATGATTCTGCTGGTGGAACCCTTCCACTGTAAAATCATATTTTGGTTTACTTCAGGCAAGAATTTCATCCTTGAAAAACAGTCCTGTACTTTCAGAAAATTGCTAAATTGCTTGCTGTTCCAGACTGATCACACACGTTTATAGGACTAGTTGCTTCAGAGTCCAAGCCCCTTGACAAGGAATTATTAAAAACAATACCATATTTTACATGTAGATGCATCCATATGATCTTTGTACAGAATTTAAATCAACAGATACACTACACATCCTCCTAGGGTGAGAAGATTACCCACTTCAGCACAGACATACGGAAATTGCTTCACCCACCAACCAAATGTGGCTTCCATCAGATACAGCCCAGCAACCCTTCAGCCACCAGCAGGATTACTCTACAATTTAGCAAAACAGGAACTGAGACCTACAGAAAAAACTCAGACAAAATACAGTTGTCCATAGAGGACTGTAGTTGTGGAATTTAAACTAAAAGTCTCAGCCAAAAATTCCACAAATGTCTGTTTGATTCTTGCTTGGTTGGTTTTATACACCACAAGTATTAAGGCCAAACAAATTTTACAGAAGTAGGTACAACTGTCTAATCCCATTAGATGTTCAGGGGATGAGTGTGCTGCTGTCAGGCTATAACACCTGAAGGTTCTGGTCTCTCTGTGGAGGTGAGGGTGGAAGTGTTGGAGGAAGTGTGTTACATTCATGGTTGGATTCAATGATCTGAGAGATCTTTTCCAACCTAAATGATTCTATGATTCAAAGTTATTTCATTAACTCTACTTTCCCCTGGAAAGCTTTGAATATTACCCATCCAATGACACTATCAAATAGCTTGGTTTGTTTTTTTTTTATATAATCACTTAATACTTAATAGTTTTCCTATTTTAAGCCTTTTCCTTTTAAAATGAGGACACCATCTCTTGGTGCCTGTCCTCCCTCTTATCACACTCCCACCTGCTCATAAGGGAAAGGGATGCCTTTTGTGTGTTCCCCTTCATCAGGGATTTGGAACCTCTCCCTGATCCTTTGTAACAGATACTAAGGTGAGAAAACACAGTGGAGAAATTCATGTTCTCCACTGGAGATAGCACAGAGTGTGTCCTCAAGCTGTTGTTAAACACATAAAAATCAAAGCAATCAATGCAACAAATATAGTTCTTAGGATTAAAAAATAAAAACAAACAAAAAATCAACAAATGAAATAAGCATGAAGAAAACCTGAACTTTTTCTTCAAGGCATTTTCTTCTTCCCAACTTGTTCTTGCCCACAGTGTTGCTACTCTCTCACAGAACNTTTCAAGGCATTTTCTTCTTCCCAGCTTGTTCTTGCCCACAATGAACAGGTTGAGAGTGTTGCTACTCTCTCACAGAACACATTCCTACAGCACAAATGCTGCAGAAAACATCATTTGCAGATAAACTTTAGTCAACTGCTCCGAGAATGTATGGCAATAGTACTTGTGAAGCCTGGAGTAGAACACACTTCCTGCAGGACTCTGCTTGCACACACTTGCAGTTGGAAAGAATCTTCATTAGCAAATCACACATGGCTTTCAAAGTGGTTTTCTCTTCAAAGACCCCAGATGCAAGGCTGTAGTTTTCAAAATACAGAAATGCTCTGCATGTATGAAATTCTTTTCATCTGAAGACACACACTGATGTCAGAAAGATGCAGTAACTGTGTGCTCCCTTGCTGAAGTGCACGTCAATGGCAGCAAGGATGGCTGCATTCTGCTTCTGGCCAGTCTATATGGACACTGCACCTGGCCTGCTTTAGGTCTCTGTCCACCCTGCCCAGTTGATTTTCTGCTCACGCATGTCACAAAAGCTATTTCCCATAACTGGTAAATTAGAATAGACAGGGTTATTTTTTGGTCTGTAAAAGACATTTATAAGTGCTTTGTGAGATCTCCATTTTCATCTCTGAGTATTATTCCAGCTTTTGCAGGGAGAAGATAATGAGCACAACCTACAGCAGCAAAGGACAGTTATTCCTTTTATCAATTTATCAGTGTTCCAGAGGCATGAGCTAGGATGTGCCTGAGCCCTTATCCTAGAGCATGGACTTGTCCCATCCTCTTATCCGTCAAGAATTACCTTTAATATCATCATACATCCCTCAAAATTAAAATCTCTTGAATATTGGTATTGAGAAGGATAAAACTGTACAAGTGATAAAAGATACAACTCCAGTGATAAGCTTTCCAAGAAAAAGTGCTGTTAAGGAGAAGGGGGAGCAGAGACTTATTTTTCAACTTTCCTCCCATTAACCATGTCACACAACTTCTGCACAATTTTCCACATAGCTTGTTAATCCATTTTACAGTTCCCATCCTTTTCATGAGACTGTAGATTTTCTATATGGAAACACACAAGTTAAAGAAATGCTGGTTGCTTAGTAAAAGTCAAACCCCCAGTGTTATGGCTCCTGCCCTGGTTAAATCTAATCTAGCTAGAATCACAAAATAGCATAAAGCCAGCTCAGTTTTCCAGAAGGTAACAAAAGACAGATACTGCACATATTTCATTGAGGAGGATGTTTATTTTTCCAAATATTGTATTAAGATAGTGTCCTGTTTGCCTATTTCTATCAACATCTGCTCTGTAAAACACAGAGAATGACAGAAGATCAAAGTTTTAATTGTGCAAGTCAAAGAATGTATTAATAACATTCTTTTCTGTCCTACAGCAACAGAGATAAAGTAAAAAAACCCCTCTCTAACAGCTTGAAGAACAGGATATTTATATAAAGATGTCCTAACAAAAGAAAAGCATGCAAAACTACCTTGAGTGGATAAACAAACTGGGCTCCCTGTTTGCAGAATGTTCCCTATCGAGCTCAGCCCCCTGAGATCCCCTCACGCCCTCAGTCAACAAGGTCAACATATCTCAGCTGGGTTTTATATTTTAATACAAACCCCTCTCAGTATCCTTTGTCCACTGACCCTTTAAATTTAGGAAAATGCAGCAGGTGTGCCTTTAAGGCCCAATTTTGCTGCTAGTTGCTTTAGTTTCCCTCTCCCAGGCAGTAAGTCATTTGAGAAGAGGGTTTTTTGTTGGTCTTTGTCCTTTTAGCTCTTTCTTCATCTGCAAAGATGTGTATCCTCCATAGCCCCTTTGAGACTCACCTTAAAACACTTCAGTGGAATACAAACAGTACCTCCTCCTCAGGAGACATTATTACTTCTCAGCTTTCTGGAATTGGGAGGAGCCTGAATTAGTTGCTCTTTGTCACATTGCTGCCATTGCAAATGCTGCAGGGTATTTGGAACTAGCTGTCCTTCTCCTCCCCAAAGTTAATATAACATGGAGTGCTCTCTCCCTTCCAAGAGAGCAGCAGCTGCCATTATCCACTTAGGGTTCTGACTTCCATACATTGAAGGGAAAAAAAAAACTTTAAAAAGAGAAAGCTCAAACCATGCCACAACTGTATTAAGAGAACTGGGATTCCCAAAAGTGATGATTCAGCTTTCTCACCAAAAGCAAGGCCAGTGGTGTGCTGTACCAGAGGGGTCAGTTTGTCAGTAGTTCCCTTTCAAATTCAGAGCTCTGAGATGAGTTCTGAATGGAACTCATGAATGGAGGCCACCACAAGCAGAGTCTGAATTGTCTCAGAAAAATGTACAAGGCAACACAGAGGACAAGCTCACTCATGGCTACCTGCACAGCAAAGACTGACATTTGAAATTGATTCTCAGCCTCCTTTAAAAAGGTATCTGTGAATTATAAAGAGCCAGTTGTCCTCCATCCCCTTTAAGATTTAATATTAATTTTAGCTCCTTTTGAATCTATTTCTAAGCTACAGCCCAGTCCTTTTGCAATATCTTTAAAAGTGACAAATTGAATTGAAAGCACACAACACCCACTCGGGACTTGCTCAGTTCTTCCAAACCCTGGCAACTCATGACAGAATGAACACAACTTTTTCTGTGGCACTACTGGTGTGAAGCTGCAACCTGCACACAGAGATGCCAAGGGTGAAGTAAACTCATTGTACACAGGGAAACTGGACAAAGCACTTCCTTTTCTTTTGTGTTGCCCCCTCATTCATAATAATGTCCTCCAAGACATCTGCTAGAGTCCTGTAACATGAACGGAAATGGAAGAGCTCCAACGGGAACTCAGGGGTTTCTTTCTTTTTCCCATGAACTGAACATTATGGAATTTTAACAGATGTTCTACTTGGTCATAGTTAATAAAATGAATTATGTAGGAATTAAAAATCTGGCTCCATTTGCTTATATAAGATCCCAGCAGCAGAACTACATTGCCATTAAGATTCGCAGTGGGTTTATAGTCTGGTCCTTCCTTATTAAAAGATGGGTGGAGATTTTACAAATTAACTTGTCTCTGTTGTGGAAAACATGAATAAATTTACCTGTTCATTGACTGTTCTTAGTAGTGTAATCCAATTTCCACACCAATACACACTGGTACACTATAACCATAGGAAAGGACAATTCTCACTTGGATTTGCTTTGGAAATGACATCATGGGAATTCCACATGGTTTCACAGCCTCTGATTTCTGCCATTTATTCAAAGTCCCATTCACCAATCTAATAACCATACTCCCACTTTGTGCTTTATTACAAAAGCCTTCCTCTTGGAGCACAGATGTCTCTTTTGGGCTTCTACTGCCAACAGAATGATGCACTGTACCACACTTCCCTTTCCATTTTTGGATTAGTTCAGTGTAACTACATCAAAGGAAGATGTAAAGACCAAAATGTAATGGAGATGTGAGAGAAAAGGCACCAAAAAGGAAGTAGGTGAAAAGAGTCACAGCCAAAACTTTTAAGTGTAGACATTCATGCAGTTATTTCCAAAAGCATTATATATTTAGCCATCTTACTTCTCTTCCAATATTCATCTGCTCAGAAAGCACTCTGAGGAGAAGATAAAGGGATAAATGAGAGACTGAGAATCAAAAATGAAGGACGAAACAACTACCTTGCACTAGAACAGCAGCAGCACAGCAGCAAAAGCAAATTACATGAAGCTGTCCTGAAAAGATCTGCTCTGCTACAATAAAAATATGAGGTTTCAGTATCACACTCCATTTATAAACAGATTTTCACTTTAGTCCAATCAATTGGCAAGCAGATGTATGCCCAGGCACTAAAATCTGCTTGATGTAATACACAAATTTTTATCTGAACGCAACAGCTAAAATTAACTTTTCTTAAATTCTGGCCCAGGAACTCTGCCAGTGCAAGAATATCATCATCTGAAAAGCATCAATATTCCCAGCCTCTTCCAATTATTTTTTATTTAATTAAAAATCATGTAATGAAATCCCTCTATCCAAAAAATCCCACTCCACTGTAACTAAACAAAGGGGTTTGTGTAGGTAAAGAACTAAAGTATGTAAACAAACTCTATAAGTATAAAACTCATCTGGAATTAAATATAGCCTATATATTCTATGCAGCTACCTAGATGTGTCCAATAATGAATTAATAAAGATTTTTATCTGAAAATAAAGACTTGGCCTAGAGGAAGGACTGTACTTAAAGAGAAGGAAAAATTTCAAGATTAAATGTCAGGCTTAGAACAACTGCAGCTGAAGGTGCAACGTGCTGCTCTTACTCCAGTAGACATTGCTTTACTTAATTTAGTGTCAGAAAAATGCATCAGTCTTAACAGTATTAAATTCAAAAAACTTTTTTTTTCTCTTTAAACATCACCTATGATTTCTTTCATTTTGAAGAGAAAGCACATTTCATTTGGTAATCATTTATTTCTCATTCTATTGGACAGATTCTCCCAAAAAGCAATACTTCAACTGAAATCAGTTCTGAAGGATCTTTTATGAATATACATAATGGAGAGGACCTCCATTAAATTTCCAACAAAGTGCTGCCATTTTGAGTAAACAAAGTTATCTCAGCCGGGTCACACACTGTGCCATGAATATGGTCTGCAAATTAATTACCACCCTGACACATGTCAAACCAAATTTTAAGGAGAATAGCACCCAGTAGCAACCGTGTGTTTTATCTACCTGTTAGTATGCAAAATCTGTATTCAATGGGATCTAAATTTATTCATTTATTCAGAACCCCTCAGAGAAATCAAAATTATTCGTATTTGTTGGCCTTTTTTGCCCGTCTGCAAATGAAATCTGAGTGAATAACATGTTTAGTGAGCCAGAAAATAAGTACAGGACAAAGCTGTGGTAGAGGTTACATTTCAAAAAAGCAGGTGTCATCTCTGCACAAATAACTAATTTTTTAAACACTCAAAACTGCTAAAATAGACTGCACTGCATTAGCATTTGTCAGCACTTTAAGGAACTCTAAGTTACGTATTGCTTATTTTAGGTAATATCCATCTTTATTCCATACTGGTAACAAGAGCTGGATAACATAACTGTACCTCAAAAGAGTTTTCACCATGAAGAAAGGCTTTCAAAAGCAGAGCTATTGAATCAAGGCTTAAAAGGCCTCTGCAACTGGCTTTATTGTCAATGGCAACAGAGCCAACAGATCTGAGCCTCTGTTTAAAACAAAAGGGGAAAAATCCAGAGCTACTTTACTCAGCTGAGTTATGTAAAGAGAGAACAAACCCACACACACCACACAAACATGACATGTAAAGACCCTTCCTGGACAGTAGGGTTGTCAGATTCGATGTCAGGAAGAAATTCTTCCCTGTGAGGGTGGGGAGGCCCTGGCACAGGGTGCCCACAGAAGCTGTGGATGCCCCATCCCTGGAAGTGTCCGAGGCCAGGTTGGATGGAGCTCTGAGCAGCCTGGGATAGTGGAAGGTGTCCCTGCCCATGGCAGGGGGTGGGACTGGATGAGCTTTAAGGTCCCTTCCAACCCAAACCTTTCTGTGATCTTATGTTTTTATGGGAACCAAGTTTCGTCTCTTTATTTGAGCTACACATACATGATGCAACTTCTGCTTTGTCAAAAGATGACCTTCTGGGATCTGAATCTGAAACTATTTTAGACTGAGAGTTTATCAGTAGGTTTTTCTACTTTTTTTATAATCTGTCTTCAGTCCAAACAGCATAACAAACACTTCCATGACATGAATCCTGGAATTCACATTACATTTATGAAAAGATTTTAGTTCAGGAACTATTTTATGCAAAGCAGGCAAAAATATTTTTAGCCCCCTTCTTTATTTTTCCTCCAACAGTGAAGTACTTCTGATTTAGAGTTAAGTAATGCCATATCAAATCTACAGACTGGGTGACTAAATACCTTTCTTTCACACATTAAAAAAAAAAAAAAAGAGAAAGCACAATTCTTCCTATATACAGATGACAGATAATCTCTTGGCATCTGCTGACGAATATATTTAAAGAAAGCCTAAATCTGTCTGTGCTAAACTTGGCCTGATGCCACCAGTTCACCATTGTTGGCATATATAGTTCACATTACGCAATCACAAGACTTGAGAAAGTTTCCAGTACTTTAGTTTATGGTTTTCTCATGTTAACATATACCTTTCCTTCCTTTTTCAATTTAGCAGCAACAGAACTGAGAGACAGGATGGTAGATGATTTTTTGCACGTATCACAGTTTTTCTTAGTGCACATTAACAGTATTGTATTTAAATTACAGACTAGTAACTTATCTAGAATGGAATATGCTGGGATTTAGAGCTTATGGTTGGAGCAATTGATCTCAGTTGTACAACTATCTCCTGTTAGAAAACTGAGGCAAAGGAATCAATTAAAAAAGATAAAAAGACAAGTGGTTTACCTCTCTTAATACTGTGCTTTTATAACCTCGATAAAGTCCTTGAACACCCTGTAAACCAAGAAAAGAAAGCATTATTCACAGGGAATTAGTTTGTCAAAGACCACAATTTATTGGTGATTATGAGACAGCCTTACCCAGTGTCACATCTGAACTTCAAACTGACTATATTGATTGGAACGTTGTATACTGTATTCCATCATTTACAACACTAGGGAGTTTTATTTCCACCATTTTAGCCTTGATTCAGAGCTTTTATCAAGACAAATACTTTACTTTTTTACCCAGCTGATAATATTCAAAATAATTAAAACTTACTTTTTATGCATATATAAACTTATGTTGTTTATTATTATAGGGCAGTTCATTCAAGTGGTTGGCAAGGCTCATGGTGCACTGGCCAGCAACAGAGAAGGGGAAAAACATGGTTTTGAGAGCACCAGCTTTTAGAGCAGAATGATCAAGTCACAGAAAGAAGTTCCAGTGACCCTCTTATGCAGGGTTATCACAATTAGTTTTCATTTGAAAGCAAATAAAAATCAAGTGGATAATTTAAAGATCATATTTAGGTCTTCATTTTCCTTGCTTTTACACTCAGAAATGTGTATAATATTTTCCCCTCACACTGTTTTCAAGAGCCATTTTCTCTTACAGAATACAACTTCAAAAACACCCCTTGTGAGACTTCAAAAGCAGAGGTGAACAGGTTTTTACAGGAGGGAACAGTGTAACTCTTGAAAAGATGACAAAAGTCCTTATTTTTCAAAAGTCACCAATACTGGATGAGCACTCATTTCCAGGGCTCCTCCTGGCCCCCATAGAATCTCTCTGAAATTGTGCCTGTAGGACACCCACTCCAAAGTCTGCATCAAAACTGGGAATGATTCAGCAAACTCTGCACACAGAGACAATGTTCTGCTGACCCAGACAAGGAAGGTTTGCATAAATAAAAGCAGAACGTTGGAACCTGGAAGATAAATCCCTTTTTAATTTTTCTCCTCTTTAAATGTATGTACCCTGTATAAAGAGAATTGTTTGGAGCATGCATGTGAGTGCAGCATAAGGTGGAGGGGGGGGTCTGGTTTCCTTAATTATAACATGCTAATCATTTTTAATAAGAATAGATGGGAAAGTGCTGGGAGAGCACAGAACTGGAATAAAGTTGGTGCCTACATGTGCAGAGACATTCCAACAAGTGGGAAGAATGAGGCAACTTCTTAGAAATTTTGCTCTGAACTCACCTCGTGGTACAAGGTGTGGGACAGAATCTGGAGGGTGCTCGAGGAAGGAGAAACCTGGGCCCTTTGCTTGACAACCTCAGATGGAACCCGTATGAGACATGCAACCTGCAAAAGAACCAGATGGTCAGAGAGCAATTCCCCTTTCTGCTTCCCCTTCATAGAGTGGACACTTCTCCCAGATAAAAAAATCTGACAAATGAGGAAATCAGTTTTGTAATTATATGAGTTGAACTTAAAAACTGTTTATAAGCAGCTTATAACAACAGACTTAGAATAACAAACGTCTTTCCTTAGGTAGTGCCTTTGTGCCCTCTAGTGACCGACAGCGAGAGACATAGTGGTCAGCTTTAGATGCACACAACATATTCAAAGTTTACCTTAAAACACTCATTAGATTTCATTCAAGATGAAGCACCAGATTGATCTTTCCCTACACAATCAATTTTCAAAGCAAGGAAGGTACCTGCAGCTGGATGTAATAATGTAGCTGCTGCCATAAAGCTCCAGCTTCTCTGAAAAACCCAGACTTGGCTTTAAAACATTCATCTGCCACTTTGGCTCAAGGTAGGGGTTAAGCTCAGAATTTTGAGGAATGAGGATCCTGAAGTGTGGGAGCTACAAGCCTCTCATCTTTCTAGAAAATGCCTGAGTATCAGCACAAACTTTTAAGCAGAATTTGTCTTTGGTTGGCTCCAGGGATATATAAGCAGTGATGGGACTGATGGCAAAACACTGGAGAAACCACAGATTTTTAGCCTTCCTTGATGCCATCCTGTGCTGAGCTCAGGAACATGTGGTTCCTAGATGTAAAGGTGATCACAGAGTACTTGAAGTGCAGAGCAGCCCAGGTGAGAGCTGTCCCTCTCAAGTGGCAAACCAAGCAGCTAACTGGGAAATCCATGTGTGCCAAAGAAAGTACAGGAATTCACTGGAGATTGCAAAGAGACAGTAACTTGAGTGGTCATTTGTAGGTAACACAGTACAAGGTTTAAGTTTCATTTTCACAAATAAACCAAGAAAAAGTCTGTTATCCTGTTACATTCCTACAAGTTTACCAGACAACAATATCCAAAAGTCATTACAAACAGATCTAACTCCATGTGCTCTTCAATTCTCAGGGTCAAAAATAACAAGTGACCCCAATCTGTCAAGAAAATAAGAACTGTCAAGTTTTTTGATAGTTCAGCATAAATATTTATAGAACTTCATGCTTCATAACACTCTGTGTCCTTATATTAGCTTTTTATTCCTTAAAAATATGGAGGCAGGAGGAAAGCTTTAAAAAGGCTCGGATGAAAACAATCTAGTCAATCAAGAGCAGACAAAGAGCTCAGCGTGGCTTCCTGACATCTGGGGTGCTGCAGTTTTGGCAGGAGAACGGTGGCTACAAAGTAATGTCTCCATTTCCCCTGGACTACTTGGGGTGCATTTCATTTCAAATTAACTTTGATGTTTCTCCCATTTGAATTTGCGCTTACAAGGGAGTCTGTGGCTGCACAAGAACAAAAACAGTGATTACATTGTGCTGTTCTGAAAGGAAATAAAGGCTCGTGTCACCCGGGCAGTGCTGTCAGATTGGCTCCATAGGGCATTTCTGGTACTCAAAGAGCCACAAGCTGCAACTGCCAAGATCAGACTGAATGGTGACATTTTCGTTGTGCACCTGAACTTCCAACGCGTTACCTTGTTTGTTCCTACATATGTACCTTCCTATCAATAACAATCCCAGCAGCCTTTTGATGTTGAGAACAGGTCTCTAAAGGGAAGTATGCAAGATTAAGTTCACACGTATCTTATTAAAAAAGTAACAACCTGGACAGATGGGTGCAGAAAAATCTCAACTCTATCAACGCTCAGGTCTCAACCCCCCCAGTGCCTTCCAGGCAACGCTGCCAAAGGTAAAAGCACAAATCCACGGTTTGCTTTCTTAGATAAATATGTTCAAACAGCACCAGTGTGATAACTCTGCACCAAGGGCATTCACACTTAAGTTTTCAGACATCTGAAAGCTACAGCAAATTACAAAGACAAGGGTGAAAAACACAATTGCAGCCACTCCACAGTAAATGCCCATGATGCTTTTACCTGCACTGACTATGGGATTAACAGACATGGAACACAGACAATAATGTGTCACCCTGGGAGTCCATTCAGCTCCCTAATCACTGAGATCCCAGGAAAGAATTGCTTTTTAGTCTCTTGGCTGTTCACATCAATGTAGCCTGGTGCTTCCCACAGAATAGCACAATACAGCTCACCAAACTAAGGCCGTTCATGGTGCATCCTACTGGATTTGGGGATGACCCTGTGACAAATTAACTCTCTGTCGAACATCTGCAGAGCCAGCCATGGACAGGGTCCAGCAGTGAGCCCTCAGCTACCTCAGCTGACTCAGGGCATCAGACAACAGCACCCTGTTGATAGGGGCCATGCTCGTTTTCCCAAGCCAGGTTTGGAGCCAGGAGTTATTTACATCTTTTGATGGGAGCAAAAAGACAGTATCAAGATCCTACAGAGCAAGTTCAGGAGAAAAATGGGTGCTGCCCTATAAGCTCCTTCCTTAATTACCAGGTCAGGTAACACAATTTTCCAGATTTCTAACTCTCTCCCCCCTTGTCAATGCTCAAGAATTTTTAAATTTAAGCTTTAAGAAAAACTGATTTTACAGATGCAAGCAAAGCTATTATTAGTTTACAGAGCAGGTATGCAGAAATTACTATTAGAATCTATTATCTTTCTAGCCTTTTAAGACCATAACCACTTCTGAGCAAGAAAGTACTGAATTTCAAAATCCTTGTCTCAAATCATTATCAGGTCAAAGGGTGACTCCATTATTTAGACAAAAAAATAAGTGTATTTTTAATTCACTGACTTGCATTACCCAGCTGGAGACAAAAGCTAAAACCAGGACTATTTCATTAACAATTATCTATGTATTGCTAAGACAATATAAGTTCTAATTAAATTAAGGTAAGTTTTTTCCTCTGTCAGTTCACAGAAAGGTATTTTAACTTTTGGATACTCCTTGCACGCACCAACGCTGCCATCTCCTGGTCGGAATCATGTTGGAACCAGACTCACGGCTGTTCTGATTCATGTCTTGACTGATGGTGAAGAAATAGAGCCTCAAAAGTGCCGTGAAGCTTCATACATACCGATTTAAAGAGTTTATTTTAGTATATCCGAAGCCTGTCCCCATGTGGCCGAGCCAACAAAAAAATAAGATGTGCTGCAAACAGCACCGGGAACCTGCCCCAAGCCTTTTACATGGGCTCACCTAAGTTTATTGGAAACACCTGATTTTAGAGCTGTAACTCCTATATAGGGGCAAAGCCTACCCAAAGCTAGAGCAGGTGTTCAGTATCAGGCAGACTCATCTAATTCATCAGCACAAAGGTAATGAGCATTCTTCTGTAGAAAAACACAAGATATATTAAAAAAAAGAACAAAGAGGGGATAGTCCTGCTTACAAGGAGGTTCAGTGCAAGTGGGTGATGATTCAGTAGCCAGAGAACACCAAAAGCTGCAAGATACACACAACTCACTGTTGTGTGTAAGCAAACACAACCTTCCACGAAAATGAAGGAAACTCTCAACCCAAAAGAGATTCTGAGTATAAATTTCTTAATGATTTTTTGTTAATGTGACAAAGAATCTGAAGTAGCTGGTTGGACTAGAAAGAACCCATTGCAAATTCAGGAGTAAGCACTTAACTGCAAACCACCCAACACCTCTTCTAGCTCACTAGTAGGTCCCTGATACTCTATCCAATATATTCTGTTCTTTAGGCAAAGCTAAACACAGACAATGCCAACACCTCCTGGTCCTCAGTGCTGCATTATCATCCAAATATTAACATATCTCATTTAGATTAACAGCCTTTTGCTTCCACCCTTTATGCTCCAGGCAAACCTTTTTCTCCATGACTGGATTTTTAGGGTTTCATAGAGATTCAAAGATAAAAAGTGCATTTGTTTTTAGGCACCTATACTACACTTTGACCACTAACCTTGCAGCACCGATCTGTGCATGAGGTGTATCCAGAAACATCTGGAAGAGGACAGAGCAGGTGTCAAAGTTGCCATTAAGGGCTTATGCTGGGTATTTAAATTGGGTTGATGCACGGCAGGTTCTCTCAGAACCAGGGACACAGCTGGTACAACACTATTAGCAGCTTTGTAGCTCCAAGGAGAGCAGCTTGAGAAAGCATTTATTTCCTCATATTCCTCAGCCTGGCAGCACCTTGCACAGCTGATGATCTGATTCAGACCTTTCAAAGCTCCCAACACCATACGGTCTGAGCACTTTTTATCTTTAATAAGAGACAGATAGTACTGTGCTCTTAAGACAGGCTACTGAAGCCCATTCTGTTCATGTGTTCCTGACTAACAAGCTGATCTATTCCCTGCCCTAACCTGGGCCTGGGTGAGGATCAAGACCAAATTTTTTCCACTTAGTAATTAGCCAGCTATTCTGCTACATGGCAGCAGAAGAGTAGCCTGAGGACAAAGAACTGTTGTGGAATTTGTTAGTGGCTGGTGATTTAGAAACCTGAACTCAGTGACTCCAAGCAAATCTCTGGCTTGCATAGCTAAGCTTACTTGAAAATTTGGTACAGAAAAAAGTAAGCTTCAGAAAACTTTTCTTTGCAGTTTTAAACCCTTTAGAACCCTTTCTAAAGGATTTCAATATTTAAATTTCTCAAGCGGGAGGTTAGTTTTAATGACTTTATCTGTCTGAGTAGGCTGGGAAGCTTTAATTGATGTTCACCATATAAATATAATTTAATACTTAACACAGAGCTAAAGGAACATACCTAGGGACAGTTACTCCTAAATGTCATTTGCATAAGTTAGATTCTTATTTGATTAAGAATAAATTTATGACACTATAAAATTTTGTATCCAGAGAGCAGAGACTTGAAACCAAACCTCACAATACCTGTGCAAGATAATCACTAACCCATTAGGGAGAAAACGCTGCTGCACAAAAATCACAACAAAGATGCTATGACTTATGAAAAGACATATGTTTAGGCTGCAGTCGACCTCCTAACAAAAATTCTCATCTCTTACCCCATTCTTGAAGGTCAGGAGGATTGTCTGCTGCAACATGAAGTAAAATAAGCAAGAAAAATGGAGTAACTCTAAATCTCCATTCAAAGAGAAGCAGCAATGAAGTTGGGTTTGTGGGTTTTTTAAGTGTACTCTGCATTAGTCCTGACCATACCCCTGCAGACAAAACCTACCCTGGAGCTCAAGTTTGCTGGTTTTCTGTTTGGTTGGGGTAATGTCATAATCTGAACAGTTCAATTTCTATGTCTGATGCTCCCTTCTAAGAAGGAAGTTACTATTTTTAATCTGAAACATGAAAAATGTCCCTTTCTCAGAGAGCTGAATTATTAAAATAACAGCGAGTCTAAAATTAAGAGCTCTTAAATTGCAGTGATTTCCTTTGGATCCAGAGAGAGAAGAGGAAATTTCCACCTTAGTTCAAGTCAGAGGCTCTCAACAAACTTTGAATTCAGCACTGCCACTTTCCATGCCTTTCCAAACTCTGTAAATTTATGTCTGGTTCTTCAGATCAACCTGCAGTTTCCCTCTCCAACAGAAAAGAAAAATTAATGCAATATTGTAAGATTGAAATACTTTGCTATTCTCCAAATAACTGCTTCTAAACTGTGCTCACAGCTCTTGGAGTGGAAATGTTAGCTGGGAACATGAGATGTATCTGCAGATGGAAGATGAACTGCCTCCCCCTTTCCACCACCAGGAAAATGAACAGAAAAGAAGAGAAACATGAAACACCCATTTGTCATTTGCTTTTGTATTTTCTTTGAACAGAGCACCTGAAATGCTGCAATCACAGACCCATAACACCAATAAACCTTCATCTAAATGCTTGCTGCCTTTTTGCCCATGGCAGAACAAAAATACAAGTTTCTATGGTCAGTAATTTGCTGTGGGTCACAACTCAAGTTGTGACCAAGTCCTTCCACATGTGCTTGTCAGCAGCCTGTGCTACCTGCTAGAGCACGATTGAAGTGGAGAATTGAAGCATTAATGGGTATTTTAATGAGGAAATTGTCTCCAGGGATGACAGAAACTGCCCAACACATGCACTGTCCACTACCTGTTTTTAAGTGCCAGCCCCAGGGAAAAAGTGTTCGTCTTTAGCATTAAACCTCAGAACATGCTAATCTTATTTTCCCCTCCCACACCCAAGCACAGCACAGAAGTGCCCTTTCTTAGTTAAATTCAGTCCTGTGTAAAGCTGCTGGGGTCATGAACAGGTGACTCCACTCCTAATTTAAACCCCATGGAGAGAACAAGTTTTGACTAATGGGCTCTGGATGGGAAAGTTTAGACAATGCCAAGCTCTTTGTCCCATCTTTGCCTCTGACTGACACAATAAGGCCTTCATTAATTTAACTGCAGCTCCCCTCTATGCTGGCAGGAAACATTTCTTCAAAGAGCAATCTCACCCAGCAAGATCCCTCAGATCTCAGCACCTCCTAGAGCTTAAAAACACACTATTTCAGAGAGGAGACCATTCACAGGGACCAAATGTCCCAAGCATTTAGAAAACTGGAGTTTCTGCACAAATGTTTTCAACTTTCTCCAACTGCCCACCTTAAACGACTTCACCTGGAACCTGCAGAGCTGTTTTGCAGTGCGTTATTTTATCCTGTCATTGTCAAACCTAAATCAGCTCCCTTTTATTACTTTCCAGAGCTTCCTTCTTCCTGCTCCAGAGCATCCTCTGCACCACCACCCACCCCTCCCTTCACAATGGCCTTCTTGGCTGAGCCTTTTCACCCCAGCTGTTGGAATCCCTCGGCTGGCTCCTTGTTCAGCATTTTATTAGCCCTGTCAATGTGGGTTCTGCCCCTCTCTCAGATTTCCTTCCCCACACCCAGCTCTTCAATTGACCATCTACATTCCCTACAGATCTTGCTGTGGGTTTCCTGCCTACCTCTCCTTTGGCCATGGCAGATACACCTCAGAAAACTTTTGTCTTCAAACAATGGAAATTTGTGCCAAGTTCTCTTCACAGCAAGGAGAATCTCTTGCCCCACTGACGTCAATTAACAGGCAAAGAACAAGGAGAGTTTGTGAAGCTGACAAGGCTGACACAAAACACTTCTTTGCAGAATTACTTCCCAGGGCAGATGTGTCAAAAGTTTGTGTGCTTCAAATAATTCAACTGTCCTTTCAAAGTTTAATCAATCTAGATTTTTGTTTCCTTTTTAAAACTAAACTTAAAACCTAGCAAAAGTGGCCTGCTGTTATGCACATCTCCTGCACTCCAGCACAAACTAAGTGTTCCCCTGGATTCTGAAGTTCCTCAGTACAATCACAAGCAGTTAGTTTGAACTCTAGCAGCAAGAATCAATAGCTGAATAACTTTAAAAAAAAATCTTCCTTAACCTGGCTGATGCTTGAATCATAAATTAATACTACATTTAAACACAGAAAACCTTAAAACCAAAGAAAAGTAGAACCTTAATTCAATGTACAGAAACATCTGCATGATCCAATCTATTCCAGCAACTCTTTCACCATGAAAGTCTGTAAAACTTATTTTAAAAGGCTTAAGAAACTAATCAAATCCACCAGCCAAACTGTTCTTTAGCAAAAGTAGCGTGGTGCATCCCATCCAGCATAAAACTGTTTCCAAGCAGCCAAGTGGGGTCAGGCTGTGTTACAGGAGGACAGATGTTAATGAGATTCCAGGCAAGAGAACACAGGCAATATTTTCTGAAAATACATTAAGTCTCCTGTTGAAAGATGACTAGTGTTTTACAATTTGCTCAGCCTCTTGGGGTTACATTGGACCAGAACACGGAAATTTCAACTACATTGTATTTTATCAAGTATTTTCCTTTAATTGATCCCTTACTCTTTCCTTCAGCCTTTTCACTTACAGAATTATGGGCTTGTCCACATATGGAGCTATTAATAGTTATTCCTGACAAACCCTGCACAGAATATTAGTTTAAGGTAAGCTTATTCCAAAGCATCTTGGACATTTCCAAAGCTAACTCTGGTAGAGTAAGTCAGGAAACACATCAGGAAATACTTTTAAATCATTTATTTCTCACTTATACTCTTTAATACAAATTATCTTTCCTCTGTAGACAGTCTGAGCAGCAAACATTTCCACATCATCTGAATACCAGCCCTAGGATTAAAAGAAAAGATACAACAACCATCAAGCTTTACTGCAGAGTAGCATGTCCTCTGAGCCCTGAACTGAGTAGATAAAGCAGTGTTGGAAGAGCAGCTGATGAAGAAGAGGCAATACATGCACTTAGCATGGAGCATACAAGAGAACAGTGTGGGTGGCTGGTTAGGTGTTTGACAGCTCTTAATTTGCTGTTTCATCCTGAAGTTGTATGATGAATTTGTTGGCAGCATTTGTGCCTGCATTCATCTTTATTTACAACCAATTCCCAGCTGCAGCTCTAATTTGAGTTTCCATCCACTCTAACTCTGCTCCTTCTCTACCAGTTCTTAATGGCAGCAACCTCACCTTCCCAACCATCTCCCAATCACTGCTTCTGCATAAGGATTTGGCAAAAATCCTGTGGCATCTGTACTGCACACCTGACCTCACATATACTAGTTGAAAGGAGATAGGATGCAAAGAAGAAAATGCATCTTTTTGGTTTTAAACAATTTTGTCCATTTATCAGTTCAGTTCTTGGAAAAGGTCTAGTTAAAGATTGAAAGCCATTAGGCCAAAGTCTAGACACTGTAAGTACTAAATCACTTCTTTGCTGAATTAAAAGCATCTCTCCTTAGAATGTCCAACTTGCCTGTTGAACTGAAAAGTCACATCTTCCAACATGGTAGTTCTAGAGTTTGAAATACCTAAAATAAAATTCATGTCTGATGTGAGCTGCTGTTTCACCTCTGTTAGATTGGGCTCCTGCAAGCTGATCTTCTAGAGCTTACCATGATGTAAAAGCCCTGACCAATTATCCTACTGGAGAGTCTCTCCTTCTATTCCTCTGTAGATTTGTCTGACTCATGCTTCTGCCTTTTCCTCAGAACAGGCATTAATAGCAACTTTCTTCTCTGACCCGGCCAGTTACACTCATGGAATTCATACCAATAAACTTTTGGAGATTCCTGTTCTTCTATTAAACTGAAACTAGTTAACTATTTCAAACAACACTGCCAGGGCACAGAGAAGACAGGGCTGATTCATGAACACAGAGAGAGAGAACACAATGTTTTTTATGATGTCTAAAATGCCTCTCTTTATCCAGGGAAAAAAAAATACAAGCATAAAATAAAGTAAAACATACACCTTTCTCCTTTATTTGAATTAAAAGCACACTTGAAATGTCATTCTGCAGAATCATGATTTGTAAACTGGTAATCTACTCCCAGAGCATGGTCATTACCACTAGCTACCAAGAGAACAGGACATCTCCCTCCCATCCTAGTCCTCGTTTCTCCCACACACTTCCTCTGTGAAAGTCAAGGTAGCTTGCTGTCTTATGGAGTAGTGGAAAAAAAGAAAGACAATGTCATCAAAAATAGCCAGTCAAGAACAAAAGGTCAGAAAGATAAAAGAGAACCCAGTATTTACAAGCAACAGCCCAAAGCTTTCACTAAGTATCTTGCAAAGCTCAGATCGTAACCATAACAATATCTAAATATTAGATGGAAAAGGCTGTTGTCAGCTCCCTTCTCTAGAATGTGAGCCAAACGACTTTATTCTCACCTCCATGGAAAAGCCAGTAGGATGTAAAATTATCTGTGCTGAATCCAAATTATCTGTGCTGAATCCAACCATTTTGGCACTCCTGAAGGAAACCTCATCGGTCAAATGGGGACAATCTTAAACTTGTCCCATAAAACCATGTTTGCAGGAGCTTCATGGGAGAAGCTCAGAGGGGGGACTTCAATTTATCAAACTTTCTTGCAATTAATACATACATTGTCATATTAAACTGACATAAAAATACTCTGTACTAATCAATCTGGAGCAGTACAATTAACTCTGGGTCTGCAAAACACACCTGGTTACTACTTAAAACAGGCACTAGGAGGTTAAAAATACTGTTCCTTCTCAGAGTTACTTATACCGCCTTAGAATATTAAAAGTAAAATTTTAGAACATCTGGTTTTCCTTTCCACTCCCTATGATATCATGTTTTCCAAGCACATTTGGCAGCTCATTGTAAAGATACAGGCAGACTAAACATACAGGGCAAAGTAGAGTCAAGATGAAAAATTCCAATGTCCTGGATGCAGTAAGTGTGTTTCCTATCTCTAAATTTCAGTTACACAACTACTATAATAAGAGTTTTTCCCCTCCTTGGTAACTCACATATTCTTCAACCTTTTTCCTTGATGAGATGATACACCATGTATCTGCCCTCTAGACTTATGGCTGTGTCTTTTTAAGTAATTTCTCATGTATTATGGGATATACAGATTCCCCTATATGGCGAGATTCAGTTATAGGAAAAACTAATTAAGTTTAACAGGGTCAGATTTTGTATGTACTTTTCTTTATCTCACTCTGGAAGATGAGATTAGCTTTCTATATTTCTCCTGCTTAAAAGTTAAAAAAACCAAAACACTGCTACAGCCCCCCTGCCTTTTGACTGCTTGATTTCATGCCTCCCAGACTGGAACTGGAAAAATGAACCAAACCACTCCCAGAGGACTTCATTTCCCATGAATTTCTACAGACTGAAAACAAGACAAAAGAGTGGCTGTTGTAATAACCAAGAGTTCCTATTTGATTTCTCACATATATTTTATCATATCGGGATGCAAATTTTGTACCTCTCCCTCTTTACCTATTTTATTATTTTTAGTGGGTCACATTCAAAACACAGATTAGTCAGCACAAACACACATTTAAATTTAGCACATACATGTTATTGATGCACAAGAAGATATCTAACTTATGGTCATCAGTGAAGAAACAGCAAACCTAAAAATCCAACATCACTTTCCTGCTCTCAATTTTATTTCTCTGTTTTGTAATATGTGGAAATGCAAAGACATATCTTAGGAATCTTAACATTATTTCACATTTAAAAATAATTTATATAATAATAATGATTAAAGTATACAATGCAAGAAGAGTACATACTATCAAAAAGAACTACTTACAAAATAATAGCCCCAGTGGTTATACCCTGATTAAAACTTAATGACTAATCAATAAAACTATAATTATAACTTTTCACTCTGATGCAATTTGGACTAGTTTATATACTTCTATTGATCAACTACAACTTTATACAAAACAAATGTGAGAAGGCCTTGCTTTGTGCTATTTTATTACAGGTTATAGCAAAACTCTAAATCCTTATCTCAGGTATTTTACATCTTAGTTCTCCCCTCACACCCATCACTCCAAGAGGAGAAAAGCAATGAAAAAGCAGAAAAATAAGGTGAAAAATGGCTGTTACAATATGGTAGTTTCCACACCATTAAGTCACATTGCCATTTCAGTGGCTACCAATATACTACTCTGCCTTAGAGTAGCAAGACCAACACACAAGACAGCCCTGAGCAACTCATTAAACTGTGCTGCACCATCTCTGTCAGCCCCAAAATGAAGGCAGTAAGTGCCTGAGGTGTAAAGGTCACAGACCACAGATCACCTAAGAAAAAAAATGGGCAACAGATTCTGTTAGAGGGAGTCACCTGTAGCCAACTGGTCTTTGGCTGTTGCTTATTAAATTACCCAGTCACAGCTCCTCACAGAAGCCCCACAGGCAGAGGGAATATACTGTTCAGTAACCACCTCGACAAAAAGTGATTTGGGTTTTTTCCAGTGTATTTTATTCCAAAGCACTGGCACTTCAAGAGCCCAACTGTCATTTTGCTTGATTCTGCAACAGCACTAGAGAGGCTTAAAACACCTCATGGATCTGCTGTTTCATGAGGTTTCAGGCAACAAGGATTTTAAGGGCCATTGCCATGGTGGTGAAGAAGAATTCTTGTTTTATTTCTAACAACCTTTAGAGAATTTTCATGGAATAAGTTCTGTGCATTGCCTTAAGTGAGAAGTCACAACGTGACAGCACAGAGCATCATCAAGATCAGAAAGAATCCACCTGAGGCAGTCACACAAACATCCCACCCAGCCCTAAATCCGTCACCTTCTTCTCTACCACTGCCAGAGTAGTTATAGGTGCTGCACTCACCTCTGTTCGTGTGCTGGGTGTGTTAAATTAAGTTTCCCATTCAATCTAATCAGTACCATTTCCACAGAAGAATAAAAATTACTTGGGAATCAAAGCTGAACCCACAGAGAGCAGGGAGTGCTGAACTGCTTCCCATGGGAAACAGCCAGGCTGTGCTGCTGTATTAGTGAGGAATCTGGTGTTAAACTGAAATCTCCACACCCCAGGTACCCTGAGACCAACCTACACCTAAACTAAGCCACCATGAGAAAGAAAAGAAGAAATCAGCCAGTAAGAGCAGAATATGGAACCACAGACACAACAGATTTTTTTGGCCCCACACTATGGGCCAAGTTTAAGTTGCAAAAGAGCCAGAAAAGCCAGTTTCATACAGCCCACCCTCCTACCCCAAACTTGTGGAGACACACCAATTTTATCACTGCAGTGGCAGGGAACACCCCGTGTGACAAAAGCAGGAGAGAAGAGGTGGCCAGTGTTGGCAGGAAGAGCACAGACTGGTTCCAGCTCAACACCCATCCCCAAACACTGCCAAGGCACTGTGCCAACAGTTAAAAACAAGAGGAGTATCTGGGGAAAGGAGGATTTTCCTGAACCTGGAATATATTTGATTCAGCACAGCCAAAGTAACCTTACTATTTTTGTTTCCAAATGAGCTCAGAAATAGTTTTCAAAAACACATATTCAAGCTTCTGGGATAAAGCACCTTTGGTATTTACCTACAGACAAGGAATGGTCAGAGTTTGATCACACTGGGAAGTGCTCTCTTTCAAGACTTGCCACAGTCTATTTGCACAGGAAGATCCTGTTACAGAGTGTCACCTACCAGCTCCTGCCAGAGCCAAACTTTCAACTCTGTGGATCTACAGGTTGTTCAGTCATCCTGGCATTGCATCTCAGTGAGGAAATCAATTTTATGATCTCAAACATTCGAATACAGCTTTGGCATTTCTTATTACTGAAAACCTTTCCTTCTCTCAAAATAAAGTAAAATAAAAAAAAAATCTAAGGAGTGGTTAATATAAGCTGGGAAACAACCTACATGTCAGATTGGAAAGTAAGGAGGGCAAGTATTTTGTTACTTAAGTTTAATAGGTTAACTCTATTTCATTTGTAACTTATATTATAAAGCAAACAAAAAAATCTCTTCCACACACAATTAATTTCTGCCAAGTCCATGCTGTTAACAAGGAAAGGGCAACCTAAGCAGCAAAACAAGAGGCTTCTTTTGTGAACTTCCTTAATGATCATCTAAAGTGTTCACTGAATTCTGTCCCAATTATTTTGGGTATTGTATAAACCTGAGCAAAGCAAGTCATTATTAGCAGCTCCAGAACCTGCTATAAACAAAGTAAAGGATTTAAGGGATAAGAAACACAGTAACTTTTCACAAAAGTAGGAGGAAAGAGTTTACAAAAAGCCTATATATAGCAATTATTTTCATTATTCACATGCATTCTTTAACCTGCACATTAAACTACAGGCTACAGCTATCAGAGACCATGTGAAAAGCTGTCACTAAAATATACAAATGTTCATCCTGAGGGAAAAAGCTTCATTAGATTATCCATTATATTTTCCAATGAGACCGGATTCATCAGGAAGCATTACACATTGTTTAGTACATGAAGTTACACAGCTCCATCCTGTAAAGGTTTATTTATGGTTTTGGACAATCCTCACTTCCACCACCCACTGACTTAGCAAGATCTGCCAACAGACTCACAAAGAATTGTTATTAAGTCATTTATTCACTTTGAAATAACCCTTACAAGTGCCAGTTTGCAAGAAACGTCACAAGTATGGTCAACATTCCAACAGTAATGTTGGAATAAATAAATAAAGATATGATGCCAAACCCAAGTTTTCATAATTGAATGGTTTCCTCTCCTCCCACAGACAAACAACATATGAATTTCATTCTTACCACTTCCCCAAGGGAGGCAGCCACCATGTGTGTTGCTGGAGACAAGTAAGATGAAGAGTCATGGTGCAGCACAGATTTCACATTCTCATAGGTGATAAAAAATGCAGCAGCTGAAATTCAAGAATACATGCAATCATTTCACTGTTCCTCCAGCACAGAACTAGCACAAAAAGACATTTAGAGGTGGATTTTGACATCTATTATTGTGCAACTGTAGTTAAAACCAGAATATTTCTTTACCAAAACAGTACAACAGTACCAACAAAATCTGTTGCTCCTTGCTATCCCCAGCAAACATCCCATTAATATCAAAGGTGTCAGGACTTTAGGCCACAATTAGTACTGAGCTAAGGAAATATGTATTAATTAGTCATGAATGTCCAGCACATTTTGAAAAAATGATATCTTCCATATTCATAGATAGAGAGGAGATCTTTTGGTCCAACTGAACAGATGGTCTTTTTGGGGGGTTGAACAACAAAAAACTGATTAATTGAACAGAAAATCTACCAAACCCAAAAATCAAAGTACTGGATACAATTTTGCCCTCCTGTAATGTGCAAAACTATTTCAGTAGCAGTTTACTAATAACTTCTTCCCTGCACCATCAGTTTAATATTTTGCAATTTAGTGCCATTAATTTTTTTCCAAGCTTGTAAAAGAATTATAGAATTCTTTTTGTGAAGTGAACAAGGAACAACCAAAAATAAGCTGAGCACAGCAACATGACCTGTGTTTATTCACTGCAACAGTCAACTACAAAGGCACTTGCACCTTAAGGGTTATTCCTTCTCCTGAAGGTAATTTCAGTTCTCAGTCATACATTGGAAAGATAAAACTACAGTTGAGATTTTGGAGATGTAAATCCTGGAAAAATGACATGTCTTGCGGGGGAACAGATTTTAATTGTACAGAAGGGCCATGTGAATTGCCTTCTGCTAATCAAAAGATGCTTATCACCTCAAAAGGAGATAACAGAGCAGCCAAGATAAAGAACTGAATTTTTTTATATCACCTTATGAAGGACATCAAACATCTGAAGGTGTCAGTGGATTTGTCAGCAAAGTTCTCCTAACATTTATGTCCAACAGCACAGCTTGCTGTTTTGTCATCCCCCCCTACAAAGACAAAATGGACAAAGGCATCAGGAATCTCAGATGCCTTTTCTCTGCAGGAACTACAAGTGTTTACCTTTTAAAAGTCTCAGTTTCAAAAGTATTCCTGATGTTTTCACAATTTAGGTGTTGCTGTTTCCAGGGAGATGGGCAGAACCTCCCCAGGGCAATTAGCCCAAAGACCTCCAGTGCTCAACAAGGACTTGGGAATTTGATTAATTTCCAATGTTGTGACAGAGTGGGTCATGTCAAAAGCATCCAGGGCAAGCAAGACTCTTTGGCACCTAGAAATGCTTTAGGGTGCCCCTATAAGTAATGACAGGCTTATATCCAGGTACTGTACAATTCTAGAAACTGCTCTTCAAAGCTGGACATGGATTCACAGAATCCAAACAGTCACCTGAAGGAGAGGAAGCCATGGACATGAATGCCCTATACAATATAAGCTCCCACTGAAACAAGACAAAGCATAATCCAAAGAAAATTTACCATTTGGAAAGGATCCTATAGCAGTGGAAGGAACACCAGCATAGATGCCTCGAAAACCACCAGCCTTCCTAAATCCTTGAGGACTCTGCAGTCTTGTTTTTACAGTATCCAGGGGAAAAAGGATCAAGTCAACACAGACACCAGCAACTCCACCAGCCTTCAAGACAAAACCATGGAGTAAAGTCCATTAATATTCTCAGGGGTAAAGCTGTGGTGCTTATGTGAGGAACTGAGGCACTACTGACTACATCCTTCCTGAGGTCAGTTTATAAACTGATAATCTTACACAGACCTTGATAGTTTCTACAGCTGCAACAGGGAAGCTTCAACAAAAGCAAGTAATAGATATCACAACTTTTAAACCATTTTTAAGGTATTTTCAAAACTATGTCAGTGTTTTGAAGAGTGCAAGCAAAGGAATGCAATGCTTCCCCACTACACAGGAAAGCAAGACAGGGGATATCACTTACTGATGACACAGCACAGAATGACCAACACCTCCAGGAGTTGTGTGATAAGATCAGGGAGAGACTGAAGCAATTCTGCTCCCCCCATAAGCATCTCTACAGAGCATATTCACATTTTTGCAGCAAACTTCTTCATTTGAAGTGTTCCCTCCCTCCCCCATTTCCTTTGTTGGACAAAGCCTGAAGTAGAGCTGGTCTATTCTCTTTGGCTGATAAAAGCCTATAGAAAAATAATAATCAAATGACACAAAGGTTTGAATTGGAAGAGACCTTAAAGATCATCTTGTTCCAACTCCTGCCATGGGCAGAGACACCTTTCAATAGACCAGGTTGCTCAATGCCCCATCCAACCTGGCCTTAAATGCTTCCAGGGATGGGGCAGACAAAACTTCTCTAAGCAAACTGTGCCAGGACCTCACCACACTCACAGCAAAGAATTTTTTCCTGCTATCTAATCCAAACCTACTCTCTGACATTTCCCTTTGTCATGTCACTACAGGCCCTTGTAAAAAGTCTCTCTCCATCTTTCTTGTAGGCTCCCTTTAGGTACTGAAAATCACATTAAATAAAGAAATTTTCAAAGTCATAAAGAAAAGGGGAAGGTTTTTATCCTAAGCAATTCATAAAATAAGACCCTAAAAAGATTGGTTCTTCCATTGTCCCTGTTTCTAGATAACTGTGTATTTTTTTAAGTTACCCTATGTCATGGCTGATCATAGAAAAGAATTATTTGGCAAAAACAGAAAGAGGAAACTGAAATAAATATAAAAACCAATTAAAAAATAAACCAATAGTTAGCATTAATCCATTATGAGACATTATTTACAAGCAGTGCTACAGAAAAGATAGTTTGAAGTCTACTTCATGTAGAACAGCACATGAGGAACAGCTGCACAGATTTTTAACTGCCTGAAAACAAATCACATGTGTGTTGCTCTGATAATTTTTTTCAGGGCAACAGAGAATTCAGAGAGGTGTTCACTATCTACTACTAAAGGTTTAATCAATAAGTTAATTACTCTTTTAATCTAGTTGGCTATTTTGCATGCATTGATTTTTCTTCACTCCTTCCCATCAAAATCCTTATCTGCTCAAAATAACATTGATCAGATTTAACCAGATTTAATCTAGCCATCTGTTAAAACATGAATCAAAAGTTACTAATTGCTTCTTTAAGTTCTCAAAGTTCTGTATCTTAAATGTCATTTAAATTCATGAAGCAGCCAACAGAGCACCTGCCAATGGGTGACAGTATCTGTGTGCTTACACTGTCTGCAGAAAATGGGAATGATTTTTGGATAATGCACCTTCTCTGCCACCTGTCAGTAACACTGGTGTTATCAGAAGTCAAACCTTTACCAGGGTTTGGATGTATCTGTTAAATTTAATTAAGAGGAGACTGAGGTCAGACCTCATCTGCAGCTTCCCCATGAGGGGCAGCACCAACCTCTGCTCCCTAGGACCAGGGACAGGACCTGAGGGAATGGCTGGAGCTGTTTGGGTTGGACATTAGGAAAAGGTTCTTCACTCAGAGGGTGGTTGGGCACTGAACAGGCTCCCCAGGAGGGTTTCACTAGTGCCAACCCTGACAGAGCCAAGGAGCATTGGGACAACACTCTCAGGCACATGGTGGGATTTTTGGGGTGTCCTGTGCAGGGTAAGGAGTTGGACTTTCATGATACTCGTGGGTCCCTTCCAACTCAGGATATTCTAGGACTTTATCAACTCCATCACAACAATGAAACAAAACCAGGACCTAATTCCAAGGCACTGCAATCAAACCACGTGCCCCTGGAGTGTTTGGGGCAGAGAGCTGAACTCTCCCACAGCTCTGCCCACACCAACCCAAGACATCACATCCCAGATTCCCACAAAGCAAGAGTGCAAGCCCTGGATTTTTCCAAGGTCCCTGGCTATGGCCACTGGGGGTTTCACCACACGTGGAACAGCAGCTCTCAGGGTGGGAAAGGCAGGACCAAGTAAACGTTTCACAGTCAGGGTCAGGGTCTCCCTGCAGCCCCGGGGTGGTTGCTGATGCCACAAGGGGATGAACCATGGCTGTCCCTCAGCTCAGCACATCCCCCTGGCAACAGGCAGGCCTGTTGCAAAATAGGGACTATGTAAATATTTTCTTAACAAAGGATGTTCTCTGATGCTTGACCTCTGTGTACTTTCAAGCCTAAACAACAAGGAGATTTAATTCATGAAACAGAGAGCAGCCAACAAGCTCAAAGTGTTAGAGAGAAATCACTTGTTAGTAGAATTTCATTGTCAAGGTTTAGCACTGGACATGCTTGAATGGTCTCAGACGTTGGGGGAGGTTAACACGGCTTGGGAAGAAGGATGTACCACTGAGAGTGGACACAATGGATGGAGACTTTACAGGCCACAAACACGTTTGGCACAACCCCCAAAACAGAAAGAAATAAAGACAACTCAGCAACTGTGCTGAATCAGCTCCGACTGGCCAAAAGGTAATTCTGACAGAGGCACATCGCAACGACCGACCCAAGAAACCCTCCGGCCCAAAAAAAGAGAAAGCTGAGCATACGGACTAATTAGCATGAGAAGCGAGAAAATCATTAACCAACAGATGACAGAATACTAATAAGAGAACTGTGTAACCTGTAGCCAGCGAACACTAATGCCTTTGTTTGCTAAAACACATAAACAGTGAAAAGCTTTGGTAGTCGCCGTGCTGGCTTTGTGCACTTGCCACCGCAGAGCTGTAAACAAACCTCGTGCACACCGGGTGACAGAACATATTGCGGGCCCGCACACTCACCGCCAAGGCCGCCCAGGACTCCCGTGGCTCCATGCAGGGCTGGCGGACGGGGGTGGTGGCACAGCCCGGGATCAGCGGGATCGAGATTGGGATCAATTGGGATCAATCCCGACGCTCCCGCCGCGCCCCGCGCGCGCCCATGGGCGCAGCCATGTTGCCGCTCCCGCCCCGCGGTCAGGTGGGCGCCGCCCTCACTGCGCCTGCGCAAGGGCTCGTGCCCTTGGCGGTGCCCTCAGCGCCGGGAGGGCGGGAACGACCCGCAATTAGCGCCAGGTGTTAATTAGTTATGACTTGGTGGTGGGTTGCTGTTCGCTACCAGCCGCTCTGGAAGGGGGGGAAGTGGCTTTTCCTGGCACCCTTAAGATGTTGGTGTCTGCTGCCTGTGGCTGGCGTCTGCTTGGACAGCGAGCCTATATCCACTGGGAAAAAAAAAAGACATTCTGAGGGAAAAACATTCCTGAAATCGGTTGGAGTCTTCAAAGTGAATTTTCTCGCCTTTTGTGAACATAACTGATGGCGTCAGATAGCTTCTACAATAGAAATCGCTTGATGAAAAACTCCTGTGTTCTAAGCATTGCGTGAGATTAGATCGTCCAAATAAATATGCATTAGGCAGGCGGAGAATATGTATCAAATGGGCGGGTTCATGTAAATTTTACTCTATAAAAATAAAGTGATTTTAATGTATAAAAGTACTGTAAATTTTTACCCCTTGGATTCATGGAAACTCTCCTTNGACACAATGGATGGAGAGTTTACAGGCTACAAGCACATTTGGCACAACCCCCAAAACAGAAAGAAATAAAGACAACTCAGCAACTGTGCTGAATCAGCTCCGACTGGCCAAAAGGTAATTCTGACAGAGACACATCGCAACGACCGACCCAAGAAACCCTCCGGCCCAAAAAAAGAGAAAGCTGAGCATACGGACTAATTAGCATGAGAAGCGAGAAAATCATTAACCAACAGATGACAGAATACTAATAAGAGAACTGTGTAACCTGTAGCCAGCGAACACTAATGCCATTGTTTGCTAAAACACATAAACAGTGAAAAGCTTTGGTAGTCGCCGTGCTGGCTTTGTGCACTTGCCACCGCAGAGCTGTAAACAAACCTCGTGCACACCGGGTGACAGAACATATTGCGGGCCCGCACACTCACCGCCAAGGCCGCCCAGGACTCCCGTGGCTCCATGCAGGGCTGGCGGACGGGGGTGGTGGCACAGCCCGGGATCAGCGGGATCGAGATTGGGATCAATTGGGATCAATCCCGACGCTCCCGCCGCGCCCCGCGCGCGCCCATGGGCGCAGCCATGTTGCCGCTCCCGCCCCGCGGTCAGGTGGGCGCCGCCCTCACTGCGCCTGCGCAAGGGCTCGTGCCCTTGGCGGTGCCCTCAGCGCCGGGAGGGCGGGAACGACCCGCAATTAGCGCCAGGTGTTAATTAGTTATGACTTGGTGGTGGGTTGCTGTTCGCTACCAGCCGCTCTGGAAGGGGGGGAAGTGGCTTTTCCTGGCACCCTTAAGATGTTGGTGTCTGCTGCCTGTGGCTGGCGTCTGCTTGGACAGCGAGCCTATATCCACTGGGAAAAAAAAAAAGACATTCTGAGGGAAAAACATTCCTGAAATCGGTTGGAGTCTTCAAGCTGAATTTTCTCGCCTTTTGTGAACATAACTGATGGCGTCAGATAGCTTCTACAATAGAAATCGCTTGATGAAAAACTCCTGTGTTCTAAGCATTGCGTGAGATTAGATCGTCCAAATAAATATGCATTAGGCAGGCGGAGAATATGTATCAAATGGGCGGGTTCATGTAAATTTTACTCTATAAAAATAAAGTGATTTTAATGTATAAAAGTACTGTAAATTTTTACCCCTTGGATTCATGGAAACTCTCCTTTGCACCCTGCACAGAATAAATAATGTCTCCTTGCTAAACCAGACCCTAGATTTCCAGAGCTCCTAAAATCTGCAGTAAAGTCTTCAGGAATGGCCCAGCTGTCACCATGCAGCACAGAGTTTCCATGGGATATTCCCGAGAACAGGGATTAGGGCAATGCACAGGGAAATTAATAAACCCTCCTGTCCAGGGTCATCTCTCCTGCCTCTTCCAGGACGTGTGCTGGCTCTCCTGGAAGGGAAAATGCCATTTTTCATTCCCATCCCAAGCACTTTTACGTTTTGTATTTGTGTCTCACTGAGGCCTTTCCCCCCTTTCCAGAAAAGGCATTCTGATAATCAGTGGTTGCAAAAGTTGCAAAGAGGATTTTGGCACAGAGTCCTCCCATAATCCACACCCGGCAGGAAACCACACTCACAATTACGGGAAATGTGATTGTAGAGGGAGAAAGGGTGAATGTTGGAGAGCACTGTGGTGCATGCAGAACCAGAAAGGCTTCAAATCCAAAATTTTCTTGGCCACGAGCACATCACTTGGGTTGACTTTTGGACATAGCAGCCAGGAATGTGGTGATCCCTCCCAATCTGAGCTTCAGGGAGCTCAGCTCCCCTCCATCAGACTGCTCAGGGTGTGTGCAGGTGGGAAGCACTGTGCTGCACAGGCACTGACAGGGAAGTGCAGCTGCCAACTCCAGAGAATTTATTACAGCTCTCCTACAACCCTGTGATTTCCTTTTCTGAACTGCCTCAGTCCCCACAGACAGGTGATGTTAGAGCACTCTTCATTTCATTTAGTCTTCACTTTCACTTTGAGTGAAAAACTCAAAGCTCTGTGGGCAAAAATAGAAAGAATTTGGATGTCTTATATTTCTCAACTTCCTTTGATTTCTAAGGCAGCTCCTTAGTTTTCTGGTCCTAGCTTACAATTTTAATGATAATCTGGTGAATTATCAATACTTTGTTTTAGTTTAGGCTTTGTAGTGTTTATTGAGAAACACTTTATGGTTTCATATCAGGAATGATCAAGCAAGTGGTCTCCTTTGACATTACTGCCACACCTGTCCTCAGTGTGGCTGTCTGACCACCTTTCCTACAAAGCCTGAGAAGCGTGTGAAGCCTAAGGCAGGCAAGTTTGCTGTCCTAGGAATTAATTCCTGAAAATTTTCATGGGAGGAGTATTTGGACTAGATGATTTTTAAGATCCCTTCCAACCCAAACCATTCAACGATACTATAAAAACTTTGATTCTGGTTCCTGGGAGAAGCAGGAACCACAGTTATTTATTCCAGCTGTAATATAGATGACTGGATTGAGAGCAGTTATTACTGTAACACCCAGCAGAGCACCTGGCTGTGCGAAAGAATTCTGCTGTTTACATAGAAATAAAAAGGATCTGAAATCTACTGTTTCTAGCTGGTGTTTTGGTAAGGGGCTAAATAAACACAAAAGATGAAAGTTCCTCCGTTTCCAGGTCCATATCTGTCATTAAATTAGATACTTTGGAGTGATAGTGAGGGGAAAATCAGACATCTGCAGTAAATGAAGCGTGCTTTTAGAGTTACTGTTATCTCCATACAACCACTGATGGCAGCACTTAAAAGGAGACCTTTTTACCCATGTGTGCCCAGGAGGTCTCTTGATGTAAAGGTTCTTGGGGTCATAGCAAGCGTTTTTCACACTGTACAGTGCAAAGCTTTCAGATACACTCCGTGGTACTGACTCTTTTATTTATCACTTTCTGTCAGGAGAACTGCTGCTTCATTGGAGAGGTCACAACCTCCTATTCTTCCAAGCCACTGTCCTGTCTTAAATGAACAAGTTCTGCTTAATGCCACAGGCCAAACATTAATCTTTGTGCCAAGTCCTTCAATGGACTCCCCCCGGGCTTGCAGAGTAAGTTGAATGAAGAAAGAGATCCGTGTTCTTGCATCTTTTCTTCCCTGCAAGGAAATGCTGCAGGTGCTCCCCAGTATCTTCACTGCCAGGGAAGAGTCTGGACTGAGCAGAAGAACCAAAACAAGGCACAGGTAGTGTCTGACTGCACCTGAATGACAGATGTTCATGGTCCCAGATCTTTGCTCAACCCTTATTTCCCCTTGTTCAGGGTTCTGTGCCTTCTCCCAAGCCTGCTTCCAGCAGTGGCTGAACCTTAGGGGCTGGAGGGTGAGCTGGGGGGGAGCTGAGGAACAGCCACATGGTGCTTTTCACAGGCACTGCTGGTGCAATACCCTGAAACAGAGGAGAAAATAAACACTTGTGTTCATCCTTCTGCAAGTGCTGACTCTGCCAGCACTGAAGGAACTTGCTGGACAACATGTTTTTCCTTGGCCTCTCCTTTAATCTACTTTTTTGTTTCCTGCTCCTCTTTCTCTACCATTCCCTGCCCGTGGCTGCAGGTTGGTGAGAATGCTTTTAAAGATGACCATTATGCTCACACTGCCTCACGTGCTTCCCTCAGCCTTTGCAGTGCATAAAAGCCTTGGCAAGAGATAAAGAGCCTTTTAATTACAGTAGCATAAAGAACATATTACATTTATGGATGCACTGAGTGGGATATGAACTGCCAACAACATAGCAATCCTCAAGCTTACACTCTGCAAAAAAAAAGAGATATTATAGGGAGTAAATATCAGCCACTGATGGCTTCTCTTTGTCAGGGCTACTTACGCACCATTTTTGGTTGATTTCACATTACAAAACCTTTCAATGGTATAACACTGCACAAAAAGTGCACATACTGCACATACTCCATGTATGTGTGTATCTGTGTATATGTAAACATGTCTATGTGCTTGTTTGCCTACATTTCCTCCCCCAGTTTTGAGCTGTTGCAGGGTGTCTGACACCAGAAGCAGAAGATATATTGATCTGGTCGTAACATATTAAGGCTGCTGAAGAGCAGATGTTAAAAACAGACTTCTTGGCATATATCAGCCCCCGGCGGTATCGGTCGCACACATGTTCCAGTTTATTTATTGAAGCAATTGCTCTCCTCGTTCTGTTCATTATCTTCCTCCTGGGCAATTCAGGCACATGGGAGCCAACCCCTTCCAGTCAGTCAGCCCTTCTTGGATCGTCATTTTTGTTTTAGCTTGGACAACACCCAGCAACTTTTCCTTCCTGAGAAACCGGGCCCATCCCACTGTTCATAAAAGCAGATGGAAATTTATCAGCTGCAAAGCTTTATCCTGGCATAAATACAGTGAAAATAAAGACTCAGGGATCCCTTTAATTTTATAATAGGCAGGTGCATAATGGGGCCAGAGAAGCCATCTGAAGGGGGAACCACAAGGGTATGACCACATATGGCACCCAAGAGGCTGTGATGCACCACAGGAGCACGTTGTGGCAGACTAGGAACAAAACACAACCCTGTGATCACCAAAATGTTGTTTGTCCCATTTTATTACAAACAGCCACAGAACTGGGAAATTGGTGCAAAGGGCTTTTTGTGAGTAGGAGAGGGACACAGATCCACACACCAGAAAGGTGTGACACTGGTCAGTGTTGTCACCAGCCTCCTTGTACACCTGGTGTGCCCACACTAAGGTGAGGGCTCCTTCCAGACTCTTGTGGAAGCACAGGTTTATGTTCTGTAGCTTATTTCTGCGGGGGATAAGGCAGCAATGCTCCTGGCCTCAGATTCAGTGTAGTAAAATCTGAGAGGCCTCTGATACCAGGGCTCTTGCACAAGGAAGCAGAGTCCTGTTCCCAGTACTTACCCCCAGGACTGTTTCTTGCCTCCAGCTGCCACCCCACTCTCTGATGTCCCTGGTGCCTCCATGGTCCCACCCTGCTCTGTGTCCTCAGCAGCTGTGCTGAGAATCTCTTCCCATGTGCTTCTGGAGCTGCCTCCTGCAGAAAAATGAAAATGAACTAAATATTTTCCTAATATCTAGCCAGCAGTGGACAGCTGGACCTGGATGGGCAGAAATTTTTCCAGCCTCTCCTCATTTTGTCAGTCTCCCTCTCCCTGCCTTAACCCTCCTGCAAACTAAAGGCTAATTTAACATGGATTTTATATCAGTTTTTGCCATTCATATACCATTAGCTCTCCCTCACACTTACAGTAGTGTTCTCTCTTCTTAAGAAATCTGGCAGGGTTTAGAAATTTTGCTGAAATATTAATTGCAGTAAATTTTTATGGAAACAGATGGGGAAACCAGACAGCCATAAATTTAATAACTCCTTTGAGTACTTAGCAGCAGAAACACTAGTCCCCAAATTCATTAAGAAAAAAAGTGATTAATGACGATATAGATTTTGCATAATGATAGAAAGCTTTAAACTGTACAATTTTTGGATGATCCTCATTTATTCTGCCTTATTGGCTGCCTGGACAATTGAAGATGAAAGGTCTGGAAAAGACAGAAAACATGCATTTTAACTATTGGGTAAAATAAGTGAAATAACAATCCAGTAACGTAGTGACCTTTCCATGCAAGCACATCTTCCAGAGACTCTCTGCAGTTAGTCTTACAGCACAGCTGAGTTAATCTAATATTTCCATTTTAGCACATAAGAGAAATGAAGGGAAATCTTAATTATGCCTGTAGTTGTGGTTATAGTCCCTGACACAGGAATCACTCGCATCTGTTCTCAGCCCATTTTGTGGGCTGATGCAATGACTTAATTGACTCAGGAAGCAGAGTTAAGAAAAAGTTTGCAGTAGAATGGCCCTAAACTGCCCAGATAGTTGTGCATTTCCAAATGGTCCTGGAGGAGCATCCCTGACATTCCCACAGAGAAGTTGGAACCAGGAGATGTGGTTTCTTCAGCCACTGATTTGCTGGAGTCATTTAGGTAATTTAGGTTCTTCTTCTTTTTAGAAAAGAGGGATTAACAGACCTGGTCTTTTCCAAAGGCTGCAGCCAGTGTTAGTGAAACACGACATGGATTGTCTCTCTTAGGAGAAGGAGTGAATGCAACATTAGTGCTGGACCCACTTTCCCTCCCTTTCCAGCCAGTATGGACCAGCACAAGACCAAGGTCATCCTGCTGCAGGCCCAGAATGACCCCTCAGGCTATTTTGCTGAACCCTTGTAAGGAAAGACTCAATTAAAATTGTATTTTCTTGAATTTCATGGGTTTGGAGAGCTGGACATTGACTCCTCCCTGTCCCCAGGGGTTGGATGGGACCTCCAGTCCAATGCTGTGTCCCAGCAGTGATCTGCAGAGATGGTGGCCCTGGCTCCTGGGAGAGGTGTGTGGCTCCAACTTGAGGATCACCCTCATCTCCACTGCTCTGCTCCATCGGCCTCCCAGCAGAAATGAATTGCAATTGTTTCTGTACAGACAAGGAACAATATTTTAGAAAATCAGTTAATTGCCAACTTTTTGCTCAGCTCAGTGTTTTTATCAGCTAAATTCCATCTCCAGCTCCCAGGGAGCAAGGCTGATGGAAAATGCTTGCAATGACATATAGAGCAGTCACCATGGCTGAAACAATCCACCTATTGGGAGATGTCACTGCAGAAAGGAGCTTAAGGGTTTATTTGAACAGCTGAACTTTGGCATACTACAGCTATTTTTTAAATATAAACTGTAAAAATAATACAGCTTGCTTTAAAAAATGAGCTGTGTGTTTGGCGCTGGGTGCTTGATATAATTCATTTTTAGTATAATTCAAAGAAAAGTCTTTCTCAATCTGCTTAGGCTACTCAGAGAAGGACAAAGAAACCAAAGGACATGGGTGACAGCGTAGGCACAGGGTGAAGGGAGCACAGGCTCTCATAAGAAGCAGCTGCTGGGGCACATTTTGCCTGTCCCAAAACTCCTGCACATCCCTTTTTGCCATCACTTCACACTGCTGCCTATATCCTGTAAGACTACAGTAAGTCCTGCTTCATATTCCTCTATACAGGGCCAAGGACAGCCCTGGAGTGGCTGGAGAGTCCACAGAGAGTCCCATCCCTAAATCCAAAACAGACAGGGTGTGTGTGCTGCCCTGTCCCTCAGGAGGAAGTCAGCAGTGGGGGAGGAATGCTGCCTTACTTCAGTCTTCCTTTTCTATTTTCTAGTAACTGCAAGTCAAACCCACAGCAAAGCACCTGGAGGGAAGTGAAACAGCAGCTCCAGTAGAGCACAGAAGGGACCAGCTCCATTCATCAGGTTGCCCATACACCACAGGGCTCTGCTCACCAAACCCAAACTGCACAGCTTTATTGGTACAGGTGAGTGGCTTTGACAGCTTGGTACCTCCATTGACTCTTTCTAGGAGACTCACCATGTCTCCAGCAAGCTGAGGTCTCCCAGGGAATATAAGCAGCTCTTACACCAGCTGAAAACCCATGGCCCCGCTTCCATGTTTTCTTTGACATTGTGGAGCACAACTCTTTGGTGAGAGGCAGCCAAGATGTCCTTCCCAGGACCAGCGGAAGGAGGCTGGTGACAAGAAGTTCTTATTCACCTTCCTGTGACTTTCCAGGGCCCTTTTCCTTTTCCTTCTGTTTTGCGGAGAGAAACTTGCCAGCTCTTCTCCTCTCAGTAGGATTATCAGAGCTGGCTTCTGATGTGAAGTTTCCCAATGGTGAAAGTTTCTGATCATTCCTTCATATCATGCTGTTGTGATCCACATTGCCATTCCCAGCCGATAACCTATCAGTCATATTCTGCTGCAGAAAAGCCATTATCTAAGGGAAACAAAAAAGCATGGGAACGGGGGCTGTTTGTTCGTGGGGAAGGAGCAGCACATGACATGTGAATTTGCCAGATGTTACCACTCTGAATCTTATTAAAATATGCCCTGTATTGACCACGGCTGCTTTATCTGTACGTGGAAGGAGTTGGAAGATAAGAGGCATTTTTACTGACAGCACTATAATGGCCTGATCAGGCAGCCTGGGAGCAATTCCCTGACACGGTGTCACAATTCCTTGAAAATGTGCAGGCTGTTGACCTGGGTGTTGTGTAGTCCCAACCGCTGCTTCATTTGACATCTATTTGCATCTTTTCAGGCTGAGACTGTTTTCCAGAAAATTACACCAGCTCCCAATATGTAGGTTTGGTTTATAAAGGGACCTGACTTTGGCGCAGCTCAGATGATGCCTCAAGGCATGATTAATGCTCCTCTGACAGTGTCTTCCATTTGTCTAGTTGGAAATATTCCTGGGGATTAAAAAATTGCACACCAACTGATGCTTAAAAATATATTTTGTATATATTTATTCCATGTATTTTGGCTTTAGAGGAGGCTGCTTCAATTCTCCATTCCCCCTTTCCTCAGTGTGACCCATGTCACACCCAGAAATGCTGTTGGGTATATTGTGAGGATACAAAGGTAGAGAAGGCTTGAGCTCAGTCTGCCCACACTTTTGATCTGCTTTGGTCAGCACTGGGTGAGATGCAGAGGATGCAAGTGCCATGTCAGCTCCTCCATGGGCACTCTTAGGACTATACTTGTTTTGCACCCAGCACTCTGTCAATAAGTAGGGAGAATTAATGTCTGTCCATCCTCCTCCATTTGTCATCCCAGGGGCTAGTGATGCTCTCCAAAAATGGTTCATGCCTGTCACCAGCCCAGGCCTTGGGTCACATCTATGAATCTTTTTTAATGCAGCCACGAGTTCAGATCCCACTTATTGACAAGGCAACTGCTCTGCAGAGCATCCACCCTCCTGCTGCAGGCAGGGCCCATGCAGATGCCTGCAGGCAAGATGTGGTCCTGCTTGGAGATGCCAGACCTCCAGCATGAAAGTCTCTGTTCTTTTTTGCAGGAAAAATACGAATCTCCCATGCCAAGACTTGAGTACAGTCTGCAGAGAGTGCTCATAAGTGATGGCTGTTTATTCCTTACTGCCTTTTATCCTTTACAGCAAACAATATGGGGAGGCTGTGCCAGAAATAGATATGATGTTGTAATTATTATTTTTATTATTACAGAGAATGCACAAGAGCTTATTATTTTTAAGTCAGGTCAACCCTACACCCTGCAGTGCCTTAATTTGGAAGTTCACACTTGAAAGGAGAGAGAATTGCAGCCATACTCATTGTCTGCCCTTGTCACAGGCATGGGGAGGCACTGATGAGCTCTAATCACTTGCGTGAGTCCAAAACAGGGAGAGGTGGCATTTCTCTGTGCACGGAATAATCAACGCTGAGTTAAATGCAGTGCTTTAAAGTGATTTGTATCCATTCTCACCTCCACCTTCTCAGTCTAATTAACTCCTGTAATAGAATTAATCAGCACACTAAATACTAGACTCGCAAACTACTAAAAAAACCATACCACTATCTATTCCAAAATACAATTACACTGACAAACTCAATTACATGCCTCAGTCGCTTCTGAAATTACTCGCTGATATTGGACTGTGCACAGTTTAAGTTCCATTGTTGAAAGAAATCATAAACACTTTCTAAATCGTACAATGTTTACAGAAATACACAGAAGCACAGCTTTTATTGCCCATGTGGCAAAATTAATTTGACACATTGAAAGCAAATGAATAGAGCTGGAGGACTCTATTCAGGCAGTATTCTTCCCACTGATAGAATTTACACTGGGGGAACATCTAACACATTAACTTTATTAAACTCTGGTGTAGGTAAACAGCATTTCAAATGAAAGGGAAAAGGATCCAAATCAAAATACTTACTGTGTTTGAATAAGCAACATAAAATTCTGCATTTCTTACTGTTCATTTAGTTCACAACTCCCTTTCACCTTGTAGGTTTTTTGCTCTGATATTGGGAAAACTTTTGCAGCAGGGGGAGGTCCACAATATGCAATTATGATCTTGGGTTTAGTCTTTTAAGTCTGTGGTGAACTCTTCAGCTGAAAATAAACTCCCATCAGATTTGATTATGTGCGTTTAGCTTAATTTGCAAGTCAAAAGAGGAAGAAAAATGTTGCTTGTGTTTTTAATAACCCAAGTTTATCAAAGTTCATCTTGATCTGATAGATACAGAGAGGCTTCCTGAACTTTTTCTTTGTCTGGTCATATGCAGCATCTGCTTCTCAGTTTAATTTCTTTTCAAACTGTGATACCAGTCACACTTCTAACTGAAGGGATGTAGCTGCTCTTGCTTGCAATTGGGCACAAGTAGATAAAGATTCAAGCTCCAGGCTGACAATGTCTGTGTTGAATTTGAAATACTTGTATCTGACTGCAAGCAACAACCTCCCATTCTTAGCAAGATCTTACATCTATGCAGAACCAGCACAACAAACTGGTTCATACCTGTTGAGCCTAAAAATTACAGTGGCACTTGACTAGGAGGGATTTCTTAGCTCAGTAGATTAGGTTACTGAAGAAACTAGGGATCAGTCAAAATTCCCTTGATGAAAAGAGAGTCCAACACTTTGAGAAGTGCTCCAGGGAGGCAGGGTCTCACTTTCTGCTGAACCTGAGGATGGATCAGAACTCCCAGTTTTAATGAAAACATTAGAGGTGTTAAACATTGGGCAGTTGCATTCAGAGATCTAAGAGCTGCTCCACAGGCTCTTTTCTTCTGGTACTGGGATGACAGTGAGAAGTTGTGTTTCTACCTGTGTGTTTTGAACAGACTGGCCACACATGCTGTGCTCTGCTGATGTCCATCCTTCTCATCTCTCCCATCACCCATTCCATCCCTTTCTCTAAAACAGAGCAGAAACAAAACATAAGAAGGAGAATTACTGAGTGCAAAATGATGACTGGCCTGTGTTAATGAGAAAGCCTTTCTCCTTCCACTTTTCTTAAAAGTTATTGATGTTTGTCATATGGGACAGTAACGTGCTAGGGGCAGGACAACAGAACAGAAAGGATCTCCAGAGAAACCAATTTCACATCTTCTGGGAAATGTTTGTTATATTTTGGCCCTTTGACATGCCCATTTATTTCACAGCACATCAATCATCCATACCCATACTCCTCTTCCAGCTGGAGTTCCCTTTATGTGCAGCCTGACAATTCACACCCATTTACTATCCACTGCTCCCTTCCTCTGCTTCAGGTGTTTAAAGGTAGCAAAGTATTAAACCAGATTTTATTCTAATCCACATGTTTGCAACCCCATAGCCACTCCTGTTGGAAGTGCAACAGCACAACCACAGAGTTTCATGGCTGAAAGTACATGTTGGGATAAAGACAAATCAATGTTCTTTTGGTGGAACTCAAGAATAAGACTCACTTTGTCAGCTAATGGATTTTATATTTTCATCAGAGGAATATCATACATCAAACTGAAACCTTTCAGAAGGCTGGAGGTGGCTAGCTATTCCACACCTAGGCACCTTCTTTATTAATTCTTCACATTTCTGCAGTCACCAGTGATGCATTGGATGACACTTGCAAAGGATTACAGGCTTGATACGATATTAGATAAAAATTACAAGTGAGAAGCTGTTTTACTGCTATTTATTTTCATCTGCTAAGCATCCCTCTCCTAAATGCCATTCTAGTTTGGTCGATATTGACTTTTCAAGCTGCTGAGGAGTTTTGTAATTCTTTTTTGTTCATAGCTTATGTATAGAAATCAATACCAATTTTCAATTTGTTGAAACTGAAATGATCACATTAGGAGTAACATATGCCTGATTTCTCCTTGCATTATATTTCCACTCAGAACTGGGTTCATTTCTCAGGGTATCTATGATATCTAATAATTAAAAATGGTGATTTCCACATCTCATATGCACTTTTTATTAACCCCACACTGAAACAAAACTGAACAAAGCAAACTTCTTGATATCACTGGTGTCAGTGATTGAGACACCAGGGGCCTGGGTTTCTCTTCTGCTCATGATCTGTGCTCACACCATCAGAAATATAGATTTCACTGATTTTTGAGTAGATCAGTGATGGTTAACTGTAAAATTATCAGACAAGATCTCCTTTTCTGGAGAACAGCTGGAAATGGGTTACAGCTTTTGAATCTTACTGCAAACAGTTTGGTTTTGAGGAATGTTACCACGTCACAAATGATTCTTCTCAAATCTTGTGTTGCAAGGAGCAAACCCCACTGAAACAACCCTGATTTACTGTCACTGCAATGTCAGACATCGCTGAAATGTTTCTGGACTGAGACTACCATCTAGTGTCCTGATCACAGACTGCGGCTTCTTTGAGGGAAAAAAAAAAGTCAAATGCACTTGTTTGTTCACTTCTATAATTACATTATCATAAATAATTCATCTCCCGAGACACATTTGCAGATAGAAGAGAGACTGAAGGCCACACAATGCCATCTTGCTTTCCTACTTGAATTAGAATAGAAAAGTCAACTAGGCTTATGATCTTAGGGAAAAAAGCCCTGAGATGGTTTAGTAATAGCTCTCACAGGAAGACTAAGTGATATGTTTGCTTTCCATATTTTTCTCCCAAAGGTCCAGCAACTGGAAAAACATTAATGGTCTTAGTAGCACACCTGGGATATTCAACAAAACTAACACAGATGAAGCATGAAATATCAATGCCTCACAGGACATCTCTTGCTGCCTTTGAAGCATCTTTAGTTCTCCTTGGAGAGGCTCATGAGAGCTCTGCTGGACCAGCCACACTTCAAGACACTTCACATTTCCTGGTAGGGGATGATGAACATGTTTAGAACGTCTCCAAGATGCCAGAAGAGTTAGTTTTCCTCTAAAATGAGTCTCCCAAATCAAGAACCTTCTTAGAGCTCCAGACCCACTGATCATCTGCTCTGGCTGCTCCACCAAGGGGCCGGTGACTTCAGCCTAATTAAGTGACAGTCTCCGTGCCCACCCTGAAAAACCAATTCCAAGCAGATATCATGAGATCTGCAAGCCCTAAAAAACTGTCTGAAGGGGAAGAGGACTCCATGTTCTGGCCAGGTTGCTGCAGGATAGACTGGAAAACATTGAATGCTTCTTTTACACTTTCAAAACAAAACAACAAAAAAACTCCACAACAAACAAACAACATAATAAGAGGTTCCCTCTTCGACCTATGAAAACTCCTGTGCCTAAATTTGCCTTAAAATCCTCTCATTCCCCCACTTACAGTGTCAATGTGCTGTAACAGCATTTTCAACTGGCAAAATAGTGCATGGGGGACTGTTGAGGCAGCTCTGCTCTATTGCAGACACTAAATGAGCTGTGACAGACTGCACCGTGCCAGGCTCATTATACACATCTTCCACTGAAATACTGTAGTTCAGAGAAAGCCTTTAACCTGCTGATAGCAAAGAAGAGCCATTACATAGCTTTTGATGCTGCAGTCGTAATGGTATCTTGTTTCTTCAAATTATTGACAGAGTTTCACAATGTTGTCTTGACAGACTGAAGGTATCAATGCTCTTGAACCCTTTTTTAGAGCACTTGCCTTTCATTTTCAGCATTAAAACATGCTCTCTGTGAAGAAATCTCAAATTTCTCCTGCAGCTCAGACATCCTAGCTGTAATCCTCAGCACACTTAATCACTCTTCTCAGACTGATAAAGCCATTTGAAATTTAGAACTTGTCAGTAATATGGGCCAAAGTGAATTTTGTTACTCCAGGATGAGAGCTGAGCCCTTCCTGCTGTGGGGATGTAAGGGTAGAATGAAGGGGCTGGTTGCTGGATTGAAGAGCCCTCTGCTCCTCTGCACTGAGAGACAGGATGGAAACTGTTCCAAGCAGAAATCCCCTACTTGATTCCTATGCCAGAGCCAGGACAGGCATACAGTTAGGAAATTTTGGCAGATCTCCAGAAATACCTGTAGGCCTGAGGATGTCAATTGCCAGCCAAGACCACAGTGTCAGAGAGCAGCAAAACCTTCCAGTCAGCCAATGCTGAAGAGACTTTCCCAAGCAAAGAGGGACAGAATCAATGGTCCATCTCACTTCTGGTCTGGCCAGAGATGCGATAACAGGGGAAAATGGCTCAGGATTGACATGTAGGCAAGTCCTTCCCTCTGACATTAAACTGACAGTGTTGACATCTACACCTGATGCCTCTTTTCTCTCTCAATGATGTCGTAGCAGCCAAGAAATCCATTTTAAAGGAAAGCAGTTTTATTGATTGAAGAGAAAACCTTATTTGACAGATTTGCCACCAACATTTTCCCTTGCCACAGATGTCCAGCCACCAGAGGAAGCTGAGAGACCATTCACACACTGTTTCCACCAGCATGGGGTGGTATCAGTAGAGTTTTTCATGTCCTTCCTCTCTCCTTCCCCTTGCTAGTGTCCTTGTTATGCAGACCCAAACAAGACACCCCTCCTGTGGTTCCCAAGACCCCCAAAAACCACACGGCTGCTCAGGTTAGGCATGCCAGGAGATTATTTCAGAGCTTAAAACCAACAGGAGATCTGAGGCTGATAATTTAAGAAAATTGATACAAAGGGGAGAGATAGAGCACTAATCCGCCTGTGACAGCAGAACCCCTCTGTGAAACAAAGAAGGCAGGCATGCATTCACTATACTAAGTGGAAACTACTTCCCTAGACATAAGAATATGTACTACAGGTTTTTTCACTCTTGAACACCTTGCAGGAAGTCTGGGATGCCCAGTGTTAACATGCCATAACTTCAAAGTCATTAAGACAACTATTTCATCTTTGTGTAGAAAAGTAGGAAACAAAGTTGTCTTACATGAGCAACAAAGCACAACCCAGATCTTATATTGCAGGCTTGGTTGGTATCAACCTGTTAGAACATGGGAAACCTCTCAACTAAAGAAAATACTCAGGAAAGGCTTAAGATCAGCTTACTGTGCAAGAAGAAAAATCAATGCACCAGCTCCTTCATTCTGAACGTTAATCACTGCGAGAAACAGAGCTTTGCTATGCCTTGATCTTAAGAGAGCAAAAATAAAATGAAATTCACCTATTTATTTCCAGCTCATTCCATTGCTATGCTCCAAGAGCACCATACTGCAGCATTCACTCCTCGACTCAGAAAGCTTTTGGTCTGGAGCAGGAATTCCTGTAGCTCAGCTTGGTAAACCCTCCTGACTAACTGTGATGGATCACTGACCCCTCCCAGGAATCATCAGGAATCAAAGTCAATCACTGAATTTCACGGGAGTGACAATCCCTTAAAATGGCAGATAGGAGATGTTTGTAGAGGATGGGTTGTGTCTTTACCTCTTCTCAGAGGGGAAGAGGAGAGGAGAAGAAGAAAGTCTCAGAAGCTGGCTGGGTAGCAGGCTATGGGCTAGAGCTAGAAGAGCAGTCTGATCCAAGTGGAGGGGAAGAGAAAGCTGGAGAGGACCCTATGAGAAAATAAGCTAAATGGATAGAGCAGAATGATGGGAGGTTTTTTTGGTTTATGGTCAAATTTGTCTTATTTGAGAAATGCTATAGGACATTACCTGACTAGAATCACCACTACTGAACATGGGCTGGCTGTAGGGACTTGTATCACATATCTCTGCTAGGTTAGCAGCCTACTTGGGTAGGTAGTGTAATATCTACAACCATGGATGTTGTTCTCACGCTCTGTCATGTGCTGTGTCCCATCCCTCCAGGCTGTGCCCCCCAAAATTGACCCTGCTGTCAGTCAAGGACAACTCACTGAAAGTTTTGCAATAGGTAGTGCCCAGGTCTTGATCTTTGAACTCTCTGAGTACTCTGAGAAAGCCCTTCAGTGATATTATTCAGAGTCTCAAACACTTTGCTGTGCTCTAAATACTAAATAGTAGCTGGATCAAGTCCTCCGTGTGTTTAAATTTGTATCTGAGCTGAAGGAATTGCTTTAACTTTTATAGCAAAGACTTGGAATAAATAAGAAGAGCAATTATACATTCCAAGAGTCAGAACTAGGTGTTTTGACATTATGTTTCTCCTGTCATTTTATTTAATAATCCATTGCTTCTCAGTTAATAGCTTTCTGCTTGATTAGCCTGTATAAATCAAAACTTCACGGCTTTATCCCTGACACACTATATATTCCGAGTTGAGGGTAATGAATCGTGCTGTGGGTTGATGTACTCTGCCTCCTGCAGAAAAACCCTGCATCAAGGCAACACCTTGGCTTTCAAATTGAGTTATCAGTACACTGTCAGAATTTACAGGAGGAAATGCTGAGGATCCTAATAACATGCAGCCAGGGATTACATAGCCCTGAGCAGAATATGAAGCTGCAGGGGCAGGCTTAGCCTGCTCTGGCAGCTTTCTGGGTGTCTTGACTAATCCTTGCAACTGCTTGCTCTGCGTTTGCTGCCTTTCTGCCCCGAATCCTCAGCCCACGCTGCCCTGTTTGCCGGTGGTGCAGGCAGCACCAGCCTGATTTCCTTGTGACTGACCCCAAAGACGTGGCCACAGCAGCCTCCAGGCTCCCAGGGCTGCTGCACACCTGGACCAGGAAGCACCTGTGGCACGTTCTGAACGAGTGCTGTTGGAAATACTGAGACTTGTGATTCAATACCAGGCAGGATGATTGTAGTTTGGGCCCGACCTTGAGCAGCAAGGAGAGAAGCATTGTATTCACTCCTGGACTTGGCCATTACTTTTCCTACCAAGCTGAACCGCTCCCCTAAAGCCAAGCACTACTTCCCTTGGCCACTAGATGCAGCTCATGCTGCATTGCAATCTGGTTTGGCAGCATTCTGATTTTTTGCTGGGCCTTGATGTTAAAAATTATTTCCCTTGTGTTTCTGGGGCTGTGTGTTTTTAGAGGCGGGTTGAATCTTTATCTTAAAATCTTCCTGTTTTACTTCCAAGTCTCTCTTCCCCAAACTTCTTCCCTGCTGCATAAACTGTACCATTTTGAATGCCAAATCATCACTCCTCATGTTTCTGTGCAGAAATCTTCTCAGTTGTGATGCTTTGATGGCCCTCTCAGGCTAATGAGGAGAGAAGAAATCAGGTGAGTGAATAGGGAACACACTGATTTTCATCCTAAAGCTAAGCACTGAATTTTACACTGAGCTTCCCACCTCCTGCCATTTCATTTTCCCAAATAGTTTTCATGCTGGAGGTGTTGCACATCAGTACTACCTTTCAGTGACAGAGAACCAGGGTAAGGAGTCTCCAGCTCCCACCTCCAGCAGGAGGGAAACCTCAAGGTAGGACCCAAGAGCACACCATGGAGAGAGAGGAAGGACTAAGAACTCGGTTCTGTTTTTAGTGCCCACCCTGCCTAACACAGCAGGATGAGAGTGAGTGCCCTTGGAGAAACAGGGAGTCTGCAGTCAGCAGCTGCAGCACTCAGAGACATGATGAAAAGCTATTTGAAGTTGTCTGAGAAGAGCTGGAGGAGAGCAGAAACCAGGCTGCCACTGCAGAAATCAGAATCCCTGGAACCTGGGGCTGGGTGTCAGAAAGGCAAAAGGGCTGAGGAAGTGAAGGATGGAAGAAGCTGTGATGGTCCCTGCCCTTCAAATAGCTTCTCAGCTCAGGAGTCATGTGTGGTGCAGGGCAATGGGTGCTGGTGAAGGGCTGGCTGATGCTGTGAAACACCAGTTTTGCCCTGGCTGGTTGTGGGAACACTGGGCCATGGTGAGAGATCCTCTCACCTGCCCTATTGTTTCCGAGCAGGTTTCCAGAATTACATAAAATGTTCCCTCTTATCCTCTGCTTAAATGTGCTTCCTCTTGAAGATGTTCTTTTGGTCTGGATGCTCATTCCTTCCACTTCACTTGCTGCTTAGCCCAGGGGTTCAGGTGAAGAAATAACACCAGAGGAGCCCTGTGCTCTCTCCCCTTGCATGATGAATCCCAGCTTGCTTTGCTGGCTGGGTTTTTAGCTGAATGGTACCTGCACAGAAGGAACCCATCAACCCCAGGTGACAGATAGGTGCCAGTCCTGGCTGCCATTGAGGCTGGATCAGCTCTGACTCTCTTGGAACACAGATCATGTTACCGTGACTGTCACTGAGGAATCAACTGCACCTTAGTTAATACTATTTTCTTACACAATGAGGTTGCTCATGGTGATGATATTCTTGTAGCTATGACATATAAGCAGCCAGGGTGCTAGAAATTACTGGCAGCAGCTGTGGGTAGTTGCAGGTAACAGTTGGGAAGAAGACCTACAGGGTCTGGTTATTCTATTTTTCTTTGACGCAGTGAGATGTTCCCATTAAGCAATTACCTCCTGGGAGCAGCAGCAAGGTAGCTGTGCTATTATTTCTAGGTTGGGGGTTTTTTTTAGAAAATCTGAAGTAATTTCTTCATAATGCAGCAGATGAGATGGCTCAGACCTGCTGTGAAGGAAGCAGAAAGTAATGCTCACAGTTTGTAATATTTCCTTGAGCTTCTGCTTTTGCACTGAAAAATGAGCTTCCTCCCATTAAAATGCTTTTAAATGACAAATCCACAGCTGTTCTCTCCAGCTTGCTTGAACACAGTAAACTCAAAGTGATCTATGTGCTGGCTGTGGGCAAGCCAGCATGTGCTTCCCTTGTTTGGTGGTGGTGTGGGCAGCTCCTTGGGGCCTCTCTGAGGCCAGCATTGCCATCCATCGAGCTCTCCTTTCCATCATAGATGGGGCTGAACCAAGGGAAAAGCTTCCTGAGGCTGAGCTTTGGGAAGGAGCAGGCAAATGTGTCCTTCAGTGTCAGCTACCCAGAGAGACTTCCCCATCCAGACCAGCAGGAAAGGACAGGGAGCAGCAAATGCTGCTGGCTTTGGGGGAGCTGGGCTTCAGAGCTGGGGACAACACATAACTGGAGAAGCGACTGCAGCGTTATCCTGAGCACATTGGATCAAATCCCACCCATCACAGCAGGGAAGCAGAGCCTGGCTTTTGGAAACCCGGGTTGTGGAGGTGCCACCGATCCCTCCTGGCAGAGTTGGGTCCCAGTTCAGCACCCTGGGTGTCGGCACAGGGCCATCCTGCCTCTCCTCCCTAACAAGAGTTTGATTGGTTTCGTTTCCCATCAGGGGAAAATACAGTGGAAAAATGGAAGCAGATGTTTTTAGACAATGTCTACAGCTCCTGGAGCTTCAAAGAGCTTTTTGATTGCATAGGCTTTAAAAAACATATAAAAGAGAGCCTTTCACTGTATTTTCACTAGGGTAAAACCCTCTTTGAAATTTGTATGAGAGATTGTCAGACTGAGCCAACATGGGAAAGCCTTACTGCTCACAAACCACATTTAAAATCCTTTTCACTGTTGTTTTTTTCATGTGCTGCCTTGTAGGCATGTTCAGCTCCTGCCTGCACTAGTCATTATGGGCAAAGCAAGGAGATTTGCAGCTGGCGGAGGGCTTCCTCCCCTCTGAGAGCCACTGCCCGGTGCCCACCGGGAGCTGCATCACTCCCCCTGGAGTGGCAGAGAAATTGCAGCTCTACCAGGTACAGCATCTCTGTGCTTCCACCTTCACTTCTTTAACCATCTCCTTCAGACCACAGGAGATCACAGTGACCAGGGGAAGGCCACATTCCTCTGGATGGGAGTGCAGTTTTCATCCTGAATGCAATTGCTGGAGGAGCAATGGTTTGGGAGGGTAGTTGTGCCTCTCTTAAGAGCTGTTGTTGCTGCAGGGAGTATGTGAAGGATTCTTCATGATGAAGAAGTCTAGAAAATCTTTTGAGGGTCTTTTGTAAAATCCCTTTTTCTGACCATTTGAGAACTTTTCTCTTACCCACATGAGGATCTGAAACAGCTTTGAATGTCACAAAGCAGTCACAGGGCTGCCAAGTAAAAGCCCTGTCACTGTGCAAAGATGCATGACCATCAGGAAATCCTGCAATCAACTTCAGATCATTCCTCTATTCCTTCTGCTTGAATCCTACCTGTAGCTCCAAACATCCTACATGTTGCAGGGTCCTTCCCAGAAGCTGCTGTTAAATACCTGGGTTTCTTGTTTCTGTATCTGATAAAGGAGGAAACATTTCTACTTTGATCAGCTTAAGTTTCGATCTCTTGCAACGAATTCTCTAGGAAATGGTAATTTTTTGCACAGTTACCTCCTGAGTGAATTTTATTCTTTAATAACAGAAATTCTATCAGAACTGAGCATCTTTATTTCTTATCTAGAGGCTTTGGACTATATTCTCAGCCTTCTTGGAAGGCTCCTGGAAAGGATGTTGCTGAAACTGGTAACGTGGATGAGCTGTGAAGTAGGTGGTAGATGCCAGCACTGTGCCTCTGTTGGCCATTTCCAAACTGGGAATAATGTTAACCTGCATGTTCCCTTACCCAGACTTGTGGCCCTGTAATGAGCTCTCGGCCAGCAGATGTTTCAGCAGATGAAAACACAAGTGACTCTTTACTGTCTCCTGGTTAGCCTCCTTTCTCATCATTTCTCACTACTCTTCACTTCCCAGCCCCTGGTGTAAGAAGGCTTTCCTGGGAAGAAGGTCACATCCCTGGGCAGCCCCCCATGCTGCTGGGTCTCACCAGGCAGCTGCTGCTCTGGAGAACTGTGTGGGATGAGGAAGGCAAAGCTGCTGAGCTCTGGCCATGCTCCTTTGGAAGCACACTCAGGATAACCCATCCCCGGAGTGACACTTGTGCATTTGCAGGAGCTGACTGCCGTGTGCCTCTCTCCTCTGAGGGGGCTGATAAACATCATGATGGTTTCTGAAAGTAGGGCTTTTGTTCAAGCTCTTTATCGGTGAGTTAATGAGTAAATGAGCTAACAGTAAAGCACTGTAAGCCCTGCTGAAAGCCCTGTGTCCTTACTAAGCCAGCCAGGATATCGGGTTTGAAAAGTTCAGGTCAGGTCCAAGATGGCCTTTCTCTCCATGGCCACTCCAGGAGCATGTGGCACCAGCAAACCAGGTCCCAAATGCTGCTTTTCCACCCACTCCAGCTCTCCCATGTGCTTCTCCTCTCCGGGGAAAAGCCTGCATTTGGCCTGAGGTCCCCCCAGATGAGGCTGGCACAGGGCAGGTGTGCCCTTGGCCACACACCCTTCACTTAGCATCACTATTTTTATATGTGCATCCCATGCAGAGGACATGGGAGCTGGCTGCCCAGACAGGCTGGATTTTACACTGGGTTAAGGTCTTGGGATTGCCTTATCCCATGGGAGTCTGTCCTTTTGGTTCTGAGCAGCTTCACACACGTGTTGGCTTCAGTGAGCTATTCTTGTGTTTCACTGATCTCATAGCCAAGAAAATGGACAGAGCTCTGCCCTGCAGCAAGTCTAGAGCTCCCAAAAGCCCCTCTGTTTATAAAAATCACACGTTTCTGCAGCCAGCTAAAGGCAGATAATGTATAAATGCTCCCATATGTTTCACAGGGCTTTCCCTACCCCTTTGCAGAGCCACCTGACACAGCTCTCCCACAGCACCGGGGGTCCAGTGAGACCACAAGCCTTCAACAGCAGATTGCAGCAAAAATGATAGTTTGGAGGTTTTTCACTCTCAGCACAATTTCTCACAAGCACAGTTTTTAATTTGATTTCTTCTTGGCTTGTTTCCTCCTGTGGTGTACACACATCTTGCAAGCAATGAGGAATTTGGATGTCACTTCTCATTTCCCCTCAGCCTTCTGAATCCAAGTCCTGGTTATCCTTTTTCCCCTCAACATGGAGAAACAGAACAGCATGCTAGGAACCAGCTGCGAAGCTCTCAGCCAAAAGCTGAGTAGGAAATATCTTGAGATGAGTACTGGGCACTACATGTCATCTCTTACCCCATTGGCAGTATGTACACCAGAAGATGACTTTGGGTGCCCAGGGAAAAGACGCTGGGTCTGTTAGCTGCCCTTTACCTTTTTTTGCACTCCTGGGAAGAGTCACCACCCAGCAAACGTGTATCTTCCTTTCTGCAAGGGAGAGCAGCATGCATGACTTCCAGCAGAAGTTTAGGACATGTCCCTGTCTTCACTCCCTGAGTGTGTTCTCCCTCTCCCTTCCTTCCACCCCATCTCCTTTCCCTCCTGACAGCTGCCTGCATTTTGCAACTGGAAGAAGCTGGTAGGAAGCCACTCATACCTGTGCAAAACCAGTCCTGGCTGGAGGGAATGTTTTGCCAAGGGCAGAGGAACTATGGAACTATGGAAACTATCCCGAAAGACTGCAAATGAGCTCTGTGCTGACAGGGGAGCTCAAATGAGCTCGCACTGCTGAGCATGGGGATTATTCATGTTCCTGCGTGAAACATTGCAAAGAAAGCTGAATTTGTGTCAGACATGAAGTCCAAACTCCCAGAAACCTAGGAATGACCACCCTCTCCTGGTGTTCCCCTTGCAGATCTCTCCTCTTGCAGATCCCAGTCACCAAGCTGGCATCTGCTTGTTGGCTCCTGGGCTGTGCTTGTGCTTGTGTTTGTGCTCCCTCTGGAGTGCCCAAGTAAGGTGGGCTGGTATCTCTCAGACACCTGATTTTATATTTGGGTGTTACAGCAAGTTACATAGTCTTGGCTCTCAGGAATGTCAGGCACTGAAACAGGTTGCCCAGAGAAGCTGTGAATTCCCCACCCCTGGAAGTGTTCAAGGCCAGATTGGATGGGACTTTGAGCAACCTGGTCTAGTGAAAGGTGTCCCTTCCATGGCAGTGGGGTTGGAACTAGATGATCTTTAAGGTCTCTTCCAACCCAAACCATTCTATAGTTTTCTGATTGTTCTTCCAGTCCTGTATTGGTCCTGTCTGTGTTTTAGCAGGTCCAGGGTATTCCAGAGGCAGGATAAGAAGCACTGAGCATCCAGGCTGAACACCATCAGTGTATGCCTGTGCCATGAAAATGCCTGGCTTTCCTGCTGCCAAGAGCAAGTAATGCCCAGAAAAACATTCACCATGAGAACTTCCACCACAAACTTAAAAAGAGGAGGGATCTACAAGGAGCTATATTTACAGTAACTTAAGTGCTGGTACAGGGAGTGTACAAGGTGATTAAAAAAATTCTATTCTCTACCTTGTTTAATAATCTGGAAAAATCCTGGCATACTCTCAGGGACTGTGGAGTTTATTATCTGGCTGATGACGCTAATTTAATTACATGCCAGCAGGTGGTGCCCAAGTAGAAAAAGGACACAATTTAATACAGTATTCTCACTATTTAGTACTGTATTCTCACCCCATGTGTGGTTGCGAGTGGTGTTTCACCCCCTGCTTGATCTATGCTCCAGCCGTTAAGACAACATTTAACAACTCAGTATTGTTTTTTCCCTTTCTGCCTCATCCCACCTTCCCATACAGCTCCCATATCTTATGGCTTGTGAGAGGGCTGGAACATACCAGTTGATACCAAGGAAAATAGTTCTACATGCATACACAGTCTGAAGGGGCTGCTTGGTCCCACCTCAGCTGAGGCTGCAGGAGGGGACAGGTCAGTCCAAATGAGTGTCTCATGGCTGGTAGGCTGCAGTTTTTCCCTGCTACGTTTGTTGCTTCTAGAGATTTATACAAAAAATGTGGCCAATAATGAGCCCTGACAAATGTTTTATGCAGGAGAGAGAAGTGACTTCTCTTGGCCTCCTTTTAAAAATATCAGGAAAGGTATTTTATGTCATCTACTTTCTCCTGCAAAATGACATCAACCTACTCAGCTGGGTTCCACTAACAGCCCATACTAAACAGATGCAAAAATACCAGGTTTATGTATTCTGTAGCTCTGGCAAGTTGCTGATCTGAGTGGTTTTTGCAGGTGCTAAAACACAGAACACAGGCACTGCCTCTTCAGGGCTTGTGAGCTTTTTAAAGGAATGTACAAACCCCTGCAATTCCATAACTTCAGTGAACAATGAGAGTGATTTCTCTCTGGATTAGGACAGGAAACCTGTAAGGAGCACTTTCATGATCTTGTTTCCCTGCACTGCGAATAGAGAGTGAAGCTCTGGTGCTTTGCTGGCTTGTGTGATATGAAAATGGTTTTGCTCAGCCCAGCCTGCGTGATGGGAGAAGCAGAACGATATCCACGCAGCACCAAGCATCTCCCAGCTGAAAATCAGCCCTGTTAAAACATAAACTGGACACTCAGCAGGAGACAGTTGAGGTTATTCGTGAAAACAGAGGCCAAGGTAACTGGGTAATGCCTGGGAGCAACTTTTTCCTCTGATCAATGTGGGGAAAGGGCCTGAGCCCTCTGGGAGCAATCTCTGCTGCAGGAGGTTTTCTGCTAGTTGGAAAGCAGAATATCTCCTCTCCTTCCTCTTGTTGAAATTCCTGACACGAGCAGACAAGCCTGATTAGAGTCAGTATATACTGGTCCTTTAGGAGCAGAGCAGACAGGGAAGACTGTCAGGGAAGAGATTGCTTCCACTGGTAATTTATGCAGTTATTCTCCTTTTTTTCCCTCTATGGAGAATATAAAACACTTCTGCTAGAGAGGTGATGAGCCACTTCAGCCATCTGCAGAGATCACCAAACACAGATCTCTTGGAGTGGGTTGGGCCCTTTGCTGGAGGTATCACTACCTGTGTATTAGCCATATTTATCTCATTGGAGTGGGCATCTCAGTCATTCCATCCTCTAGAGAGCTGAGTTAGATAAAAAGCTAGAACTTTACAGGGTCCAGATTCATATCCTGGGGAGGAGGTGGAAAGACAAGGGTATTAAATGATGAGCTTTTTTGCTTTAGTCCTTGGTAAGCTGGTTTTCTGATCTCATGGATCAAGCCTGGCTTCTATCAGTGCTGCAGATGGTTGTGCAGCTTTTCCTGCTGTATTAATGCTGGCAGCCATGCATCACTGAGAGGCCTGCAGAAAAGATCCCACATGTTTTGTGTTTGCACTGGGGAACCAGTGCAGGAACAGCAGAGGTAATACATGAAGGGCTCGTAGGCAATGGTTTGTGCTGTTTTACTGGCACACAAATACCAGGAATGTAGTTTCAAAGTTTGGTGGTGAGACTCAGCTTCCCTCGTGTTGTGCTCTGGACCTCACCAAAACCACAGGTGCTCCCACCCCTTGGATACTGGACAAGCCCAAATGCAGTCCTGATTATCCCCTCAAATGCAGAGTGGGCAGTGGTGAAGTATTGCAGAAAGACAAGAATGGTTAGGTGGTCCAGAAAACACACAATTCCCCCAAGTCACAAGAATATAAAGAAAGCCTCTGGCATGGAGAGGTCCTTTGTTTCCTGCCAGTCTCTTACAGCTCATTGCAGCATGACCCTCTGAGCTGGTCTTTGCCTTTCCCAGTCCAGCAGGTTTCCTGCTGTCCCTGCCATTGCTTAGCTGGCAGTCTAGGACACTCCTGCATCAGATGGCACTAGAAGGGAAGTGCTCTCAAGCACTCATCTTCAGATCCCCTCTCTGACACATTGCCTGTGGTGGTGGTGCACTCCCTCCACTCTGTTATTTCCCATAGAAGCAGAAGCCAAGTGTTACTGCACAAGTCAAGACAACCACACAGTGTGTTCAGCTTATCTGGGAGATAACATTTTATCAACATGCCAAGAGCTACAACTAATGAGGCACAGAACAGAGGAAGCCGAGTGTAGTAACCGGTGCGTATCCTCTTTCCAAACACTGATAGCAGTACCTTGCAGGGAAGAGCACACAAAGAACTAATGAGTAAACACCCAGGACCAGGCAGAGCCAGCAGCATCCCCAGACACTTGGTCTATTCTTAACAGATCCTACAAATCAATGTTTTAGTTTGTACAAAAAAACTGAGGTTTTCTGAACAAAGACTGAACCTTGAGGGTCTCCAGTGCCAAACAGAGTTACTGGTGGGGCCATGAGCAGGTTTTCTTCTGTCAGCCTGGATCCTTTTCTTGTCAACCTTTCCTTGGCCCTGCCAGCAGGACCCTTTGTTTGTGGAAATACTAAGGACAGTGCCAATGGCCAAAGCATTCCCAAGGAGCCAAATCAGTTCCTGATACAGGGGGATTAACATATCCCAGGACACCCTTCTTCCTTTTCAGAGCAGACATACAGCAAAAGCCTTGACATACTCTGGGAAACTTCTGCTCACTTCAGCCTCTTCTCCCTGGGCTGCTCAAGGGGTGCAGGAGTTTCCTGAAGGGAAGAAGGGAGCTCCAGAGGGGAGCACAACTTACCCGTGAGGCTTGGAAATACCAGCAAGCAGAAAGCCTCAGCCCAAGAGCAGTGTGTCCTTGATAGGCAAGAGGGAAACATCTGTTTCTGTAGGAGACTCTGCTCTTGCCAAGAGCAGGAGGCTCAATCAAGAGGGAAGAAAGTGTTATGTGGGCAGAGAGCTAAACTCTCTTTTGTAATGCATGCCTGAGAGAGAATAGGCTTGAGGTTTAAACATAAGATGGCAGAGTCAAGAAAAACCTGCTCTCAAAAACTTCTGGGTGGACATGGACTCCTTAGACCTCCTGGGTTTTTTAATTGGTGATGTTATCTAGGAGAAAAGAGGAAGAGCCTGATTGCCCAGTTTTGGCTCCTTTTTTTCTTCTGTTTTTCTGGTTAAGAAAGAAATTATTTGTCAATATTGACTAAATGCTCCACTTCATTACTGGCTGCCATTTCTCACAAAGAAATAAAGCTGAACATTAGCCATAATTTAGCAAACTGCTGCAGATTGCAGTGTTGAGGGCAATTAAACTATGCAAAGCAGTCAATCTCTTCACCAACCCCTCCTGCAGCAGGGCTGGGCCTGGTGTTACATGGTGAATCTCTTCCCAACCTTGTAGGGCCAGGAATCAATGCAATCCACACTCCCCATACCTGCTCTGCAGAGAGGTTTAGCTCCAAATCTAGAGCAATTGTAACTGTGAAAGGAGAGCTGTCTGTCTTTTTTGAGCCCATTTTACCTTGTCAGTGGCTATAGCATTAACATTGGCAGCTTCCCAAGCCCTCTCGCCTTTCCAATTTAAATAAAACCAGAACAACAGTGATGCTGGAACAAAAGGCTGCTGCTGTCAGTCTCACTGGATCACACTCTTCTGCCAAGGGTCAAGTAACCATGCTGGTCAAATCACAACCCTCCTCCAGCCCTAGGCCTCAGGTCACATTTTTGGAAAAATCCAAGCAAATCTTTGCACAATCCGTCACACCTGGACTCACATTTTTTTTGTAAGGAATATACTTTGTATTAATATAACACATTTGCAGGGATTTCTTGCCCCCAGGAATTCTTGTTGTGGCCAAGAATTTATTAAGGAGTTTAAAAAAAGAGACATTTATACCCATAGGAAAGTTATCCAGGAGAATAGTTAGTATGCACAAGGCTGCAGACTTTCAGAAAGGATATAAACTCAGTGAAACATTAATAAACAATAAGCTGTTTCTAGTCTTTGCTGTTTCTTTCCCATCATACCCACTGATAAGAGGTAAAAGCTTTCCTTCAGGGAATCAGGACAGATGGTTATTGCTCCTAAAAAGAAAGTTTCTGGTAGAAATTCAGATAATGTCAGAAACATTTGCAGGCAAAATTTACCCTGCTGAAAGCAATAGAAGTAATTTGCCTTAGAGAAAGCAAAACTCACAGAATCAGGGAGTGGCTGAGGCTGGGAAGCAGCTCTGGAGATTTCTTGGTCCCTGCTCGAAGCAGGATCACCTACAGCAGGTTGCCCAGGACTGGGTCCCATTGGGCTTTGAACATCTGCAAAGATGGAGACAACACAACCTCTCTGGGCAACTGGTTTCAATGTGCAACCTCTCTCACAGTGAAAAAATTGTTTGTTATGTTTAAGTAGAATTTCCTGTGTTTCCATTTGTGCCCTTTCCCCATTGTTCTTTCACTGGGGGCCACTGAGAAAAGCCTGGTTGTGTCTTCTTTGCTTCCTCCATCATTACACACTGATAGGATCCCTCCGAGCCTCCTCCTCTCCAGGCTGAGTAATCCCAACTCTCTCAGCCTCTCCCCATGTATCAGATGCTCCAGTCCCTTCATTGTCTTTGTGGCCCTTCACTGCACTCACTCCAGCATGGGAGCCCAGTGCTGGACCCACATTTCAGATGTGTCTCACCAGTGTGAACTGGGAGATAGGAGCACCTCCCTTGACTGATGACAGTGCTCTGCCTAAGGCAGTCCAGGAGACCCATGGCCTTCTTTGCCCCAAGGCATGGTGTCCACCAGAATCCCCAGGATCTACTCAGAGCTGCTTCCCAGCCCATCAACACCCAGCCCGTCCTGGTTCATGGTGTCCTTCCTCCCCAGGCACAGGACTTTGAATATGGTAGCCCATTTCTCCAGCCTGCATCAGTGTCTCTGAAGGGCAGCACAACCATCTGACATACTACCATTCCTCCCAGTTTTGCATGGCCTGTGAAACATTTGTCCTCTCTCGACCCTTAAGCTCTCAGCTTCCTGAGCACCCTCATTTTTCATCATGGGGGACATCTTAATGTGGCTGCAATTGAAAGAGGCTTTCAATAAACCATTTCTCAGGTGCTGCAGCCCTTGATCCTCCCACGGACTCATCAGTGTTCCCACGTTTCATCACCCCAGGTCCTCTGAGCTCTGACGTACCAGTCTGACAGAAAGAGAAAAGAGGGAAAAGAGAAAGGGCGAGGGCTGCATAAGCAGAGAGGGAATTTGGAGAGTACCTCTAATTAAGTTATTAGTGAACAAAGCCAAACACCTTTACAAAATGAAAAGATCATCTGTGAAGTTGGCACTGGATCCAGCTTCTAAAATTAGTCCAGAGAGGAAAGACTGATAGATAAAACACCAGCCAAGGAAAAGCCATTAATTGCCAGGACAGGCAGCTGCTCTCTCTGCACTGCAGGCATTAACTGTGGTTAGAGGCAGAAGAGTTGCATTAAGGGTACCAGAGATGATATGAACCACCATCCTTGAACTGAGATCCCAGGAGAACCAAAAGACCTGGAGGTAAATTAATACTAACAAAAGGTCTTTCAGCTTGCTGGGCCACCCACTGCTTTGATGAGGCTTAAGGAAAACCAAGGACACAATTAAGAGAATAGACACAGCCATGGAAGATGAGTTCTTTTACATCGCATTTGGCCAAGTATCTTCCTGGAACACGATTCCCAAACCTGAGCCGTAAGTTCACACTTCCCTTCTAGGATTTGGCAATGCAGCTGCTGCTTCCAGCACATGTAACATGGGTAAAGGAGCACCAGATAAGTGACTTGTATGTCAAACTTAACACTCACAGGGAAATGGATGGACTGCTGTCATCTTTTACTAATTTATTATTATCTTGCCTATCTTGAAAATAGGAAGAAAAGCTGATTATTCACTACTCTGACCCTGCACAGACCTATTTGCCACCAGGGTCAGCAATAATTCAAGTTTCTGGAAGCAGCAGTAGACTTGAATCTAAACATTAATCAGGGGTAGGACATATTTGTCCCGTGTTTTCCACAGCTACCACTGAAATTTTGGGCTATATGAATGAGCCTGAGATAAAGCTTGTTGCTGTCCTGCTCTTCAGAAGTGAACTATGCTGGAAGGACCCACATCAGCTGTATCCCGTGGGTGGAGTGGAATCATGGACTCTCCTTGTAGCTCCTGCCCAGAGCAACAACACTGAGCAGCTTCTTCCCTGGGACAGGGAATGTGAGCACTGAGTGAATGCTGGCCCACACCTTAGTCACACTGCAGGAGGGCTCAGCAATACCTGTTCTTCAGGATGAAGAGTGAGATTGCAAACCAGCCCAGTGAATTCTTCCATTTACAGTAACCAAAGCATGAAAACTATTTAATAACCCCCCTACAGGTCATTAACTGAAGATAAATGCCATGCAATTATGAATATATCTGATATTTATTATAATGGCACCGATCATAATGAATTAAGTCAGTGTTTAGCTGAGTTATTTCCATAGGTAATTTAAAGTAAGTTAAATTTTCCTTTACCAGATCTCTTTTAGAGCTTATAACTTTGTCTTTAATGCATGATCTATCACTTAGTGACAGCTTTTGGCTGTGTATTAGTGAACTCCAGTTGATACAATATTTCTTCCAGATAATTTTTCTAGTAAAGGAAATACAGCATTTTAGGCAATTTCATGCCAGGGGTCAAGAGGATCTGAGAGTGAAAGTATATGTATATATTTATATACGAAGGAAGTGAAGATGAATATTTGCAGTCTTCAGAGGAATTCCCATGTCTCTGGTTGCACATGGTCAAGGATCAGTGGATTAAAGACCATGAGTGTAAAACTGGGCTGAAGACAATTCTCCATCAGTGTCAGGGGTTAGTGATGCTTGTGGTTTTTTTCTGAAATGTAACCATCACAGAGTGAAACCATGAGTATGATCTTATGTCTAACAGAGTTTAGGAGAGTCTGAGAAGGACAGGATTGTTTGACCTTCAGAAAGCAGAATTAATTCAAGATTAGTAACCTTATTCACAGCTATTTTCAGTGTAATTAAACTGTGATTGAAAGGGACATCAAGAAGTGATATAAAACCTAAAGTATATCATTGAAAAAATGACCTCTCTTGGTGGCTACTGAACTTTGGTGAGACAGGCCACAAACACCAGCTAGGAGGTAGCTATGGTATGGAATTGAAAATTAAACTATAAAACTGACAGTCTTCAAATAATAATGAAGAGGGTATTTGAGATGTGCAAGCACACCATAGGTACAGAGCAAGGGCTTCAGAAGTCCTTGGAGGGCCTTTCTTGAACCACATAGAGAAGAAAAGGCACTTTTTCTGTATCCTGCACACCAGTATTTAAGAATATTGATTTGGTTGAACATTTTCTGATGCACTTCAATTTCTTTCCTATCCAGAACAAAATATAGTTTAAAAGGACTCCTCAGCTGCAAATGTCTTCTTACAAAGAGATTTAAAATTTAATATTTTTGAAGGAAAAAAAATTAAGCTTTTTAGGCTCTGAAGTTACTTTCTAAATCAGAGTGCTGGCCCTCCAAATGAAGCTCCTGGAGCTAAGATTTGTACTTGCTGCTGAGCAGCAAATGCCAGCAAGGTAATGTATTTTGTTAGGCCCTGATGACAAGAACAATCTATTAGGAAAGCTGGGAAGGTCAAATGTGATGTAATGAAACCTCCCAGCATGTCATCTTTTTTGCAGCCATAAAGCCTCTCTCTGCCCCTGTGCTGGGGATCAGACATGCTGTGGTGTGTCCAGCAGGGATGGAGCTCATGGAATTCGGAGACGGTGTCGGCCAATCTTGACTCCACAGGGAACTGCAAGTCCCCTTCCACTGTGTCTAATGAATAATAGATATGATGAAATACATGTTTCAAAAATTGATCATGACCATGCTCAGCACTTTGGGGTGGCCAGCCCAGAGGTCTGGTTCAGCTGTTTCACCTGTTTGACTGCCAGCAAGTTGTGCTCTGACCCTCCCTGCCTCAGGCAGCTGGGATGCTGCTGCTGAATTTTTTGCCTCTGAGCTTCTCCTCTTTCCCTGTACTTGAGATTTTCAAAATATCTTGAACACTGCAAAAGGGAATTACAGCTCTTGCCATTAGCCTGTGTAAGTTCATACAAAACTAATGATACCATGTAAGTTTTATGGAATCATAGAATCATAGAATGTTTGGGTTGGAATGGATGTTAAAGCCCATCTCATTCCAACCCTCCTGCCATGGGCAGGGACACCTTCTGCTATCCCAGGCTGTTCCAAGCCCCATCCAACCTGGCCTTGGACACTTCCAGGAATGGAGCAACCACAGCTTCTCTGGGCAACCTGTGCCAGGGCCTCTCCACTCTCACAGGGAAGAATCACTCTAGTCTTACAGAGAAAGCTTATTTTACTAAAAAATCTGCATAAGCAAAGCCACAAAGATCTTCTACATGGCTTGAGTTCCTGCATTGATACTTCTGCAGAACCACAGTCTCAGTACAGCCCTGGCCATGACTGAACTCCAGGCTCAGCAACACAGAAGCACATCATGGTGTAGCTACGCTTTCAGCATGGAGTCAGGCCCAGCTTATTACTGATGAACTGCATTAGCTGGGCTGTTTGTTGGAGATCTGCACCCAAACCAGATTATATTTCAACACAAAGACCACCAGTCATGGTGGCAGTGATCTGTGCTGCTTCTGTGCAAAATAGTTCACAGTAATTTTGTTACAAAATTCTCCCTTCCTTCTTACCTGCAATCTTGTCTCTGAAATGAGCAAGGAGGTTTCTACACTGTGGCTCACCAACCTGGTCAGGTTCTGCTAGGAGTCCTGATGGGCTTTGGGGGTAAAAATTAGGATGTCTGGATGGTAAAACAAATGAACAGCTTTTAACAGTGTAAAACATTTGGAATTTGCTACCAGCTGGAGCTCAGCATGTTTAATTAAGGTGTGTGAGCTTGAAGGAGGCTAATCTTTGCTGCAGAGGCTAATTTTTGCTGGTTTATTAGATAATACAGTAAAAGACAGATTGAGACTGCTTTTTTTTTCCCATTTTCTTTTCCCTGTCACCAGCAGTAAGCAGAGGGGGCGATAAAATCCCTTCACATGAAATCATCCTAGTGAGGGACCAGAACCAGTACAATTAAGCAGAGGCACAGCTGCACACCTCGCTGCGCACACACAGGTCCCACTCTCCATTTCCCCTGAGAGGATATTTCCAGAATGACTGCTTGGGCTAAAGTTCATAATTAAAGCTGTAAATCTTGGCTCACTGCTAAATTTGCCTGCACAGAGAGAGAGAGTGGGAGGGTAAAGGAGGAGAGTCTATCTCCCTCCTGGGAACCCTTATTTACTAGTATTTTGTTGGTTTTCTTATGCTGGTGGTGCTTAGCAAGCTTGCAAAGAGGCAGGTACTGAGAGCACCCCAATATGGGGAATTTTTGGGGACTGGACAGCTGTCAGCAGTGCTGGCTGGTTTCCCTTTTGCAGCTGAGCACAGACATATTGGTGGAGCCAGATGTCTTCACACAGGGTTCCAACACTGGCAGTGAGATCTGGGGGTTGATCAGGGATGTCCTGATGCCACAAAGCACAGATGAAAACCTCAAAGTGAAACGCTGTGCAATGAATCATCCTGACTCCTGTGCATCCAGCAGCACCCTGGGAAGAGCAGGGTGGCAGCAGGTCCCCAAGAAGACCTTAGGAGGTTGTTGGATACCCATGAATGATTGTAGTTTAATTCCAATGAGCAATCTGCTGCCTGTAATTAATAGCTGCAGCCGCATGTGTTTGCAACAGAAAACTGTCACCAGTTTTCATTAAGAAAGCAAATCCCTGCTTTCTTAATTCTGCAGCATGTGCTGGGACCAGACAGAGCACAGCTCTCATCCAGCTGTAACCCACCACATTCCCGGGCAGAGCTCTCTCAGCCCTGTGAATCCTCTTCTGGAAGTATCTTGACATGCTCCAGTTATGGACAAAATGAAGTACCACAGTGAACACTAGCAGAGTGTTTACCACATTGGAAGCTATAACATACTTGCATCAGACCACCTGAATTTGAGATTTTTTTTCCCAGAGGAAATGGCATATCTAATTTACCAAAGACTATGATCCTTTCTTACATACTTCTGATGGGGCTGCTTATATGCAAATCCCTCCTTATTGCTTGTCCATAATCTGTCTAAATGTGGCAGAATAAGGTTTTATTAATAATATTTGCATGCCCATGGCACAGGGCTGAGTCATCGCTCGCAGTACACAAAGCAAGACAAAGCAGTAGAGCATGTCTATTAATAAACATGATAAATCCATACCTTTGTGAGTAAAAGTTGCACGTCTCTGCTGAAGAGACAGCCCTTTGTTGAAATAGTGATTTATTGCTATTAAAATTGTGTGATTAGCCAAGCTTGGAAAGCAGACCCAGAAAATCTCACGGCTGCCTACTCACATGATGAGTTTCACCAAGCATGGAAATGCAGGAACATTTTATCAAGTCAGAACTTCAGAGGAAAACATTTAATTCCAAGGTCAGTTCCCGATGATACGGTTGTGGATTTTCAGTTGCAAAATTACTACATGATTTATAATGAAGTTTATATTTGAAATGCTACAAGATTCACACACACCCCCCAAAAAAATGAAAGTCAGGAGAAAGTCTGTGATAAAGCCAAATTATATGGCGTCAATCAGCCATCTGTTGTGTGCTGTGGTTTCTAATGATCAAGGTGAAAACTTTGGTAGGCTGTAAAAATAGAGACTGACAAGATTCCTGCAGTTAATGCTTTCAGCATAGACAACAGGATATAATGTACATTGGAATTACCACTGAATTCAGTTGGATGAACAAACCTGAGCACCTGATGCCAAGGTGGGACATTCAGTCAGGACCCATTATTAGATGTGGATGCACCAAGTAGGGCTTTGTCATGAAAATCTGATGAATTTTGGAAGGGAAGGAAGAATCCCATTTGTTAGTGTGAAAATCAGCCTTCTCTGAATTACTCCACAGAGTCCTGGCATGTTCCATGTGCTCTCTGCTAATCTTTGCATAATTAGTAAATGAACTTTCATTTGGAGATGGTCCTTTATGTGACCACCCATATTTTTCTGGCTCATTTTATTTATCTCAAATATCTCAATAACAGAATAATATGAGCCTATCAAACTCCTCTTTGGGTGGCTACCTTTGTGCACTCATTTTAAAAGGCTCCAAAGGCAATGCTTTCTTTACTTTTCCTCCCATAGGATATTTTCCTTGTCACCTGTGCCAAATCAGAAGAAAATGTGATATTTTTTTTTTTTTATAGAACTGGTTGCTCTGTGTCTTCTCACTGGGACTGAACTTATCGTTATTCCTTCTTTCGAAGTGATCACTGAGAGGATTTGGCCATGGAGGAGTGAGGCCCCCAAGCTTCAGAGAAAAGAGCCAGGGCTTGTTGTTTCCTAATGAGCAACTCAAACTTTTGTCTTCTCCATTACACCAAAGTGGGAGCAGGGAGATACAAACTCTGCAGTCATTACCTGCATATGTGGCCAGACAAGGAGCACAGGAGAGCTTTTTTGTGAAGATACAGCTATATTTCATTTGTCTCTACCATGGATGATCTTTTCTCTTTATTTTATGCAGGACACTTTCTCTATGAATATCTGAGAAAGGCAAATGGGAATCTGTATGCTGATTACATGAAGATCATCAAGATGCACTGGGTAGATGATACACCAGCTCTTAGAAAAAGATGTTGATGGTTCTGTGAGCCTGCATTCATTTGACTTGTTGCGAGTCTTGGGGCCAAGGTCAACAGGTGCAGGTTGGGTCAGATTTCATGAACATAACTGATTAAATCCTGCCTGGTAGCTGCCAGCCAGAACCCTGCAAGAGGATGCTCCTTGTGCCAACTTCTCTGCTTGAAAGCAGATTGCAAAGCATAAATCTGAACCCACAGCTCTGTAATAGAGTCAGCCCATTTCATGCTGAGAGAGGTTGCAGTCTTTGAGTGCTGGGCTTGGGCTGCTGGGTTCAGCATCTGCACCATTGCCCAAAAAATAGCAGACTGCTGCTAGTGGAGTTCGTGGTATTGAAAAGGCTCCGCAGCATCCATAACCTTAATTTGGAAGCCTCATCTACAGATGATGAAGGTAGAAATCAAGATTGAGGCAACTGGACTGTCTGTCCTTCCCCAGAACCTGCTGGACCCACTTGCCACCATCAGCCAAGTTGAAGAGCAGTGAGGAGACCTCAGCAGTGTTTAAGAATGTAGGTCTTAGGCACAGCAGAGTGACCCAGATTACTGCAACAGGAGCCACCACAGCAGGAGGTCAGCAATTATCTGCTTCATTTGGCTTGGGCACAAGCAAAGGAGTGTGGGCTGCCAGCCAGGCAGGGAGCATGTTACAACTGGCACAGCCATCCAACCTGACCCCATGGAGGTTAGGAGATGGGGGAGCTGAAAGATACCAGGATTGCTGGACAGAGACTGTACTGGTCCCACTGCTCATGGGCTAATGTACCCTGGGGCTGGGGTGAAGTTGTGCCAACATGCCCAGTGTGCAACAAAGGGATCTTAAAACTGCTCGGAGGAACAGCTGAGGAAGGATGCTGTGCTGGAAGAAAAAGAGAGGCAGTTGCTGTTTGATCAGTGCGATGCCCCAGGCTCTCATCCCTGCAGTGTGCTTTGATTTCATTGTTGTTTCTCCCAATACCCTCCTACACAGGCGAAATTGGATAGAGGCCATCAAACAGGGCAGCATCACTGATTCTCTGCTCTGATCACTTCTGTCGTGCTCTTCAGCCTGCCCTGTGTTTACCCCTTCACAGCATTCCAGACAAACAGCACCAAGAAGTCGAGTCTTACCTTGAGATTTGGTGAGATGGACTGGGACCTCACTGTTTCTCTTGGTATGGAAAAGCGTGCCAGGAGCTCAGCACCACAGCTTTCACTTTTTGGAAAGCCTGAAAGATGTTAGATTAAAGGCAGATGCCCCAGGAAAAAAGGGAGAGGTGAACGATTATACCACTACTTCAAAAGGAGCTGATTCTGCAAGTAATTAGCTGTTTTTCAGGTGACAGCTGATTTTTTTTTTTAATGTACTCAGGAAACTGTTGCATTGCGAAGGCCCTGAAAATATATGCAGGGTTTGTGAGAGGGCAGAGGGAAAGGCTGCTCAAGGTGGGGCTTGCTGGTGAAGGGTTCATCACAACCACTGCACAGCAATACAGCAGGGCACTGCCCTGCTGCCCTTGGTGCTGTCCTGTGCTGGATCATGGGAAAGGCTTTGAGCTTGGAGCAGTGCTCAGCCCCCTCTGTGCCCTGAGCTTTCTCCTGGTCTGCAGTGGGGTCATCCTTAGTGGCATCTCACCAGCTCCATGACCAGCAAGCAGCTTATGATCAGAGGGCACAGTAGGTACCTGCAGGAAGGCTGAGCTGATTTAGCTGTTTTCTAGTGATGAGAGAGAGAGACAATTCCCCCTGAAATCCAGCCATTATCCAGTGCATGGGCCACGGAGCCAGTTTGCTGCTCAGCAGTGAAGCCCACAGAGTGGCTCCGTGCAGCCTTGCAGAGTGGTCCTCTCTGCAGAATAACAGCACAGAGAGTCTCCCAACCAACAGCCTTAATGATGGAGCTGTTTTTTTAATGGTCCCCTGCACAGCCATTAGTTCTTAAAGAGGATTTACATTACAGCCAGCTGCTATGAAGATATTTTATTGGTATAGTAAATACAGAGAAAGGAATGGTGGCTTTTAGTCTGTGATTGCTTGTGCTTTCCCACCCCATAATTCAAAACCCTTTGTGTCAAAGGCTAAAATCTATCCTGTATGTGTATGCTCTGAGGTGTCCCCTCACTTGGCCAATCCAAAACCACCCTTAGGTGCTTCCTACCCCTCTGCTTTCCAAGTCTGTGCTTTGGGTTGAGTGGCAGAAGAATATCTGGCTGCATGGGGATGTACCTAGGCACAGTGTACCACAGCAAGTGTGCTAGGAGTGCTGCCTGCTCATATTAAATAGCCATGAGGGCACTAACAGCAATGCAGCAGCATATGGGCTTTTCTCCCTGCCCAGCCTCTGTGGCCATTGTTTGGCACCTCAGGGAGAAAACTTGGCCCAGGACATTTATCAATGTCTGATGGGAAGCTGAGGGAGGCTCAAAGTTGTTTCTGTTGGGTCTGGGATCACTGCAGAGGGTCGGTGCCAAGCCTGCAGCTCAGACCAGCATCAGAGAACTTCACAAATGACCCGCATGAGGGAAGGCTGAGAGCAGAAGCAGAGCTGCAGAAAAATATCTGCTGTGTCTGCCCACTGAGGTGTGAGCCATTAGAATTACACAGGATGTTGTTTTCCCTCTTGCAAGTCATGCCTGAAATCTGGTCTCATAAATGAGCTTGTTTTTATTAGAGGGAACGTGCCTTTACTGGGTTATAAATCTGAATGTGAATGCTAATTTTATAACCCTGCATCTAGAGAATAGCAGAAACACAAACATTACAATCCAGATACCATGGCCAAAAGCACAGACACCATGTCCGAGTGTGTTCCTGAGGAATTTCAAGCAGGACACGAGTGCTGCCTCCTCTCTCCCTCCCTCCCTGGTCAGCTGTTCTAGAGCTGATAGAGGCGAGCAGCACCTGCCTGGCAGAGCTCACAGCTTACAGGAGTTAAACAGTGATGAAGAATCAGTAGAATTAGGTGGTGTTATCCCACAGTTTAGGCATTTTTTTTAAATTCCCGTGGCACTTGCTGAGGGTCCAGGTTATGGCAATAGGGCAGATTGTCTCTCATATTCCTCTCTGCTGTAGCAAAATCAGCTGTAGCTACTGCAGCTTCTGGGTTTGGGCACAGAGTGCTGCCTGTGGACCTGCACCAAGACCATCCCCCTGCCAGGAACATGCCCAGCAAGGCTCCGGAAGGGGCTGATGCCATCAGCTGCCTCACAGCTCTCTGACAAGTTGTTTCCTCCTGCACAAATGAAGTGGCTCATCTCCTAAATTATTTGCTTGGAACATTTTCCTTGGTGCAGGGAGTGTCTGGCTATATAAACCAAGAAGATTACGTGATGTCAGAGCACTGCAAATAGAATGGTCTTGCACAGAATAAAAGCTCATGGAGGTGCCTTGTCTACCTTGCTGAGGGAAGTGATTTCAAATGTAGTAGATCACTCAAATCACAAATTTGAGTGCTCAAATTACAGCCGAATCTGCACTAGAAACTCCTCCTGGGAAAGCAGTAAGACTTAAGAATTTAAATTTTTTGGCCAACACTTCTTTGCTGGCAAAAGAAATTTTATGCTGGCATAAAATTCACATGACTTGTGCTGGCTTAGAAATGTCATGAAAAAGTGGTATCCCTAAGGAGCACGGCTGTGCTGGTGGAACTTTTATCTGTAACTCAGTCCTGGAGATAATTTGTGACTGTAACTAGAGTCAGTGTATTTTTGCTGGTGCAGCTTATGTCATTTCTTTGAATAAACTAAGCCATCATTTCAGAGTTACCTTGGCAAAGCTTTTCAGTGCAGACAAGACCTATGTGTTGATTAAGAACAGATACAACACTAGAGTTAGAAAGGTATTCTTGTGATGAATGTTAAGGATGCTGATTAACTCTTCTCTGGCAAGTGTTAAAGCCATGAAGTGCTGACCCTGTGGCAGGCAGGTACCTCAGCAGACGCTGCAGATCAAAGAGAGGAGCAGAGCTGCTCGGTGGTTTCATTACTGACTGTGGCAGGCAGCAAAGTGCTGCCTTGTCCCATATGGAAAGCAGCTCAGCCATTAAACAGGGTGCAGATTTGTAGTTGCTCAGCCTCTTGGTAATTATTTCCAAGATTAGTTTAAAGAAACAGCTTATTGAAGTGGCGTTGGTTCTTTTGAGATTAACTTAGGGAAAATAAAATTTGGTGCAATTACTGCAGACAGGAGCTAAGATAGAAATGGCTTTGAGCAAAGGCACAGTGTCTTTGAATTCCAAAAGCAGCTTGAGGAGTGTGAATATAAGGCAGGGGCTGGCTGCAGGTTTGTGGTGACCTGATCCTCCTCAGTCTGTTCAGAGGAAATATTCCTATGGTTTTCAAGGAGATTAAGTTTGCCTAGAGAAGTTGTGGATGTTCCATCCATGGAAAGTGTACAAAGCCAGGTTGGATGGGGCTTTGAGCAACCTAGACTGGTGAGTGACAACCCTGCCCATGACAGGGGGTTTGGAACAAGATGGTCTCTAAGGTCCCTTCCAACCCAAACCATTCTATGATTGTTTGATAAAATGTCTGAGATTTTGTCACCAGGACAGCTTGTTTCTTCTGCACTGTGTGTGCTTGTGTTGCTCTCTTGCAGACCTGGGCAGCTCTTACCAAGCTGGCATGTGTGCCCTTGCTGTCATCCCTGATTCCCAGTGGGTTCTGGAGGCACAATGGGATCATATGGGAAAGCCTGAATGAGCAAACTGTATGAAAATCTGTTCATCTGATAATTCAAAAAAATCCATCTACAAATCATCAAGATGTGGTGCTGCAGAGAGGTTGTGGTTGACTGGGGTATGTGTCACTCAGCTACTCTAAAGGTTTGATTTTCTTTCTGGCACTATAATAGGACACGATGCTTCAAAGCTGTTTTCATCACCTGAATACTCAGTGAGGATCATCTTTTTCTCACTAATGTACCCCTTACAGTTCAGAACTGTGTGTTGATCCGAGGGATGTTGGTCAGTCCTGCTGAAAGCCCTCAGCTGGTCTCATAGAGCACTTTGGTTTTTGCTTTGAAGACCTGTGCAAAGGTGCAGAACTCAGCCTAGAGAGAATGAGCTGAACGTCCTAGACACCCGTCTAATACTATGATTATGTAACTCACCTCAGAAACCCAGCATAAATGATTTACACTTCCATTTAGAGACTGTTTGTAGCTTCTCATCCAGAGGCCGCCTAAGCCGCCTCCTTCCCCATCTGCACTTCAAATGTCTCAGAGTGGAAAAGTGTGTGGAGCAGGATCTTACTCCCAAGACAGTCCTGAAAGCCATCTTAAATTATGATCCTTGTGAAAAATGAGTCACTAAGAACCACAACATACTCTGCCTTCTTTGAGTAGTCTTTAGCCAAGTTTTTGTAGGTTTTTTTTTATTTTATCTGGATATTCGATATGTACTTTTTAAAATTATTTCCCTTTAAAACATTGTTTGTGCTCATACACAGACTTTAAATATGTTTGAGAGAAGAGGGTTGGAGGAGAGAACTGTCATCTGAATACTTCACAGGCTAAGACATTGTCAAGTACTTGGCATCTTTGTATGGCATTTGATTCTGAACCCTGCAGTCAAACCAGTGCTCCATTATCCAAGGCAAACATCACACCAGTCCTGGAGAGTCACAGGCTGAGTGACCTCCATCATCCACTAGTGCCTTCTCCTTGTTGGCAACATCCCCCAGTGTTTTCTCCTTGCTAGAGAGGGGAAGCAGCCATTCCAGCAGCTCCAGACTTGTCTGTTGAACTGGTCTGTGGCTTCTCCTTCTTGCCCTTTCCAAGGAGGTACCTGTGTAGGATGGGAAATATCTGCCTTTCCTTCTGCAGGTGCCCAGTTCAGCCCAGTGCTGCCAAATTCTGCCATGGCTTGTAAAGGGAAGGGCCAAAAGTCTTGGACTGGAGCCCACCAGAAAAGCAGTCAGACCTCCCCTATTGCTGGATCAGCCAGGCTGAGTTAGGGCAGGGCACAAGTCAAGGAATTCCTCCAGACTTGCAGGAAGGAAGACCTGTGGTCCAGAAGTCCTATCTCCTGCTGGCCTGCTCCATGTGCAGCCACTGGGCCACATCATCCATGCATCCAAAATGTCTCCTGGGGGGCGGATGCTTCTCCAGGTTCAGCCGTCTGTTCTGAGCCCCCGTTGGCATAGAAACACCCTTTCCAATTAACCTTCTGCAAAACATACACGTACAGAAACATTCTGCAAACAAATTATCTTTTCTTTCTGCCTCTCCTTTTTTCCTTTTTTTTTTTCTTTCCTGTTGGCCTGTGAGAATGAGGAGTCAAAAAAAGTGTGAAGCTGGGTCTTCTTAATTTTAGAGCATTTCAGACTCTCTGCAGGCTGTTGCCAGGCTGTGTAGCTGCTCCCTACCGATAGTAACAGGCAAACAAAATACGAAGCAATCAAATTTCCCTTCTCATTCAGCCCTGTCATCCTCATGTTTTAGAGAAGAGAATGAGAGCTGGGCCTAATAACTATGTAAATTGCTCAAAGCAGGAAACAAATGAGGATTAGTAAATGCAGGGCTTTTGAGTGGTCAGGGCAGATCCAATACAAAGGGAGCTGAACTGCTGCCAAATGCCCCATCCTACTGGAAAGAGTGAATCCTGCATACCTGTCATGGCCCATCAGCACCAGACCCTTGATGGGCTCATACTGCCTTTGCCAAAGCTGGAGGGGAAGGTGTACAGGGCCGGCCTAGTCCCTTGCTGAAGCTGATGGATTCAGAAGTCAGGAGGGCAATCCCCTGATTATCCATCTCTTCTTCTCCTCCTGCCTGTATCCAACCCCCTGGCAAGGCCCATCTCCAAGGATTAACCATGACATTCCCCTGGAAAGAAAGGGGATATGGTCCTCCTCCACATGTACTGGTGGAAAGGAAAATTTCTTAGGTCCCAAGACTTGGGCTGAAAGCCATCAAGGGAAGGGCTCCCACTTGTGAGCAAAGCTGGTTTACTGGAGGGAGGGGAGCAGGTAAAGATTTTATCCTTCATCCCAACATCACACAGCCCTGTTTGTACCTGTATGACATTGGTCACACAGCTCCTCTTTCAGGTGAGGGCTATTCCTGCTCTCAGGAGGAATCTGGACAAAAGCAATGTCTTCAAGATTCACAAAAGAATTGAATCAGCAGAGCTAAAGTCTAAACCAGCTTTTCCTAGGTTGTTCCTAGGACAACATCTTAACTCTGTAGCATCCAGCTGTGTCTTTGTCTTGAAAAGATGAAATAGTGAGAGGAGATTGGCCAGGGGATACAGAAAACAAGAACACTTATTTTTGCTCCTGTGAAGATTCAGAAAGGCTTGTGGTATGCCTAGAAGCTGGAACAGAGGAAAAGGTCAGTGAAGAACATGCCTGTGGCATGACAGCTGAAGATGTGTGCAATGAATTTCATTTCAATACATTGTTTTCTAGCTGGTGTTTGGTATAAAGAATATATGCATCAAATGTGTCTAGTTACTCACTCTGAGAAAATAATCACTGCACTTGATGTCCCTGCCCAATTAACTATTAGAAAAGAGGACGTATGATATCTTGTGTGATGCCAGGGGCTTGAAATACCAGGGTGATGGTATTAGGTGATGCCAAGGTGCAGTACAATGAGTGAGTGACAGGCATTTTTAACCCAAGTACCTGCAGGCAGTGTGCTGACTGTTTACAGTGTCCATGGAAGGGGATGGAGTTACAGCCCATCACAGAGGTACAATGACATTCCAGCATGCTGCTATTTTCATTACAGTCTTTGTCAAAAAGATGGATACAGGTTCTGTATACTGTTCTTGGTATTATAATAAGAAAGGAATCTTTTTATTTCATCTTCTGTTCTCATCTTAGCATCAGCTATCAGAATGAGCCATCAGTCAGATGGCAGTGCTGAGAGATCTTCATTGTCACTGCATGCTTTCCCTCACTTTTGTGACAAAGATTATGAGACTAGAAAAGAGTGTGCCATTAATCCATTCCACTGGCAGTATTGGGACTAAAATGGAATGGGGGAAATGACACAAGACATGCCTTTCCAATAAGCAAAAATAGAAGCATTAGAGACTGGAAAGGAAGCAAAGTTTGACTGAGAGGTAAAATCCAAGCAATTCTACCATGCTGTGTTCACCTGTAGCCCTGCCATTTGAATCCATCTTTTCAAGTCTTGGCTCTATGATCCTTGTACCATGTCCAGCACAATGGGGCACCAATTCAGGCTGTGCCCAAGGCGAAAATGCTGAAAATAGATCCCAGCTAATACATTTGAGCAGATACGCCAGTGACTCCATGAGGCTGGAGGACCTAGCATGGCTGGAAAATTCCTCATGGAAGGGTTTGAAGTATTCATGAGTGCAGATTGTTTCCTTCCTTCCACCAGGGACCTTCTCTGCTGATTTTAGCAAGGTTTTCTGGATTTCCTCACTTCCCTCTCTTGCAGGGTATCCTTAGACAAGAAAGTACAGCATGAAAGTGCATCATAGCACATAAGCATTTCAGCCATCAGCTCTACTGGGGTGCTACAACCAATCTGGTGTGTTTAAGACACATGGATGAAGTAGACAAAAGCTACACTAAAGTGTCTTCAGCAAATGTGACATCCATCTGCCTTCATGCCTCCTCCAGAGAGGTCAGATGGCCCAGAGAGGCCCAGGACTGGCTGTTGGCAGGGGCTGGGATAGGGCTCAGGCAGAGCAGGACATGTCAGATGTTGTCAGCACACCCTCTCCCTGTGAAGTCTGCAGCAAAGGGTCTTGGAGCTATAAAATGTCATTCAGCTGCTACCAACCTGTCACATTACCTTCCTGATGGTATCCTGTTGTTCTTGTCTTTCTGATCTCATTGGTCACTTCTCTCAAATCCTTCCTCTAAATACAAAAAATGTTGATTCTAAACTTTCAAAGATGAGGGGTTTTTAAGTCTTAAGGCTCATATCAAAAGACATGTGATCCAGGAAAACTTAGGTCTCCCTGCTGAGGTCCAGGAAGAATTACTGTATGGACTCTAACACCCTAAACAGTGAGAGCCACTTCCTTCTGAAGGTCTTACTGATCATTCAGTCAGTCACACTATGGTCTCTATGTCTCTCTCCTGCTGCGTTTATAAACGGTAATAAAGGAATAATGTTGCTGTCAAATAATGAAATTATCATTACTCTCTATTTGTAGAGAAAAAAATAACCTTTGTATCAGACAATGAGTAATGCCATTGCAATATGGAATGTCTGAGCTAGAGGTGTGGCTGAGAAATTCGTGTGTGGGCAGCACTAAACATCAGATCCAAATTCAGCCCAGATGTTCTTCTATGACTGGATCAGGATCTTTAGACCTGGAGATGAAAAGACCTCCAGCTCTGGGGACAGTGGGTGTTGATCCTGTTCCTGTCAACATTCTGGCTTGTGCTGCCTCCTCAGCTGGTGCAAGTTCACTGAATTCAGTGAGAAAACACCAGGAAAATCAAATGAGACTTTCCTTTGATTTGCTCATCCAGCCATCTTCTTTACTGTCCACTGAATTGTAAAAAGAAAAAAAAAAAAAAGAAAAAAAAAAGTGATTTATAGCTTGTATTGCCATCTGCAGCTCCAGGAAGAGGTACTTCCCACTTACCCTTAAACTGGAGTGTTGCCCACCCTGTTTCTACCCAACACCAGCCATAACTTTGCCCCATTGGCACTCAAAGTACAGCTGGATGGGGACCATTCCCACCATGCCTGTGTGGAGAAGAGGACTGATGTCCTTAACACATTCCTTTTCTAGATCACTGGAAACTGCCTCAGGAACTGGAGTGACATCCAGAGCTGCAAATGGGCAGTGTGCTCTCTAACCCAGATACTTTGTGCAAAAGCTGAGTTGACTGGCTTGAATTTGGACATCTGTCATGTCCATCTTCCCCTTGCCGCTCCATTTCCCTGCACTGCAGGAGAACCAGGGGTACTCAAAAACAAAAGGATTTTTTTGGCCAAGGCTGCACAGCCAAAGTTTTAAGGCTTTTTTCTGCAAAACCTAGACAGGCCAAAACCTAGAAACAGGTAGGGGCAGTGCAAAGTATGTGTATTTTCCTATTTCTGGCCTCCCTTAATATCAAAGCCCTGCCTAGCAAATGAGCCATCAGAGACCTTTGTTATTTGCAGATCCTTCCTCCAAAGGGGAATTTCTATATACTTATGGGTATGGCTGCTTCCTTCCCTCTCTGCCTCTGCCTTTTTGCATTTTAGCTCTTTACCCACTGGAGTTCAGTTCTGAAGTCAATAAATTTCTTTCTATCAGTGGCCTTCAAATCAACCCCTAGGATGGTACATTCTCAGAGAAACGAATTGGAGCTTCATTCTTTGTTTTAATGGATGTAAACTCTAACAAATTTCCAAACTTTGCTTTTTTGAAACAGTCTGATAAGAAAGGTTCTTAATGGAGATGTACCTGCATGCCTTGCTTACACAAAATCACCCATTATGATCCATTAGTATGTTACCAGAGTGAGGACTGAAGATCTTGATCTCGTGTCACTTCTCATTCCCAGGCTAACCTATAAGCTCCTCTAGAGATAATTTTGTAAACATATATGACAGATTGCTGAGAATGTGTATTCATTGCTTAAATCAGTACATCCAGGAAGCAATCCTAAGCACAGAGCAGGGGCAGGCTAGCAGGTTATGTTGATGAAAGGTTTGTGGGATTTCTCTGAGCTCAATACATTTGATGTCATGTAATTGGTATGCTGGTAGTGGATCTGTTATAAAGAAATGGGCTTGAACATTTTCGGGCATAATTTCTGTAAGTTAATCTTTGCCAGCAATTATCACATGTAAATGAGGAGTTTTGCTAATGATCAAATAAAATAAATGATCCCATTTCTTTCTTTCATTTTGTTCATTATGATGTTTTGGTCCCAAAATCCAATTACAGATATTTTGGCTGTGTGCTAAGTTTTGCTTCCAACCTTTTTTGTAGGTCCATTCTCAGAACTGTATTTCAGCACTCTGTTGACAACACTGCAGTTTCTTCTGGACCACAAATTTATAGGCAAGGAAACAAATGGCTCTTGCAGACAGTGTGAGCAGACGAGTAAGCAAATCAAAAAAGCAGATGGTAAGTAAAGCACTTAGTGTGATTCAGGTTCTTAAAGAGAATAAGTTCACTGCATTGAGCAATTCCAGTACCTTATGAGAGGCATCTATCCTTAGCAAAATGTGGGCAACGCCTGGTAATGACACCTGATTGAAATTCAGAAGGAAACAGCAATGCAGGCTGTTACAGCAAAAGCTGGGAATCACTGGAGACTGAGCACAAGTTAGTTTGATGACTAACAGCTGAAACAAGCAGAGTGTGTTTGGATTCCTTCTTTCATAAATCAAAAGTCCATGTTGGAGGCTACTTTCCCCTCGTAAGTGAGGAGCTGTATGCAAGAAGTGAAGGTCCCCCATGAAATCTTTTATCCAAGTTCTCCCGTGCTGGGACTTGCAGCTTCTTCAGCCACAGTCAGGGCAAGTGTAGGGATGAAATAGCAAAGCACTGGGCTGGTAGAATGGAGGAGCAGAGGTCATGCTTGCTATTTCTCCAGAGCATCTGAGGCATCTGTTTATTTCCAACCTCTTTGCTGTTCAAGCATTCCTGCAATTATTCCTGTACCTTGAGAACAGCTCTATGGTTAAGTAGTCAGGGAGTTGCATGACAGAGGTAAGCTACCAAAATATTCCCTGAAAACAACCCTATCCCCTTTCCCAAAGAAAAAAGAAAAGCTGTGCCACTGAAAAGCTGGAGAGAGGCAGCAGTGAAATACAGGTGTTAGTTTGAAAACAAAAGAATTGGCTGTAGAGAAAGAGAAATGATGAAGAAATGTAGATAGTGGAAAATCCTGAAGGGCAGAAGAAGTGGAGGAGGACGTGAACAGTTTCCAGCCTCAGGGTGTCCTGGGCATCAACACTTGCAATCACCACATTTCTGTGTATTACAGTCTTCTTCGAGTCACTGGAGATATTCCAGTTTTCTGCTTGTTATCATTTTTCTTCCTGAACTGGATGTGATCAAACTCTGAAATAGTTTGAGAAGCCTGGGCTTCTCATTACAAGTTGGTGAAAAACTGTGCCAACAGGTAGAGGTGGGCAGAAGTCTCTCACTGGCTCTCATGTAGGATGTGCAAAGTCAAGGATAGGGAGCGTCTGCTGGAGCCTAATCTGCTTTCCAGCTCCATGCCAGCTTGTGGCACTTCCTACACCATTCACCCCAGGCCAGGCATGGCCCTACTGGCTTTGGGAGGTCTTGTGAAGGTGACCTGCCCTTGCAATGCCTGTTAAAGAAGCATTTTTATCTATCCAGAATAAAGATGGGACAGCTACAGTTCTTTCGCTCTTCTAATGGAAAAGGATTTACCAGTGATTTTTCCTCACTGCTGCTCCATGCCTTGCTGCCATTGAGGTCACCCACAAAGTAAAGGTTGTCAGAAAGGAAGGCACGTGCTGTAATATTTGGACTTTAAATAAGGATGATGCCAGTTGCTACTGTATTTCTTTAAGGCAGTAANTGTGCTGTAATATTTGGACTGGACTCGCTTCACTTTAAATAAGGATGATGCTAGTTGTTACTGTATTTCTTTAAGGCAGTAAGGAGAAAATTGAAGTTTTCCTATCCAGAGAGACCTGAAGAAGCAGGATGCAAAGCAGAGGGATGGAAGAGTTTCTCCTTCTTTCTAGTCCTCTTTCAGCTCTGCAAGTACTGCACAAATGCTCAACAGTGGTTTTGGCAGTCAGCATCACTGCCCTTGGTGCTGGGCTGTTCAGGACATCCCCTTTTCCTGCTTGACTTGTCTGTAGCTCAGACCTCCCAGAGATTATTGATTTTTTTCCCCGTTTTCTCCTTTCTCAAGTTCTCCCAAGGCAGGAGATGATTTAAACATTGTTTTTAAAAGTTTATGGTGAGACAATTTACAAATGTCATTGAAGGCTCTGATCTCTTGGCAGGGATGGGAGAACTTGCTTATGGCTTCTGCAGAGAAAAAAACCTTGGTATGCTAATCCCCCAAATCACTCCTTTCACCAGAGTGGTTGTTGCTCCACATCGACCACCCTGAATGCAAAGCTTTACTCTTCATCAGTGTGGGCAAAACCCGGGGTCCTCTGGGGTCTGAGGTAGAGCTGTAGGATATGGAGCAATATTAAATCTCTTCTGGTGTTATTACTTAACCATTTCCTGTGCAGTCACATTTCCTTCAGCATTTTAGCAGCAAATTCATCGAGTTTAGAGAATCTTGAGGGACTCAAATGGTTTGGCTGTGCAAACGATGATGGTGAAAATGCTCCAGAGCCTGGTTAGCTCCCACTGAAGCAAACCCCATTGAGATTGGTCCCCAGTCCACACTTCCCAAAGCCCCTTCTATAAATGTGAGTCTGTCCACTGTGGTGGTCTTGTGCACAAATGGCTGTTAATAAAAGATTATGCATTCAACATATCCATCCAAGGTACTTGAACCATGTTAGGAATTTCAGAGGTGACCACCAAGGTGTGTTTTGCAACCATAATAGTAGTTTCCTCCAGCCAAAGCTGCCATACCTGACCATGGCTACGTGCTGTGCTCAGTTCTGCCCACATGATCCTGCAGAAGAGGAGAGTATGGCTTTCAAATATCTTCAAAGTATTGAATTATTGCAGGATTTAATGTTCAGTAGATGAAATTACCCTTTCAAGTGACCTCAAATGTAATAAAGAACCAAGACTAGTCAGTGCAATGGTTTTATTGCAGAAAATTACAAAATGATGTAGTGTAGCAGCATAAACTTGTCATAAATTACCTTGAGTAATGAACCATGAAAAACACCAAAGGCATGTAAACTGTGTATTTCTGAGGGAGGATGCCTGTGGTGGGTAAAATGCATACACAGATCCCATAAGAAAATTATAGGTGTGATTTAGTTGGATTTGTTATTTCCTGCTTAGACTCAATCATGCTAAGTTGACCACAGGGATGTCTGTGGCAAAATTCCTGTACATATCAGTGAGTGTAGGGTGCCATTGTTATAAATTAGTGGAAATGAGCTGCCAGTATCAAAACGCATCAGAACCCAAAGGGAAGACATTTTTTTGGTTCATGGTTCCTGTATCCCCTACATTTTGGGGTTTGGTTCTGGTTCAGTCATTTAGACCCCACTTCCTTGTCTTAAGTCCTGCTGCTTCTCTGGAAAATACCTAGGGCCAGCTCCACAGCTGATATAAATATGCACAGTTCCATCACTTTAGTGGAGCTACACTGATTTATATCACAGCTAGGGGATTCTTCATGAGACCCATCCATGTAACTGCTTTGTATTAACTGGTATGAGGGAGGATAAAATGCACAGTGACTTTGACTTCACTGTAAATCACTGTTTTTAGGCAGTGGGGCTTTCACTGAGAGACGCATTCTGTAGGAGTATATTTAGCCATTGTTTTAGGAATCTTCTTGGACTATGGGGGGATTTAATCCCTTCTCGAAGGGGCAGGCAATGGTATGGCTGCCATATGCTGCAGCTGTAGGGGGATTCTCTTGAGTTGATGTCTGTAAGCACACTTGTAGTCTGACCCAACTGCACAAGTGTTTGAGCGACAACACTGGAAAACCAACTATATATTTATAGAGGGAAGAGAGGAAAAAGGATAACATCTTATTTGTGCCTTTAATAGAGCTCCATGCATGGAGAAAGTTCACTGCCGAGCAGGAAGGGCAGAGAGACAGAAAAAAAGAGATGTTCTCAACCAGCAGATGTTGCAGTTGTGTGTGAGGGCAGCATGAGGACCCCTCTGCAGACTGGACCCCTGTGTCCTGGGTCTTGCTCTTATCTCCAGCTGTGTTCTACGTGAACTGCACTGAAAGCAACCCCTGTATAATTAAGGGAAACTCTCTGCATACACAGGAGCAGCTGAGCAATGAGTGTCTGGTTTGGAAAGGTCTGCAGGTCACCTACTCTCCATGCCACCACTCACCACAGGGCACAGTGCTTTGAACCTGGAGTTGTGTGAGAGCCCAGCTGCAATGTGAGGTGAATCCCTGATCAATGTCCTGGGTGCTGGCAAGTATATACACACAGGAAATGCCCTGAGAGGCTGCAGAAGAGATATTTATGTTTCCATGCCATGGTTGTGTAAATTTGGTGTGAGCTATGGACAGCACGGGAATTTAGATGTGCTTGGTGTGCACAGTAAGGTCCCCATAGAGCTCCTGGTCTTACCTTTACCCACTGGGGAAGTGCCAGTGAGTATTTTTATAGAGCTAATAGGGCATACAGCTACCTCCCAGCCCTTTCAGAGGGTGTGCAATGAAACTCAGAGGGCTGGCTCTTGAATTAGTTAACTGAAATGAGAATAATTTTGAATGCAAACATATTGTAATTTATATATTATTTCTATTTGTAAAAGATAAAGAAATAAGTCTGAACTAACATATCAAATTTGAGTTATCTCACAGCTGGGTGGATTTGATCCAGCCTGTTGAGGATATTAAGTTCAGCATCAAGTCCAGCATTTAAATTGTTATTAAATATTTGTCTAGCAGCTAGAAGTCATGGTTGATAGCAAATTGCTAGCATGTGAGTGCTGTGTATCTGCAGGAAAATCTCTAGCTGGAAGAGAGATGTGATGGAAATACACAAAGTAGACAAAGGATGCACTGTTGGGGCAGATGGGAATGGAGGTACAGAGGGAGGGAGTCGTTTGTCCAGGGTGACAGAGGATGTCTGGAGCAGAGCTGGGGGCTGGAATCAGACCTTAAGGACAGCAAAGTTGTTCAACTGAGAGAAGCTTAGCCTAAATAAGAGTGTGATTTTTTACTACAGCTCACTCGAACCATTTTCAATGGATGTGGTAAATTAACAGTTAACTGAGCTCTGGAACAGCTTATGGAGGGATGTGGTGAATTCTGTGTTCATTGTAGTCTCTGAGTTAAGGTGGATTTCTTTCTCTTAGACACACTCTTCATCACCCAAAAATTCCTGGATTTAAGCTGGGAAGTGCTGAGTACATTTCAGAGGTCTTGTTACATGAGAGCCTGGGCTGAGTGACAGTGTTGGTACCTCAGGGGCTCCAGGTGTGGGAGCCTGAGGGATCTGCTGAGAGTGGAGCAAGACCCAAACCATGGGCTGTCTGAACTTCCATTTTCAAGATTTTTACTTCAGTTCAAGGCTGTTGCTAACAGTAAATCAAACTTAAATAAACTCCCACTTTTCCAATTGTAAATCACTGGAATAGGAAAGAAAGTCAAAACTTTATAAGACTTCATCTCTTTTGAGAACCAGGCAAAGGAATGCAGAATTTATTTCTGGTTTTATTTACTGTGAAACAATTATTGTGAGTGGCCATGAACAAACAGCAAAGTTTCAGGCTTGCTTTATCTTTGAACTTCACCTCGTGTCTCTGAGGATGAAGTATGGGAGCAGAGGTTGGGATGTGTACCAGGCACATCACTGCTGCCTGCTTGCCACAGAGCCATGAAAAGTGTTCTTGCTTGTCTCTCTAATCCTCACAGCACATGATGAATTACTGGCATTAATCTATCTGGCCATAACAGCCTCAGAACTCACAAGTCATATGTTCATGCCACTGCCTTTTGTAAACATATATTTTAAATATGCATTGATTGGGTATTCACTGTTATTATTCATCAAAATGTTCTCATCTCCTAACACTTAATAACAATAATAAAGATTAATGCTTAGCTCCAACTTGGAAAAAGACTGCACGACTCTATATATTTATTTTGCGAGTTTAATTAAGGCTGTTTGTTACAATAAAAATTAATGTTATTGTCTTCCAAGTGCAGCATAGCCAATATGAAATAACTGGATTTCACACTGCAGTTCTTTGAAATGGCACTGGGCTGAAATCAGTCAAAAGGAGACGATGCCCTGGATGTGTTTATATCTTTCTGAGCTGATGAATGATAAGAAAATACAGTTACTGCAGGTTTTTTTAGGTGGGGGTACATGGTGGTCTGAAATGCTTTGTTTCATCTCTCACTGTGTGAGTGCCATGATGGGTGACCTTAGATAAAACATTTGCCCTTCTCGGACCTTTTTTACCCTTCAGGAATTTGTTGGATTGAACCCAAAATTAAAGAAAGGCTTTTAAATTATAAATGAAAGGTGTAAAATTGTTTATGGCTATACTGTAAATATTCCTTGACATTATTTGAAGCAGAAACCTGGTCTGAAGATGTGTTGCAAACTGCCAGGTGGTGAGACAATGCATTTCTCTTTCCTCCAGGGGTGTCATGGAAGGGAGTGATATTGGCCAACCTGAGCCTCTGTGTGAGGGATGGACACAGAGGTTCTTGTTACAGCCAGGGAAACCAGCCCTTCTCTCTGAACCCAACCAAAAGCACATGCTGGGCTTGATGAATGCATCAGAGGAGAAGGAGACCATTCCTTCTCATCCGAAACTTCTCCTTAAACCCCCAGTGCTGACACCATCCACTGGGTCATCTAACAACCACAAATGCCCATTGCCCTTGGCTGTGGTCTCCTGCCACTGCCAAACCACCAGCTGGTTTTGTTTTGAGCACCTCATCCCCCATGGGATTTTGAAGGCTATGGCCTCTGCTTCTGAAGCTTCATAATCAAAAATGAATAAAGCCCTTCACATTTTCCATATGTCTCTGGAACTGAAGTCAGTGGCCTTTACCATTGCAAGAAGCAGATGGCATATCCTATTACTGCAAATAAGTTTCAAAGTAAGATGTATTTGAGTTGCTTTATTTAGATCAATAACTCAAATGTATTTTGGATTTGCCATCTTGATAGGCTCACTTAAAATTGGTATGAGTATATTAGATTGCAAAGAAGCAAGGACGGTCACAGTAAAGGACAGCAGTCACAGCCTGCCCCTTTTCTCTTCCTTTTTATTTTTTTTTTTGTATTGTGCAATGCAGTGTCTGTGTCTCCCACTCCTTTAACTTCCATGAGTGCTCCTATCCCCACTCCTTCCCAGTGTATTCAAGTCTTGAATGCAAATTCGCAGCTACCTTACAGAGTAAGGTAGTAGGTTTGAAAATATTCATTTGGTTGAACTGTTTTATAAATGCAATGTTCCTCTTGGCAAAAATATCTGCAATCAGGAAAAAATCAGCAGGTCTGGCTTTATCCAGCAGAGGGCAAAGCCACCCGCAGGCTGCCCGGGCTGGCAGGAGACCCTTCCAGGCTTCCCACCGCTGCTTTCCTTCAAAGCAAAATCATAGAATAATTTAAGTTATTAAAGACCTTTAAGATCATCGAGTACAGCCGTTAATGAAACATCCCCAGAGCACAAGGATGGCCCATGGAAAATGCAGTTTGGGGAACGGGCCCCTTTCATAGGTGGGTCCCTGCACGTGGGATCAGTAGTACTTTTGTTAACCAGGCAGGGTGTTTTCATCATCTGTCATTTATTAGCCTCTTCTCTGCGTGCTGCATTTCATAAAGTGTGAGATTAAGGACCTTTTCTGAGAGCAGGAAACTGAGACGGCTTTTACTGGGAAGAGTGTGAGCTGTGAGTAGGGCAGGTAAAGTGGGGGAGGACAGGGAAGAGCGTGGCCAAGAGTCCTCCTGAGGAGCCACGTGTTTCAGCCCCTCTGCCATAAACTGCCTACCCCTCCTTTTATGGCTCCGTATATTATTTATGTTTGAATATATACATCCATTATACACAAATAGCTCATGGTCACAGTGTCTGCTCACTGCTAGGGGGTTTTAGGGTGGAACTTCCTAAGCCCAGGCTGATTCACTGCTGCCGCTGAGATCAACGGGAACAAAGGATGTCCTGCCCACCATAAAAGTGTAGAAATTGGGCTACGATCCATCTGCCTTGTTAGTGTTTGGACAACACTCTCAGGCACACAGTGGGATTTGTGGGATTTTCCTCTGCAGGGCCAGGAGTTGGACTCCATGATCCTTGTGTGTCCCTTCCAACTTGGGAGATTCTATGGATTCTATGCCAGCTCCAGCTATGACCAAGAGCATCAGAGGATGCTCAAGCAAATTGTGGTAGGAGCATGCTGAGTAATTATCTGACAAAAGTCCTTGTTCCAATCCTAAATTATCAGCGATTGCCTTGCTCTGCTCAGCAGTGGATTTTGATCCTTTCCAAAGCTCTTTGTATAAAGTGTTGCTTAAAGTTATTCCTTCCTCAAATCTGCTGAGTTCTTGGCTCAAAAGTGAGATCATTTTTATCTATGTTTTATAAAGTTATGATCAAATTCTAATCAAAACACTAATCCCAAGGTATTTCCAGACGCCGTGCCAATAACTAACAGAGACAGTAAATATGATTTGATACCTTAGAGCTCCTCTGAGTCTGATTCTCATTGAGATGAAAGCCTTCAGGCAACTGAGAATTTGGCTGCTACACTGCTGACAAAAACCTAATCAGAAATAGGGGTGGGATTCCCAGCAGTTCCCAAGAGATCCTTGCCTGGCTCTGAAACGAGCATTTAAGGTTTCATTTCTGGCAGTTGTCTTTTGGAAAAATAAAACCTGACATTTTAATGCAGGCCCTTCATACAAAAGGAGTTTTAGAAAGTGGAGAGATCTGCAAAGCCACACACAAAAAGAGGAGAAGGAGGGAAAATTAGATGGAGGAAACATCTGCTAAAGTTTTCCTGTTATTTCAGGAATGTTTGTATAACTCAAGCATTCCCTAGCCCTTTTTGTATCACAGACAACATCTTCACTAAAAGATTGTCTCATGTCCCTGTTCCCATCATATAACCTCTCCGTCTGCTTGCATTTGCTTACACAGAAAAGCAATATTGGGAATGTACTTAATGCATCTGAGTTTTGTTTTAATGGGACTGAGCAGCTGGGTCTGAGAAGGGCACTGCAGCTCACTCCTCTCCAGCCCCAACCGGACCCTCTGAGTCTCTCCATCTCCTCTCACAGCTGTTAAAGCACACTGAATTATGTGGTATTCCATAATCTGAGACAAAAGCCCTGTACGACCAGTGTAGAGCCAACACTTCCAGAACTGAGGCAGCCTTTGTGTTCCTTGTTATGCAGTTAATGCAAAAGCCTGGTCTCGTTAAAGTTTTAGTAGCAATTGTGTTTAGATCTGTGCATAAAAAGTGCTGAGTACTGGCCTGATTATTGAATTTGCTCAGACTTTGCTGAAATTGGAATACACAGAGTGCATTATATTTGGGATAAAAGGTAAAAACTCACTTGGATTGTCCTGATGCTATCATAAATGAATCATCACTTAGCTATTAAGAGCCATCCTCGATCATGCAATTCAGAGCATATCAAAAAGAAACGCTGGCTGATTCATGTAATAGTATCAGAGCACAGCACATTTGCCTGCTTGCTCACAGTGAAATATCCAGGAGGTTGGACAGAGTCGGGTGCACTTCAGTTGCAAAGCTGGAAGTGTTCATGCTGGATGTAACTACTTACCTCCAGACTGAGAACCTCTCTTCTGTCCAACTAGAAGGAAAAAAAGTAAGGAAAGCTTAGTCATACACTTTGGTTGTCACCAAGGGATAGGCTGTCCCTCTGGATGATCTGGTACCTGTCATCATCTCCAGTTCTGAGCTCTCCCCACTGGTGCTGGCCATGCTGTCACCTGCAGTGTGGACACCTGTCCATGGGAGTAGGGACAGAAAACACCAAATTGTCTCAGTTTCTGGAGCAGCTTTCTGACACAACTGCCCTAGCTGGGTTTTACACAGTAACATGGGGTGTTGGTCCTGTTCCTAATCCTCTGAGGGTTTTCCCCTCCTCCATGCCTGTACAAGAGACATAACAAAATCCATCCTGTAAGGAAATTATTTTTTTTCTTGCTCAATCAGAAACACATGATATTAACCTTTGGAGAAAAATGCATCAAGTTTTATGTTTGCTCCTACAGTAACATTGGGAATTGATTTTAGGACAGACTACAGCAGTACTATTTAGTACTTTAGCAGGACTGTAAAAATAGGTATCAAGTTACTAGTATGAGAATCATTGCCTAGATACCATAATAACAGGCAATATGGGAAAACTCTAAATAGACAGTATGTAAGGCAGAGCATGTAATTTAGTGTGGGAATGGCTGGACTTTACACCTGTATTTAGTCCTCAAGTAAGTTCAGCAAACTTATTTCCAGAAGCCTAAATTAATAAACTGTGTGGTGTTTTTCTTCTCATTAGGGAGGCTTTAGTCCTTGTTTCCATTGCCTTTACATGCCAAGTAAGAACACCTCTCTCCCTTGGGTCCAAAGGCTGAGTAACAATTTCATGTATAAAGCCCTCTCCAAATGCTCTCTTTCCTCTGCTCCCTCATTTCCTAGTGGCAGCAATGGGATGGAGTAAGAAACTGTGTATCTCTTCCCACTGCTTATATATATATATATCTCTCTATAAAAAAGAAGTAATGCCTACTTACACCTCCCTTAACTCCCACATGTTTCAAACACCAGCAAACACTGTCTGCTAGTATTTGTAAGCCTCTTTCTAGCACAGACACTGCCCAAACCCTCCTTCTTTCCATTTTTTCTCCACTGTGACATTACCCATGTGCTCTCTCACATGCAGATGAGCAATACCTGGTAGATTCCCTCTGCTCACAGAGTCTCCTTCCTGCCCCACGTGTAACCTTTGGGCCCTGGTCCCTGTTCCAGCTTCATAAGGAGCTAAATGCTCTTATATTTATCCTGAATTAGGGTAGTTCACTATGCCACCAGTTTCAAGGAAGACCCTCCCACTGTGAATGACAAAATATCACTGCAATGTGGGGTCAGCCACTTATGCTGTACAGCATCAGCATCATCATCATAGCATAATGTAAAATAGAGTAACAACTCTTAATTTCAATTATGTGCATGTGTATGGATGTATGACTTTGTATTTCTCTTCAGAGAACATGAGTCCATGAGAACATGGATGGAATAAAAGTAATTCACTGGCTGAATTAGAACCTTAGAGTAAACAACAGGGACCCTCTAAAGCCACAAAGAGTTTTCTCCCCATTATATGTCTCTGATAGCACTCTGCAAATGACACTATGGGCTAGATATGAAAACTAATTAAGGAGCATAGAATAATTCAAGTCTTTCATCTAGGAAATATTTTGCTGTATTTATTTTTTCCCACAAGCAAGCAATCTTTAAGAAGCTGTGTTCTGCTTTCTGTCAGGAGCAAATTATTAACCTTAATTTCTTCTTCTCTGTCTTAGGAAGGAGGTTTGTGTCAGTAACAGATCAGAGAATGCACAGAGGTTTCTGATCAATTTGCAGCTGATGTTTGTTTGCATTGTTTCAGAGTTTGGTAATTTTTTCAGATATCCTTCAGATATCACAATGAAATAGCTGCCTGAGCCCATGGGAGAGCTTGTATCTTGCTTCTGCAGGAGCTCTGTTCTCCTTGAGAAAGAAAAATCCTTTAGCAAAGAGCTGAGTGACTATGCAGTTCCTACCCACATGTCCTCCTCCAGCTCTTGGCCACTGATCTCAGCAAGCCATGTGCTTTGAAAGATGCATCTGGAAGTGTAGCCAGAAAACAGGTTGGAACTTATGTGCTTAGGGTTATTTACTGCATTGGTCTTAATCTGGGATAAAAGTTTTCAAAAGAAATTGGGATCTGAAAGGTAGTGGCTCTGCTTATATTCCTTAATTATGTCCCAGGCACTGATTTCCTTGCACACCAATTTGGAGAGCTGCAGCAGCCCCTCCAGAGGAGGGACACTTTCACATCCCTGGAAGTGTTTAAGGCCAGGTTGGACGAGTCCCTGAGCAACCTTATCCAGTGAGTGGCATCCCTGCCCATGGCAGGGGGGTTGGAACTAGATCATTTTTAAGTTGCCTTCCAACCCAAGCCTTTCAGTGATTCTGTAATTCTGAGGCTGGAGTCCAGACCAGCCAGAAGTACAGGAGCAGGAGGAGCTCTGGGATGCAACCCTGGCAAAGACCCACTGCAGCACTGATGAGGTGCACAATGAGCCCCTGAGTCCCCGTGTTGGTACCACACAAATCCAGGGCTGGGGCACTCATGTGGTGAAGAAGTTTGCTGTTAGCAAAGCTGATGAACAGCTGAAGTCATGCTCCATCACCAAACTGAGCTTTGCCCTAAGAAAGCCATTCAGACAAGCAGGGGAGTTAACAGATCGAGAGACAATTTGGTATTATATATCAGTTGTGACAGCTGCAAATTCTGCTAATTGCTATTGATTGTCACGAAGTTTTATTAGACCAGGATGTCAGTTCAAGTTTAGCCATAAAAATGTGTATTTCAGCTACGATAATAATCAATGGTAGGTTTTAAATGTTACAAACACTTTTCTGATTGAGCAGGTTGGATGCTGTGTTATTGAAGTTGCTAATCTAACTCATTACTTGGCAGACGTAAATCATTGCCTGCATGAACACAGACTTCTCAGTCCTTCAGCTACAAGGTAGTATTTTTTCTGAAGGCATATTTGGACACTTTATACTGGCCATTAATAACACAGATACTGAACAGCAATTAAAGCAAGAAAGAAATATATACTCTGGTTTGTAGGACTGCTGAGTAACTGCAGTCCTAGTTAGAGATAACAGATGTTGTGGGTGTTCTGCACTTAAAAATATCCTTCCCATGGTCCTCAGGAAAATGAATGAGCCTAATTTAAATGAAGAGATTCTTCTGTTTTCAGAAATATCATATGGATTCATTTTACTGACTCATTAGTAAATTGTTTCATTGATCCTTAAGCTCTTGCATCCATTAAATACATGCCCAGGAATGTTTGGGGGCGTCCATGGCTATTAAATTTAGTATAGTGGTTGGGTTGCTTTTTTTTTTAGTGAATAGCTTCGCTTTGGCTGTAAACAATGAACACTTTCCAGTGGACATGGAACAAATTCGGGGATGTGGGGGAGAAAAACAAATGCCCTTGGCCATTTGTCACCACAAGTACAGCCACCTTGCCCCCAGCATATGCCATCCTGTCATTGTTCAGCCCGTGGTGGGCATAGCTGACCATGGCTCCTCTTTCTGAACTTTGGGATTTTCTGATTTCCCCACTGCCACAGTGTGTCCTTGCTGTGTGCCTGCCTTCCTTTGCCATTTCAAGCAGCTCTGTGTTTGCCAGACTAGTTTTTCACAGCAGTTGTGTGATAAGGAGTTATGCTTTGAAAAGGTTAAGCTGTGTCCTCTTTTCCCTCTCCATCAGGAGGGAACAGAGCTGTCTGCTTTCTCATCCCATGTGGGCTTGTGCAGTAAAACATGACAGGTCAAGTTCCCTGGTCTAACCCAGCTGGTTTTAGCCCAGCTCTGAGAGCAGAGTGGTTAGACTGGTTTTAGGTCACCCTCTCAGCACTTATCCTTTTGGCTCAGCCTTAGTCTGAGCTCTGGGAGAGGTAAAAGGGACTTGCAGGCTGCTGGAGCTGCAGGGGCTGCCAACAGCCTCAGCAATGATGGGAGGTGCTGGTCACTGCTCCCCAGGGAAGACACAGCTGGGGGAGCTGTGAGAGCCCAAGCAGCTAGAGGAGCACAAAGTGTGTATTTCTCCCTTCAGGTGTTGTTCCTAGCTTCACACCCAGGCCAGAGACATTTTAATTGTATTTGTAGACCTTTGGTCCAGTTCAGGAGTGCTTACAGAGCTTGGACTCATTTTGGATGAGTTGCATGTCCATGGTTTGATACTCCATGGTTGGGTGAACTTAGATTAAGCTACATTGATTGTTAACATAATTTTTCTCAATTATAAATGTTTACTATGTGCTGGCTAGGATGATTTTTTTTTCTTTTTGCTCAATGTTTCCAAGATTAGGATAGAAAGTATTTAATGCAGAAGGATGGGTCTCCTTCTGTCTTCAAATGGGAGCAATGGTTTCAGGCTTTAATCCACTTTATTTGGAGATCAGGGCTGAAAACTGGATTGTGAATGTCAAAGTAAAAGCTCTAAGCTAAAAGAAGGTACTTAAATTAGGCAGTTCCATAGGGAAGAAGTCCAGTGGCCTAGCTTGTTGTCCCAGCAGTGTCTGGAAAGGTTTGATGCTCTTGTTCATGTGTTCTGTTGGGTAGAATAAAAACAGTCTCATGAGCTCCATATGATACATTATAGATCTAAAAATACCCATCACATTTAGATGGTGCAATGAAGCCAATTTTCACTCAGGAGCAGAAGAAAGACAGGAACCTGTTAAGGATCAATTGAATAAGGTATCTGCTGAGACTGCTGTGCTGTTTCTACTAAACATTAAGCACAATTAATTGTTCTTTTAAAGTGCCATTTTAGCCAGCCCCATACCCAAGTGTGTGGCAGGACCTGTTCATGGTCACAGAGCTGCACAAACCTGGGGGTAACACAGGGAATTTTTTCTGTCAGCTCAACTTTGCAGCCTTTTCTTTTCGGAACAAGGACTACAAAATCCAAGCTGCCCATGGGCATCAGCTGTGTCTGATTACAAATATTTTTGGTCATATATCATATTTGATGGGGCTGAAACACTTCTGGACACTGTTCAATTGAATGTACCTCTACTGACAGTGACCTTTAGAGATTTACAAATTCACTGTCTTGTTGTCATACTTTGCATGTGATTTACATTCCTGAGAAAGGGGATCAGGAGAAGGGAACTGTGCAGTTCTGGAAATCTGGTGCCAAGGATGCCATTAAAAACTCATGGAGGCAGGTTGGGTGGCCGCAAGATTTTGAAAAAGCTGCTCAGTCAAACTTCCCACCTAGTAGCTTTACAGACATTCCCAAAGCAATCTCTTGGACTGGAAAGGGCCGAGGAGCTGTAGACACTTAGATAATGAAAGCTTACATTAGGTGTGACAGCTACAGCAACTCCAAACTGAAGAAGCTGCTGCTGGAAGCCCTGAGGTCAAACAAAGCTACTGAGATCTCACATCTCATTCAGGGGCCACATTTCACACAACTGGTTGTTATTTAGAACCTCCCTGGATGCTTCAGCTGGTTCCTGCCATCAGCAGAGGTTCGTCTCTGCAGACTCAGATATTAACATGGGATTGGCTTTGAGTGAGACAGTCCATGCTGCTTTTCTAGCTTTAATTCCTATTAAGATAGGCATCAGATGTCACACCAGGTGCCCAGTCTAACTCTTCTGGCCCAACAGCCATAATTCCTTTAGCTTTATTGACCATACGTGTTACTTCTTTTCCATGTGCCTCCTGCAAGTAAATGGTTTTGGTCTCACTCTCAATGTGTATCATTTGCTTCAGTCCCATGCTCAGTGTAAGGCATAAATCAGCAAAATTAATTAATGATACTTTGAGTGCACTAATGCTTCCAAGTCTTTAAATGCCTTTGTTTAAACAGGCAGTGCATGAGCAGCATTAGAGCCAAGGATGTGAAATGCTTTTTAAATCCTCTGAAGCAATGGTGGTGTGTGCATTGTTTATGTGGCTGATGGCCGGCTGCTGCCTTTACATTTTCAGTCTCCAGGCATTTACTGCAGGCCAGAAGCTGTAATGACTAGGAAAGAAATTTACTCTCGTTTCAGGCAGAGCTATTAAAAGAAAATTCTTGTCAAAGTAATTCTTATCTCATGATGGGATTGCTGAATTACTGCGTATTACGGGAAAGGGAATTGCAAATGTGTTGGCTTTTCTTCCCATTAAGAAACTAGAGAAGAACTATTGTTTTATTACAACTGTCATACTCGCAAACAGATTGTTTTAAAGAAGTCTTTTAAAATATAAAATCATTCTGCATTAGGTACTGAACATAAGATAACATTAGCAGAATTAAAGAACAAGTTGCTCAGACAGGATTACAAAGTGAGCAATTCCTTCCTTTGGCTGTTAAGTGCACATCCCAGACACGAGCAAGAGGGAGGCACTGAGGAATAACAACTCTGTTCCTCTGGGACTATCCAGAGGGGTAAGTCCACCTGGGAGAGACAGCTCAAACAGTACCTTACACTGAGCCCTCTCACAATCCCACCCCAGTGTTACCAGGGTGCAAATCCATAACTAGTACAGAGCTGTCTAATATGTGGCTCTGCAGGTCAGTCCCACAAGTTCACCATGGAGAGAACTTGCTGTCTCCAGTTAAGGATCCTGGCTGAAAAGAGATGTCAGAGCTCATGGTTTTATGCTCTCCTACAGGCAAAAAAAACCTTTTTGGTGCCTTCTCATCTCTGGGTCAGTTTGCATTAGTGTTCCAGCCCAGTTTCTGCCTCCCACAACCCAACCTGCTGCTCAGTGGGGCCAGGAAACCCCTCTCTTGCCTTCCCTTGCCCACATGTCCTCAGTGGATGTGGCAGCCCCATCTGCAGATCTGCAATGCAACAAAGCAGCATAAGAAACTGTTTTCACTTACCTCTGGTTTTAGACCAAAATACTAAATCTAAATGTGCTTCAATTTCTATTGCAAATGGCCAAGGCAATGGTGCAGAAATAATATGTAGCTTAAAAAAGAAATTGGCAGAAATACTTTTCTCAGCCCCTCGGGTATTACAGAACATTAGTCCACTGACACCTTCCTGCAGAAGTTGTGCAGGCTGGGATTTTTGGGATCATTCCCAAAGTGTTTACCAGGTGCTTGGGATTTATCAGAGGAGAAGCATCTGTGGGTCCGGCTGCCCAGGGTTGCTGATCCCAGAGTCTGCAGCAGCCACGACACTGAAACCTTTTCCTTCACCAAGGGCTTCATCATCTCTTCTCTTACCTTTAGTTTCTGCCTCCTAAAGCTTCTGCACGATGACAGGACACAAATATGAAACCAGGAAACTGCCCAATACGCCCCGGTTGGCCAATTAATCACTGGTGCATGTGCTGGTGGTGATGTGCCCTGATAAACAGCAGTGCCACTAACCCTTCCTCTTCCGACTGCTTATCTCTTCCAAAAGCCCCTCTCCATGAGCTCACTCCTGTCCCCCCCAGCAGGGCACCACACTCCAGCAGCAGCCAGCTCAAGGACACAGCCTGGAGTGTCTGTCCAGAGATCCCTCTGCTAAGACAATGGGTCATTCTCATACTGTAATGTGCATTTTCATCCCTAAACAAACAACCCCCTAGAGACCTGTGCATGCAGTTACTGGTTGGGACAGTTGGGATGGGATTCCCTTCAGCCCTGGGAAGCAGCTGAAGTCAAGTGTTGCACCAAGCCCTTGGTTCATGTCTCAATCTGCTTCCTGGGATGAGGACAAGGACCCACGTTGGTACAAAACCTTTCTGCTAACCTGGCCCCTCCTGTAAGTGGTGTGGGAACAGGAAACCATTTTCCTCCTCTTTAAAGTTTTTGTGTAATTTGAGACTCAAGCTTTATGCAGATCGGAACATGTTAGTAATGTCTGGAAAGTAATTATGGCATGTATTATTATTTTAATATTTACCAAGTGCTGACAGAGTAATACTTTTATTAAATCTTTAGGGAGGGTGAAATACATACCACAAGGCATGGTGAGATGAAGATAGTCTTCTGAAATCACTCATTTATATTTCAATTTTACAGTCACTTTCCTGTGACCTACTTTTAATCATATATTGGCTTATTTGTGTCTTAAATTATATAAGGTGGCTAATGATTTTAATTTAAAATTCTTTATGGAAGAATGCAAATAATATTTCTGCCTAGTGAAGGCACGCTGTGAACTTTTTACTGCAAAACAATTTATCATTGTATTGAAGAGTAATGGAAGAGGTTTAACTTTGCTGGAAGCTGGAAGTCTTCTTTTTTTTTCACTTATTGCAATTGTGTAAGAGCAATATACCAAGGGTTATCAGGAAAAAATCTTTACGTTTAAAATGGAAACCATGAGATTAAATACCTTTTGGCCTCTGTTTTATTTTTCTCTTCAACGAGGGGAATTCACTAAAGTAATTTTGCAAAATCAAAGAGCAGCATTTCAATATTCCTCACATCTGAAAAACTGGATAATCTAATCCAATCCAGATTTTCTACTGATTTTTTTTGCTTAGAGCATACTTATCATAACCAACCAAGTTAGGGTTAGACTTCTTAATCTTACTTCATATTCTTTGAAGAATGTACAGTCTTCTGTCACTTGTCACCTAAAGCAATGGATTTCTTTACGAAAAAGCACTGAGTTTAACTCATTAATTGGCTGTCAAATTGCTTATAAGAATTAGTGAACTTGATTTAGATGCTCCAAGAAGATTTGAATCACAGTGTAGGTGAACCACTGAGGCTCAGGTTCTGGAGCAAATGTTTGTGATGTGTCCAGACTAGTCTTCACTGTAACATTTGATAACTCAAGTTAATTGGCCCTTGACTATTTTAATTTAAAACATGTCTGCAGACTTGAGAGAAAAATCTATAGCAATATAATTATATGAATATATGAACTTCAAGACAGCTGAGGGACACAAAAACCACAGAGAAGCCCACAGTCTAAAATAAATGAGTAGCTGATAGGTGGAGTTCCCTGACATCTGGATTTCACTACAGTGAAGTGTTGTGGAAACCTGACTGGGTTGCCATTGCAGGCTCCTATCATGTGGCTTTAGCCAGAACTCTTAGGTTTTATACTTTGTTTTAATTCCTAGGTTATTAATTGCCAATACAGATAAGATGTCTTAATGTGCGTGAGCTCTCCTTCCACTACGTTTTATTAGGAAGATATCATTCCATTGCAGCCACAGATCATTAAACATTTCAAAGTATATCCAGACAGGCAGTTGTATATAGGAGACACATTATTACAGGTAATATATTTTGCTAAGCTGCACAGCCCTGCAGATAAAGAGGCAGCGTGTGCCCTGGCTGCTGGCACAGGCACATTCAGGGGCACACGCAGCTTCTGTCGCTGTTAGAGACAGTAAAACACTTCTTCAACTTCTTTTTCTTTGCCTCTTCACTCCCACCCTCCAGACACTGAGGCTGCATGCCTGTCTTTGCAGGGAAAAAGAACAGACTGCAGCCTGAAAGCCAAAATCCACAGTCAATACTAGGATGGATGCTTCACCACCAGAGCCCCAATGTAGTTATTTGTGTGAGAGTGAAGTTCAAAGGCGGCGAGGTACAAAACACTACCAAACCCTCTCAATGCAGGGTGGTGGGGAATTGAGCCCTTAATCCACGCTGGGCTGTCAGGGCAGTGCTCTCATTGACAGATTCCAGCTTTCCACTGAATTGATTCGAGCTACAGTGCTGTAGCAGTGCCTGTCTGGGTTTGAGCGAGCCCTGTATCTATTACCAGCTGTTCTTATCCTCAGAGAACCTCTCTCAAAGTTCAGCTCAGTGAAGTTGCCCACAAGGCAGTCTTATTCTAGTCAATACAAATATAATAGAAGCCAGCAGGAGAGCAGGCAGGCTCCTTAAGCTGAACAAGGGTTCCTTACACTGAACAACAGCTCAGGAGAGATGTGATTTCTTAGAATAAGGAGCAAATACACCACTGCCCTCAAATATAAAACTCACCAGGCAGTCAGTACCATAACACAGGTATTTTATTTCTTTTTTTTTCCCAGCACTTGTGCGTCTGAGCTTCCTCAGAAACCTTTTCTGTAGCTGTATGTCAGATTATATTTAATACCATTATCATGCTAAAGGCAAGAAATCTCCATTAAGAGACTCCTAGCTGGGCACACATGCTGGCATATTAATTTTCCAGACAGTATAGTACCACTGCATTAAGCCACTGAGCAGGCTCAAATATATAAGGTCCTGCATGAGCCAGAAGATGCTCTCAAGTACTTCCACCTCATGTGGTGCACCCTCTGTGGGGGACAAGGCTCAGTGGTGCAGAACTGGTCTGGGTAATTGGAGTAACAGTGGGCTGGGGGGTAAATCTGTTATCAGGTGCCCATGTGGAGAACACGTTCATACAGTCATTGCATACAGGAGGGACAGAGCACTGGGTTATTGGTAATAACTGAGAAAACTGGCTTTTTAAAAATCTTATTGTTTGAGGGAAGTTAGGGAGGAATTTAGACTTGACTCATTTCTCCCAGTCTCCTTTCCTGTGATGGTGAAGTAAATGCTCTGTGCTATTGTGAGCTTTATTAGATGGCTTATCACACACTTAAATGTAATCCTTAAGCCAGAAGATGTCTACAAATCCTGTTCTTTACATATGCTTTGGATCCTGGTGATTTACTCTTTCTCACCCATCCATGCACCTATATTTAAGGTTCATCCACTTTAAATTGCATTGACACCAACACTACAGTGGTTTGCAGCCCCTGGTCTGGCTGTGTCTGTCTGTCCATCCCACTCTCCCTCCCAGAGCTGTGCACCCCCCTGGCTCCCTGCAGTGAGGCAGTGGGATTTAAAGGAGGTTTTTCCTCAGTCAGTTACTGTAGCTGGATTAAAGAACTGACATAACTATCACTGCTTATTTTGTCCTGATAGATTTACTGTGAATCTTTTTCCAAAAGTCGTATTTAGAAGGATCCTGGTGGGGTGTCTTTGCACATGTCTAGAACTGCAGCCAGTACAGAAACACGGGGTGCTCAAATGTGGTGCTCTGGGTATAATCAATGTCAGCACAGTTCTGGGAGGAATTTTCTCCCCTTTCCAACACAAACACTGTTACACAACCATCCCTGACCCCATGGGATCTTCACCTGCATCTGAGGGACTAAACATTGACTATCTCTGAGGCAGAAAAAAGGATTTTGATTGGTTAATTATTTGAATGGGGCTATCAAATTCTGCTCCCTCTCTTCAAAAGCTCTCTCAGTGGCCGTATTACTTCCTTTCCATTTGCAAGTACAGAAGAGCAGCAATGAGAAACCCTCGAACCACATGGAAAAGGAATAGCATCAATGTGCAACAATGTGTTCACAGCCCCCTCCCACCCATGCAAATTGAGGTATTCCCTGAGCACACAGCCTGGCCAGGATTAGAGAAAAACACAGGATTTTTTTTTTTTTTTCAGTCCTAACTACTGTTACTTGTATTTGATAAATAAACAGAAGCTTTTATATAGCAGTCACTGGTGTTAATGATAGCAATAACACCCCAAGGTGCTGGCAAACAAATTGCATATTGCAAACGGTGGGTGATGAAGGATTTGGGGAGGGGGATCACAGCTTAATTAACTCTGTCACTATGCAGCAGCTGAGTTTTGTCAGCTCAAGACAGAGTAGAGAAAGAAATGCATGTTCCCAAGGGGGCTGCAGGATGCTAATGGTGATGGTACATTTCGTGTGACTGCACATCCCTGGGCAACATCACTCAGGAGGGAACACAGCAGGATGGAGGGAAGAGAGGGGGCCCATGGAGGCAGAAGCAGTTTGGAAGGAGAACTGTGATCCTCAGACAGATCCTGGAGAGAGCAGAGGAAAGAGGAACATCCTGAAGAAGTCTGAATGTGGCAGGAGTAGAGGCAGGTTACATTTCACTCCTGGTTTGATCACACAAGAAGAATTACTTCGGCATCAGCATCCATATAGATAAATGCTGTATAAAGTGTGCTGCTCCCAAGGTACCAACCTCTGGCGACCAGCAGCAAGGAGCAAAAGGGGAGACATTGGTTGGCAAGAGTTTGGAGTACATACTATCCTCTGAATATAGTTTGCTCCTGGTAGCCCCCCACAAAGGCAGCACAAACAAGCAGCTTTCAATGGAGCTTTATAATTAAGATCCAGTATAGAAACCCCCCCCCTTAATTCCTCCATGAAGTCAGATAACTTCAAACAAAAAAATTCCCTTTCCTGTCTCCTAGAGCAGCTGCTTCATTTAGGTAATTTGGACACCTCTGTTCCCTCTCCATAGGATGCTAATGGATGGAGATGCTTTGCAGAGGGGCTGAGTCCCAGCACACACAGAGGTCTGTGCCAGCTGCCCATCAGGCACCGACTGCGGGCGGCTGCCTGGGGAGGGAGATTCGGGGAGCCCAAAAATCTCCCTGCTCTTCATTTGCTCTTCATTTCTATGCGTGCTGCTGCAGTGGAAAAAGCCATAAAGCCTCTCAGAAGGAGCAGAGATCGATGCCACACAGATCAAACCAGCAGCTGGAAAACTTTGGGTGAAAGTGTAATACTGTGAGTGCTTCCAGCTCGGTTTCATTCAAGTCCTTATGCTGAGGTTTTAGTACGATGCCAATTTTAGCTTGAATTGTCTGACAGCTCCTCTTTGTGAACAGGAACAATATTGACAGAATGGTACTTTTTGAAAGAAGAGTACTTCTTTTTTTCCCTAGAGAAAATACACTCCATGTGTAACAGGATGATGCTGTTTCTTTCACTTCTGAACTCAGGCTGCTTAAAAAGAAAGCCTGGTAGCTGGCTTTCATTACAGTCATGGCTTTGAGTTTCCTGGAAAAATAGGTATTAGTTATAGGATCTGAGCACATGCTATTTTAGGGGGCTTCCCCTTGGAGTTAGTGTTCAGATTAGTGTCCAGAGGCTGGATTGAACACGTGCCCTGGGCAAGTCCTGGTTAAATCCAGGAGAGAAAGGATGGAAGTTATTGCATTTTAATGTACCTCTCATTAACTATCCTCTTGAGCTGAAGAGGACCACGGTGTATTAAGTGGTATCAGTCCCATAAAGCAGAATGTGACTTGCAAGAGGATGAAGCAGCTGTGCAACAGCAGGACCAAAGGGACCATTCCTGCTTCTTGGGCTCTCAAAACATACATCCTAAATACCAATTTGCTGTCCTCTGGACAGAGAAAATTGTTTCTGTTGGGAGAAAACAAACCAACAACCGTAAATTTCTCTACCAGGCTGCTTTTTCTTCATCATCATCTTGCCATTCATGTCATGCCACGATGAGAAGCAGCAAGGAATGAGCTGCTATCAATGAGACCTGAAATCACAGAATGTGAAATCACACATAAAAGCATTGTGGCTGTGTCATGTCTGGAACCTACAGCTTGGAAAGGGTGAGTGGGTGAGTGGACACTCCATTTCCACCTGTCCCTTCTGCCTGTGACCTGCCTGCCACAGGGAGCTGCTTCCTTAACAAGGGATAAATCAATGGGAATGTTCAACACCCCCTTATGTAATGCTCTGACATACCCTTTTTAAACTTAAGGACATCCAGAGATAGAAAAATCGGTATCATAGTGAAAGCTGTAATCAAAGTTTTGGTCAGATTGAATCCATTACATGTCTCACAAGTACCTTGTATTGATTTCAGCCTCATCCCCAGGGATATGTAGTCTGATACCTCTGTAATCCTGTGAGTGGGGGCTAAGCCTGTCACACATGCCATTTGTGTGGCTTAAACCCAAGAATATGCTTCCAACCAACTTTAACTCTGTAGGATTCATGCTTTATTGACTTTGAGCAAATGCAAGTGAGCAGAAGCTGTATCTGCCACGAGGAAGAGACACAAGCTGTAAATAGAAGGGAAAGGGCTATTTTGGCTATATTTTTCTGCAGCAGATTGCATTATTCAGTGGGTAATGTAATGTTAATGCAGCCCTGTAGCTGGGGGCGAGAGAACTTAAGGTTTAATAATTTTGTAATGCACTTACATTGCCCATTTTAGATTTGTCAGCTGTCATAAATGAACTGCGGTTTTATCCCAGGACTATATATAGAATTACTATTTATATGTTTTTTCATCTGCAGCTTATGCAGTTTAAATGAAAAAAAAGAAAGGAAAGAGCTGGGACAGAGCAAGGGGGGATGCGCCCTTGGCTCTGCTCCACTCAGAGAATTCCTCAGTGCCTCTGTGCAGGAAAATGCTGCCTTCATCTAAGCCTCAGCTTAGGTAGTTGACATTTTCAATAAAACAACACCCATTTTCAGCAGACATTTAATGTTGTGGAGATAGAGGCACAGAAACATTGCACATAAAAATACAGGCCCCCAGAAATGGCAGTTGGTGAACTTCTGCTTTGTGTCTTATGTATCCATCATTCATAAGCACCAAACTGTAGGAAATCCTCTCCCCTGGCATCACTCCTCACAGGTTTTATTGAAAAACCATAATATCCTTTTGCATTCTAAATTCTGACTAAAAGCCACCCACATTACGGCTTTTTGTATACATATTTTTGCAGTCCTCAAACAAAGACAATTCCTCCTTTGACTGCCGAGTCCTGCTGCTTTCCCTGCTGCAGCTCCTCACAGCATCACTGGAAATCTCATGGCGTGTTGCAGACTGCCCAAGCACTGATTAATGTCCTTGCCAGGAGAGAAGAAGAAGGGGGTTTCAAGTGGATTTGTTGCTCCTATCAGCTCAGAGAAGTATTTGAATGTGTTTGCTTTTTGGGGGCAGCCATTTGAAAAAATCCAAGGGAAACTTGAGAAAGTAAAACATCCTGCTGGTTGTAAATTTCAAATATTCCCATTGTCTCATCTTTTAATCAAATTCTTACTGTGGAAGTGATTGCTGTAGAGAGTTTTGCCTGGACTGTTCTCTGCTGACTGCTAAGGATTCTTTTCTCCAATGATAATAATCTGTGTGTTCTAAGAAGCAAGAATACCCCTGTTTTCATCCATAGCATTTACCTACAAAGAACTCGATAATTTATACAGCAAATGCAGGCTGTGCTTCCTGCTGGACAGCCTGATTTATCGACTGTGCATCTGTTTCATATAAAGTGCCCCGAGCAGAACAAAACCCTCCATTCTAGCAAAACCAGGACAGTTTCTTTAGTTTTCAATAAATCATGTTCTACCTGTGGGATACCTTGTTAACGACTATACACTAAATCCAGAGGGGGTTTTCCTTCCCCCTGCTTTTTTTTTTATTTTTAACTATCCATCCCAAATATTCTGAGTTTCTAGGGCCGGATGAACACACTTGTTGCCCAGGCAGAACTCCTTTTCATTTCTGAGGAATTTGGCATTAGTAAGCTGCCTACATCAAATATCTCATTAGTAAAACACATCTCTCTCATCAAGCACACTCATAAAACCATAAGGCAAAATCTTCCTTCATCTGCTTGTAGTTTATGTTGTTACCTTTACCTATCCAATGTTGTTTTTCCTATTCAGGATGCAACTGAATTTCCATTAAGAAGCCTGAATTCTATGTCCAGGGACAATACCAGGGAAAAAGCCTCCCTAGAATCATAGGATGTTTTGGGTTGGAAGGGACCTAAAGATCATTAAGTTCCAAGCAGGAGAGGACAGTGGCCTAAGCAAGAGAGTGAAGTGAAGGGATTGACAGAGTTATGGAGAAGTGGGATGAAGTTTCAGCAGAAAATGCCCTCTGTTTTCCCTTCCTGTAGGAGATCCTGGCTCTGTGCTTCCCCTCCCAGCTCTCCTCCCCAAGGACAGCCAGTGCAGGGATGCCTCTGGGAATTGCTCCTCACTTTTGCTGCAAACCTCACTCTTTGAATCTTCAGCACCAACTTTCCCTAAACCACCTGAGATTTTAGGAGACTGAAGGATAGGAGGAAATTCATGTTCCCAGTGCAACTCCACTGAAAATATGTGAGTGCAGCCAAACTGGACCCAGGGGGCCCATGTCTGTCAAAGGGACTGATACAAAGCCAAAATCATCGTTTGAAGACTCAAATTGATGTAACTGGGAGTGGAAATTGTTTTTTTACTGAGGGCATAATTCATGCAAGAGGATGCTTATAGAACCCAAAAGGCTTTGAGGTAGTATTACAATGCTGTCAGTGAAGTACAGGGGTGTCTAGGGAAAAGGGAGTAAATTCCTGTAAAACACCAGCACAGGGAGCTGTGACAGAGCTGGATTTCCTTTCCTACCCTGTAGGCTGGACCCTCTCTGCATCTGCATCCCCCTTCTCCCCCAGCCCTTGTCTAGTGAGCTCCAGCCACACCAGCAGTTCCTTGGCAGAGCCATAAGGTCTTTGCATATGGCTGCAGCACCAGGTCCATCTGAAGCCCACTGTCCCCACAAAATCCCACTGAGTCCCTCCCTTAAGAGCTGGACCTGGAGCACGTGGATTTGAGGCACATGCTGCCTCTCCTCTGGCGTTTCTCCTGGACCATGTGAGTCTTGAATTCTGACAAGGCCTCTTCTTCCCCTTCCCACTGTAATATAAATTGCAATGTAAAAATATCACAGATGGGATGAGCTAAGTCCTTGACCTTGTTTCTTTGCTGCACAAAGCCAGGTGGTGTTTCTGCCAGTTCCTCTATTGCCAGTCAGGAATCAAACAGTTCTCTGTCATTAAATTGCCAGTCCTGTGTCCCTGGGCATAGAGCAAAATAAAGTCACCTTTCCAACAGTTTGCCAACTGTTGAGACATGTTGCTATTTCAGTGTTATCTGCAATGTTATTTCCTTTGCCCAGGTGATCCATTGCCAAGCTGCTGGGACCAGACCTCAGGGATGAACTGTGCAGCCTGCACGTGACACTGCTCTAAAAGTCACCTCTTCTCTGTGGGGGGAGCTGAAGAAGCCCTTGGGCACCTTGAGGGCACCTTGAGGACACCTTGGTTTGCTTGTCCTCTCCTCCTAGACCCAGGAACACTCCAGGCTCCACCTTGTCCTGTCACAAGTGCCCCCCTGCACTAGCACAGGTTGTCCAGGGTGCCATTTGGGGCTTCTTCCTCCAAGGAATGCTTTCCAAAGCACTTTGATCTGTGGTGGTAGTTGTGTCTATCCAGTGTTTTATCAGGACAGTTTCTGCTTCAGCCTTTTTTCAGCTGTTTTGTCTTTCTGATGCCTTTGCCAGTCTGGCCAGGACTGAATTTGGCCCCTGATAGACACTTCTGCATTAATCAGAGGTTTGCCTCAGTGGCAGGGTTGTTCTGAGGTCTAATTAAGTTTACAGTTTCTAATTAAGTTGATTTGAGATCCTGGGGTGGAAGGCCTTTAAGGAGCAGTCATGTATTAAAAAGTTGGGACTTTTTGCTTCAACATCCTTTTTGTGTAAGTCTAATTTTAGCATCCAGAAGTGAAGGATGAGTAATCCTTTCTCAGGCTTTGGTGTTGTTGGGTGAAGCTTTTTCTCATTCACCTCAATCAAAGAAAAAATAAAAAATTGCTAATCACCTTGATGAAGGCACTCATGTCAGGGTGGAATATGTGGCAATCATGTACACAGATAAGAAGCAAATAATATTTGCTCAAAAAAAAAGAACAGTGTTGGAATGAGGTGTGTGACATCCAGACTGCAATCACTTGTGTCCCTCTTCTTTTGGTAATTTTTAATCCCAGATAATTAATAGGTGGTATTTGACAAGGTGTCTCATAACCCAGTCCCAAGCCAGCCACTTGGAACAGGCTCTCTCTAAAGGCTGCACACCATCATCAGTCTGTTTATAAAAAAGTTTATAAAGTTCATAACTTCATTTCTTTGGACCGAATCAACCAAATAAAATATTTCCTATGGAAGATTTGATTAAATGGCATTCAGATGTGGCAGAGAAACTTTCAAAACTGTGAAAATTGACCAATTCACTCTTTTGCCTTTGTATGCCAAAGGTATCTTAAATCTTAATAAACCCTAATCAATGCCTACTTTATACTTACACATAAAAGTGACCCCCTAAGGCCCTCCCTTGGGGGACTTTAAAGGGTGTTTGGGGTCAGACCAGGTCTTTACACGGTGTTTCCTCCAGGGCCAACTGCACTTGAGTTCACTTTTAGTCCTGGAGAGCAGAGAGCCTCATTGGCTTTGTGCCCTGCTTGTGTTACAGCCCTTTTGTGACTGGAAACTGACCCACCCCATTGTCATTTCAAGAGTCAACTGAAACCTTGTCTCCCCAGTCTTGCCTTTGGAGAAATGCTGAGGGTTTACCTCATTTAAGATAACTAAGATAACTAAAAGAAGAAAAGTATTGGATTGAGATGTGAGAGATATGGAATGTGATGGTCCTGTCCTGCTTCATTTGATCATATTCTGTTCCCAATGCCTGGACAATTAAAAATGCCATTTGATGGGTTGTTTCATTTGAGGCAACTAGGAAAACTTGACCTCCTTCAAGGCTCTTGCCTTTAGAGCTCAGTAATATGCAATGGATAAAGGACTGAAAGGGTTGTGGTTTTTTTAACTGGGAGATTTTTTTCACCCAAAAATTCCCCCCAAGATAATGCTGACTTGTTAAAAATGTCTTTTTCACCTTGAAAAGAGACATTTTGGTTAAGTTTTTTTAACAGTGAGAAATGTTTTCAGTGTTTAAAATGAAATTTCTTTCCAGATATGCAGTCTGAAATGTCTTGATATTCAAAGGTAAAATAATTATAAAACAGAGTTATAATAAGGCCAGAGAGAAAATGAGAAAAATTTCAAACCAATCTAAGCAGACTCAAGATGGACTTTATCTGAATTTTCTTTCCCTTTTCAGTTTTCATTTCTTTTGTCCTAAGCTAAACCAGAGAAATATTTCAAAATCTTCCACATGCAAAAACATTTCCTTGCCCGACTCTAATTGCTCGATTGAATTATTTGCAGACAGATCACAACTCCCTTCAATTAATCAGTTCCATGAATGCTTTTTTTTTTTGCCCAGTCCCTGACCCATAGCTCATTCATGGACCCCATGCTTGTGCTGATTTAATTAGCCATTTAACTCGTGTGGCCTGGGAGTGTTTCCTGTTTGCACAGGCCCTCACTTAAGCTCAGGATTTGCATACAGCTTCTAATTCTCACTTAACATTCACCCTTCTAAAACCTTTTTTGCCTCTGACCTCCCATGCTGGGATCCATGTGGGATGCACCAGGAGCATGAACCCAGCTGGAATGAATTTGTTTAAAAAGCCGAGAGGACTTTCACTGAGGCTTTTTTGGCATTGTTCACCCATTTCTAATTGCTTTTTAAATTTAATGGAATTAATGGTGACCACTGGGTGCTGGGCTGGTTGTGGATAAGGGGTATAAAGGCAACCCAGAGTGCCATACCCTCATTTTCCAGCACAGGAAAAGAACTGAGGAGGAAAATGAGGAGGAGGGAAGAGACCTCATGCAAGTTAGACTTTAAACTCCTGTGTAGTATGTTGGAGGCCTAGGTGAGTTCCCAGAAATTGCTGTATTTCCACTCTCATAAGCCATAAAAGTGCTAAGGAAATACTATTTTTTTTTTTGTCTACTCCTTTGTTCACAAGAGCTGGTTACTGGAAACTACCAGAAAATCAGGCTTTCTAAGATATCTCAGTTGTGCACAAAGAACTGCTGAATTTGGTAGATTTGTGGGTTTTTATTTCTATGTGTTTTTTCTCTGGTTGGTTCTGGAAGGCTGCTGTAACATTAGCGGGAAGCTAAAGTCTTGATTCTGTAAGGGAGTAACTCTGTCACTCCCTGAAGAGTTAATAAATAAGTTCAGATTTAGGGTAAATCTGTAGCTCTCCTGTTCCTTTGTAAGTAGAAGGAATCTGCAAGTATGTTAAATCTGGTGCTGATTATTGCAGGGATTTTTACTGCAAGGTAAATTTGTATTTTACAAGCAGGAATGCTATTTAGGTAGATATTTCTGAGATGCATTAAAGGCTATATCTGATAATGTTCTCATCAATTGGAGGTGACAATGATTATAGGAAAGAAATTGCCTCGCTTCTGTGCGTATCCCAGAACATTAATTTCTTTGGTCAAATCAAGATCCTGAAGAATAAAATACTAAAATTACCTAAGATGAAGCTTAACACCCAATCAGCCAAATTCCCTTTGTGCCTCAACCTGCTCACCCAGCAATGTGCTGTAATCTGCTTTTGTGCATGGATAAGGCTACAATGCACAGAAGAACAGGGAATGGTGTAATTCACAGAAAGAAAAATATATTTGCAAAATATCTCATCTTGGAATGTTGCCCACAGAGTCATGCAAAGTTTAACTCCTAAAGAAACCCTCCAGAGCCTGGGCTGGTGCAAAGAAGGGTTGATCTACAGTTGTTGCCTGGGGCCACGTGCAGGCTCTGCCTTCGGATTGTCCCCGGCTCTGGTCTCAGTTACTGTAAGTAAAGCCCCTGCAGCCAATTTACAAAATTAACTTTGGAGAGCTCTGGCGTTATTTCTAGTTATTAAGCAACAGAGCTGTCACTTGAGAAACCGAGTTACAGATCTGCTCAGAGTGTGTCGTGGTTGGGCAGTCGATGGCCACACCAGGGCAGTTGCAGAGAGTAAAGAGCCCAACCATATCCCTGAGTGTCAAGGACAGCAGTAAAACCTTATCAAGAAGGAATTGCAAGCACCTAATGAGAATCAGATGCAGCGTAAAATAGGCCACAGGCATGCTCTTATCCAGATGCACAGGGAATTATGTACATAAACAGTGTATAATTTGGTTTTACATCTTATTTTTCATCCACAACTTCAGAGGGAAATGAGTTAGTTACTGGCAGTGTGTGTAGGAAAGCTGCTGTTATGTACTCAGGCATTGCTCACACACTGCTTGGTGTGATGGAGCTGCCCTTGGGGACTGGGCACTTACCTAAACTCTAAATGGGGGGGGAACAAACATCACAAAGTCCCCTGAGCAAAGTGCCCAGCTCTGGCTGTGGGGGATAAGGAGGATCCAAGCAAACGAGAAGCTTCTGGGGCAGGAGGGGTGAGCCAAGGTCCCTCATTGCCAGAGCAGCAGGTGATGGTGGTCTTGTGGTCCTGTGGGGCTGTCCCTGAGCATAGAAGGTCCTGCTGCTGGAGCTGTGCTGTGGACAGAGCTGGCTCTGCAAGATGACACTCATCTCTTCCTTGGGTGTTGGAGAAAATGATCAGCTCCTCTGAAGCTGTGACTTTGGATTCAGTCTATGGACTGGGAAAGAATTCCACCCACTGTGCTTCCTGCTTCTGATGTGCTGGTTTCCAGGCTGGAGGGTCAGAAGGCTTGTAGGGCATCAGTGGGAGATTGACTTCCCACATGAAAAGGAAGGCTGCTTCCAGCTTTCCCTGCCTTGTGCTACTTGTGATGGTGTGTATGATTGCATTTGTTGTGATAAGTGCAGAAAACCCTGGACCATTTTAAATGGAAAGGGAAAGGCAGCTGTCAGTCAGCCAAGTAGGGCTGGAAGGCAGATGATCTGGGTGTTAAGCCTTGCTTGGCCCTGGTGAGGTGCATAAATCTGGGCAAATAACTTCATTACTCCTTTGCATTGGAAAGAACTCACAGAAAGCCCCTTTAAAATTATTCAGATGTCTTGGGCTGCACCTCTGAATGCAAGGTGCTATAAATGGGACTTATGTTGATGTAATAAACTATGTCTCCTCTTCTGAGGCTACCTGGAGGTTGCCTAACTTGTTTCCAGGATAGATATTCCTAGTGTTGGAGAAGGACCAGGCTGCCCCCTGCATTGCTGAATTAAAAACATTTCACTCGAGGGGGCCTAGTAACATTGGGATTTGTTTTCCTCGTGGATCCAAACCTGCTTGACAACCTCATTCCTCCACACCACATAGCTGACTTCACAAAACCCACCCCTGACACGTACCATAGAGCAGAGAACTGCTTTGAGCCAACCCAGAGCTGTGCATCTCCTCATTGCCTCCAGCCCCCCTTGCCAGGAAGGCTTTTTACCACACAGTGCTGGTGTCTGTGGTGACAGAGCAGCCAGCATTGCTTGGCTGCTTGGAGAAAAGAACGTGTTTAAGGCAGATCTGCAGGAGTGTAAATACTGCTGCTTCTCACTGGGAAGGTGATGCTCTCGAAGATTTGATGCTGTTTCCCGTGTATTTTGGTCAGAAATCCCTTCCCCTGAATGTAGCTGAGCAAGGATGCAGATTCCTGGTGTGCTGTGTCCTATGATCCAGGGACACCACAGGACACCCAGCTCCCTGCTGCTGTTACCCAAAAGGGTCTGGGGTAGCTCAGCATCCAGCAGAACCCAGCTTCATTACAGCCAGACCTGCAATGCTGCAAGAGCTGCATAATTGAGCCAAATTTGTGTTAATTACCTACCTACCTGTGAAAAACCTTAAGGTTCAGGATTAAGGATCAGGGAATTATACTCGGGGATATTTTAATGAGCAGAAAAACCTATACTTTGTCTCACAAGTCAATTTTTTTTTTACATTAAAACTTCCCGGGCTTATAATTAGAAATCTAATGTTTTGTGAACTGCAGTTCAGAAACTATGGGGAAAATGGTTTATTTCCCAACTGCCCTCTTTCTTAATGAATTCTCTCAGGTTTGTTTTCCAGTGGTTAATAACATAGCACTTATGCCCACCTTGTCTCACAGGGGAATTTTAAATGTAAAGGGCACTTCTGATTACTTTATATGAATTCAGGCAGTCAGTGAACCAGAACTAATGCAAGTATTTGGCTGTTTGGGAGCTGAGGAGATCATGAGGGAAAGGCAGGCAGTGTAGGGGCCATGAGCCCCTCAGGTACTGTCACCCTCCTGGCTCATGGAAGCTGGTCTGACAGGCAGGGTGGTGTGGGAGGAGATTCTCAGGGCAAGGACTGCCTCCTCCAGAGGCCATGGCACCATGCAAAACACTTAATAAATGACACAATTTAGAGGCAACTTGGTAATTGTACCTCTCTGCTGTGCTCCTGAGTTCAGCATGCACTCCAAGCTCTCAGGCTGAGGCATATGTTGCCTTGATCTCTGAAAAGCTGTTTTTTTGAAAGGCTCTTTCATTACATGCTTTTTACTTCTCTTTAAGTCCAGGAAACTGGAGCAGGAGAGTTGCTGGTCATCTGCTCCTCCCTAGGGCACATATCTACTCTGCCCTTCCTAATACCCACCAGCCCCAGCCATGCCATTTCAATGTGGTGTTTTAGTGCACAACACTCCCCATTTCAGGGGAAAATGCAAGTGAGATGGTGAACCTTGGGGTGTGTAGAGGCACCTCCCTTACAGTGCTGTTGCAGGTCTACATCGAAGGAAGCTGCACAGTGAGGAAAGAGTCAGAAATAGCAACCAAGAGGCTGGGTATAGCTTCAGACTGCCTCCTCATTAATCTCAGAGTAAAGTCACTTGAAATAACCCTGACCTTCATTCCCCATCCATTTGCATGAGGCTGTTTAATTGTTCTTGTTCTGTGGAAAATGACCGTGCTATGCATGGGCTGTGTGGTCTTCCTGTGAGTTGGACTCAAAGGGAGAAAGGCTGAGGGGGCTTAGGCTTGACACTTTGAGGTTCAGATGAATTTTTTTGGGGAGGAAAGGTGCTTTTCTGAGTTGGGTGGCTTTGCAGGAGGGCATGTTTTTGGGGCTGGCTGCTCACACTTTTCCACTTGAGGAAAGTGGGTATAAAGAAGAGGTGCTGAGGGAGGAGGCAGCAGCACAATGAGCCTGAAGGATGCTCAGCTGCAGGAGGAAGCTTGCAACCACAAAAGAAGGCTTCTCAAATCTGGAAGCTGGGGTTTTAAGCCCAGAAGCTGACTCCTCAGTGGAAACATTTGGGGAACAGCTGGTATCAGCTATCGCTGCTCCTCCTTGTCCACAGGGATGGATTGCATTGCTGTAAATTACTGCCTTGGCAGCAGTCCCTGTTCACACCCCATGCCTTGGTAAAATCGTAGGCTGGGAGTGGAAGTTGTAGAGCATCAATCCTGGCGTTATGCCACCTGGGAGTGAAGGCAATCCTTGGGTACCATTGGGTGAACTTTCTAGGAGCTTTTTTTCTGCCTGAGAAGCTGGCTGTGAGGGACAAGCAAATTTTAGATCTAACCCACATGATCTGCACATAGCAGAAATCCAGATACACCCAGAAGGAAAGAAGGGAAATTAGGACAACAGAAGTTGATGGGCTGAAAACTTAATTAACATGTTGAAAAACTTGACCTAAACTCAGGCTCCTTCCCTTTCTCTCTTCCTTTATCACTGTTGGTTTGGTTTTTGATTTTTAATGTTACTTCTCAGAATAAGTTTTGTGCAGAAATTAGGAATAATTTATATCAGCTAAATGTCAGGTTAATGTGTTAATTCTGTTGCAATGCAGCGGAAAAATGATATAACAGATTTCACCCCCATGTACCTTCCTTTGGTTTACTCTGAGGCTCAGCTAATAGTTTTGGAGCCCTGTAGTATCAAGTAATCAAATTAACAACTGAAAAGTTTTCTCTTTATTGCCTTCATCTGCTGGGAGATGATGGAGAGCAGCTCCTTGTGATACACTTGGAATAACACATCTGCTGCTGTTATTCTTTGCTATGTTACATCCCAGCTCCTTCTCTTGCTTTCTATGGCAAAGAAGCAGCAGAATGACAAATAAAGCCATAGTTGCCTTTGTCAGCTCCAGCTCCTTGTGCTGCAGGGTAGATGAAATACCTACATAACCATGGCACTATCCCACATTTATTTAAAAATATTAAACTATTTATAATGGGGAGGTCATCAGCATGCAGCTTTCATTAGCAAGGGCTCCGGGGAAGAGACAGAGAGCAAAAAAAACAAACAGGCTCTACACAAAAGGAGCAAAGAAGCAACCTTTGGAAATGTCAGTGCTGAGAAGCAACTAAAACCAGGAAAAGTTAAAATGCAGGGAATTTCTGTAGTCTGAGTACAGCAGCAGCCAGCCCTGGCTGTCAGGGAAGTCATGGTGGGATTCTCATGGATGTAAGTATAGATGATAAGGTCTATGCTGCACAGTAAAATGTAAATGGATTTTCTTCATGAAAAGAAGGATTAAATTGCTGCTTGTGTAGAGAACCAGTAGTGATGCAGGCAGCGGGTCGGGGAGGGAGGACTGGGTTCATACAAGGGTTGTAGGATGCTGAGCTTTTCTCTGAACTGTGGGGTGGCTGCAAGCAAATGAGTGTGAGGTTTCTCCCAGGAGCAGGCTGGAAAAGATCACTTTGAGGGGAAGAGACTGCTCTGCATGACATGGTGTGAGTCCAGCATTGACTCGGGTTGCTCAGAAATGGCCATTTGACCTTGTAAGGTGCTTCTGGGCAAGTGGGTGTTAGAGTGAAATGATAAAAGGAGGGAGTGGGGGATGTGCTCTCTTGTGGGAAGTGTTTCTGAGCAAACAGGAATTTGTTCAGTAACTCCTTTTGAAGTAACTTCATGCCATTGCAGTGGTTTTACAGTCCTCTTCACTCCATCTCCCATTGGACTCTGTTCAGAAGGGTTGTTACACCTTGTGCCATCCTGTCCCTGCTGACTTTGCATGTAGGGAAATGCTACTGTTGACCTGAAGCTCACAATTAGGATAATGAACTAAAAGAGGTCAGAAGAGGTCATCTTTGGCTTGCCATGCTCTTTCAGAAATTAATTTACGTTGGGTGGTTACGTGGTACTTTTCTTTTTATATTTCCTTTTCTCATTCTTTTTTAAAATAGATATGGATCACATCCAAAACCCAAACTGCTCAGATGGGCTTTGGAGCTGTCTCTGGCTCTTTTAAACTTTCCATTTCCTAGGCTGCCTTCTGAAAATATTTTTAGAGCTTTCTCACTCTAACTCTTCCCTTACCTGCACAAAGGGTTTTAATGTTTTTAGTGACAACAGTTGCAGTTGGTGCCAAGTGGCTGAAACAAAACGGAGAACTGTATTTACCTTTCTTCTCCACCACAGGGTCTTCCCCCTCCCTGGTTTCTGCTTTTGTTCTTCCTCCCTTCCCTCCCTGAAACTCCACTAGAAATTTCCTAGCTTTTAGCCATCCCTGAAGGCACAGAAGGAATGATCCTTAATTCCCAATTTCCATTCTACTGCTAGGCTCAGGGCATTTTATTTCAATGCAGAATTACACAGGAAATTGCTACAGGGACTTTTCACATCCATATTTCCTTGTAGCACTGCTGCTGAATCACCTAGGAACTGAAACTTGCTTGGCTGGAGAGCAATGTGTTTTTATAAATTGACATGCTGAAATTGGCCCTGGTCCAAGACAAGCCTTCCACTTTGCTAATATGCCTTGGGTCTAATCCCCACCACACTGAGGATGAAGATGACTCATCTTCAGCTGGTGAGGTTGGACATTGGACCTGGTGATACACACAGGAGGTGGAAACTGGGAACGTACAGGCCAGGAGTAGATTTGTAGCCAACAAAGAAGTGTGAAGACAACTCTATTGGCTCAGATGTTGTCTCCAAAGAGTCAGTGGGAATCAACAGCTCCTAACAGCAAGTAATTCACTGCAGGAGCTCTGATGGGCTTCTTTTTCCCAGTTCTGGCTTTCTGCTGGGCAGTGGGCTGTGCCTATCATTGTACAACAAAATTCAGTTTCCACGGATCTTTAACTAAAATCTCACTTGATGCAAGTCAAGAGTGTTAAGACTTTATTCTATAGCAATAAAAAAGAAATGAGCCTGGCAGTAAAAGGGTGTTGAGGGATGTGTGAAGATGTGACGTCCATCCATATGTGGTGCTGTATGGGTGGATTTATTGCACAGGGCTTTGTGCAGTGGTCTTGGGATTGTGAAAAGCCTCCATGATGTCATGCTGAGAACTGGGAGTTAAGCTGTGTGATGGGAGCAATATCCTGATTTATCCCCACTGTGGCAGCTGCCTGTGACAGGTCTGGCAAAGGCTGCTGTCGGCAGAACCATGCAGTGGATGCTGTGACCTCTGTGGGCAGAGCAGGAAGGTGGAGCTGCTTCCTCTTTGAGCCTGCCTGCCAGGGACATGATTCAGATTTTACAGCTAATTGACTGCACTGATCTTGCTGCCAGAAAGGGATAATATTCAATGAGTCGCTTGTCTTTCAATAGCTGCTGTCCAAAACTCTGCATGCACCTTATAAAACTAGTTCTATGATTTGGCTGACTGGTTGCTCGGGGACACAGGCTCCCCACGACCCCCTCTTTTTATTTTACCTGCTGCTCTGTGTCCTGAAAGCAGTTTCTCACCTGGGAGGAGGGGGTGGCTGCGTGCTGGGTGACCCAAAGATAGGAATTGATGTGATTTCCCCCATATCTTTCCGCTTCTGATTAAAGCCTCACTCCACACAGGCTAATGAGCCCAGTGGAAATTAATGCCATCAGCCCCTGGTAACAGGATGAACTCGACTCAAAGCCCACTGAAACTTGCTGGGGGCTCTGGCTTGAAGCCCCATCAACCCACAGCCCCATTGTGCTGAGGGCTGTGTATTTTTGTGGACAGCCCTGAGCTTGCAGCCGGAGGGCAAGATGAGATAAGAAGCCCATGTGGCAGATGAAAACTGTGAACCCATCCATCACTGAATGCAAAATGAGGAAGGAAATTCAGGAAACCTGTAAATACCACACCAAGGAGGCTGGCATGTGCTGCAGGGATGGACTGGTGGTCGTGCAAGCCCCAGTGCTGGTGCTGGCTTCTCGGTCTGCTCATCTGCCACCCAACTGGAGTTCATTTGTTAACACGTCTTCCCAAAGCTGGCTCCCAGCACTGAGCCAGCTTTCATCTCTGCACTGCGCTGGAAAGCAGTGCCAGGCTGGAGCACGGACAAGAGAAGAGCCGACAGCTCCCAGATCTAGCCCATCATTCTTTTGTGATGATGCTTGGAAAACATAGAGAAACAATGCTGTAGGAATAACTTAGCCCACATACACCATACAAGAGCTGTTCCCATGATGTTTGCTCCGTCCCTGACTAATTTAGCACACAAGATGGGCTGGCAGATTATGCAGCGAGACAGGCTAATTCGGGCCTGTGGTTCATGTGAAAGAATGATGAGACGGGCTGGGAGACAATGAGAGCTAATATTAGGACACTAGGCAGGGAGTCAGGAATCCTAATCCCGACTGCCACTGACTTGCTCCCAGGCCCCAAATCCCTCTTTAGAGCTGCCTGGAGAAAAGGAGCATCTCCCTTTATGTTTGGCTGAGTTAGCCCTGGGAGCTGTTTGTCCCAGCCAAGGCTTCTGGCTGTTATTCTATATAAATAGTAATGATGATCATAATCTTTCCATAGGGGGTATGGCATGGCAGGGTGAGTGCCTCATATCAAAGCTGCTGCTTTTGTTGGACCAAGCTCATATGTGCAGTAGATGCTGCTTTACCATAAAGATGCTCTTGTGAGATCAGCAAGCAGGAAGTTGACGGGGGATGTTTCTGTGAAGATACAGCATCAGACATCACCATGAATTCTTCTGCTTCATTGCTTCAAAAAGCAAGAAGGGGTTTGTATATCTTCCAAATCACCGGGTGATATCTCCTGGTGTGTTAATTGGCTCTGCTTCTGAGAATATTTATATGTATGCTCAGCCTTACACATGTGGCTTGTCTGATGCCTGTAAATTACTCTCATGAGCAAAGCAAAGCCAGCCCCCAGAGGCTGCAGGATCAGGGCTGTGTTGTCTGTTGCTGCCTTGTCTGTCGTGCCTCTTGCCAGAATTATAATTCTGACCCAGAGAGGGACCTCCCAGCTACTTCTCACTGGGAAGGAAGAGCATGTCTGTATTTCTTCAGAGGAACTCCTTTCCCAAACCCTCAGTTTGTCCCATCATTGTGCCATATTGCTACCTTTCTATTTATTTCTTTTAATCTCTTTGAGAATACTTGGGCAAACTTTTTTGTGAAGGTGAAATCAATTCTCTATTATAGGAATCTTTCCTCAACTCAGGGTTTTTATGAGGGGAAAGGGATTTTTGATGTTTGCTCTATATACAGAATTGCTATTGATATTCTGTGCATTGATTCTTCATTTTTGAGAAAAAAACCCTTCAAAGTGGAACTGGTGGGCAAGATAGTGCACTGATACAACCCCTGTTTTGGGAAGCTGAGTCTTTGTGGCTACTTTTATTTTCAGGCAAAATCATGATATTGACACCTTTAATTAGCTCTAGTCAAGCTATTTGAACCAGACTATGCTATGGGGAGAGGCGAGTTATTCTGAGCTTTTTCTTCCTGCTTTTTTTTGCTATATTTAAGCCATTAGACTCGAATACACATTCATCACAAGGGACTAACAACTTACTCAGCATGCAGCATCTTTGAAAGGTTCAGACTTGTCCTCTTCTTTATGTTACCATAAAGACTTAGAGCAGAATTCTGTCCTGATTTAGCTGTCTCTTACCTGTTTTCAGGGAGAATGAATAGTAAATTTTCTGTTGAAGATACATGGAGAAAATGGAGAGGAGACAGAATGGGATGAAGAGGTGGTGCTATGCAGGAAGCAGGGAAAGGACCTGCACTAAAGCAGAGGAAGCATCTCCACTCGCCTCAGTAGAGCTGATGGTGGAGTTGGAGGATGTGATGAGACTCGCTGTGTATCTGCAGAGGGAACAAAGGGTAATAAAGGTTGAGAGAATGAGGCTCTTGAGCTTAAGCGAGTTTAGGTGAGAGTTGGTGCCTTGGGCAGTTGTGTTGAGCTCTTGCAGCATAAATCAGAGTGAGCCCTTTTCTTTTTCAAGCAGCAGAAGCACTAAGGGGGAGTTTGATCAGTCGAGGCAAGTGAATTAGGATAGCTTATTTTAGCAGGACACAGCTAGTGTCTACTGAAAACTCTCTGGTAACTCATGTGGAGCCATTAAAATAGCTAAGAAAAATTCCTAGGAAGGAATGTGACTTAGTAAGACTTGATATCTACCAGACTAGGGGGAGGAGTTTGCTCCTTCTCTAACTAGATCACAGTCAAGAAAGACTAGGTGAAGCAAAGATTTTTCTTTTCTCTTCAGTTTTCCTTTACATTTCCAAAATGCTCCTGTGTGTACCGGAGACCTCCACTCCAATAAAATCTGCCTCAAATGGACACTGCATTGAGGTTTCCTTCAGATTTGTTTTAGAAAGTTGAAACACATGGCAGGCTCAGCTGCCCTTGCAATGCCAATCTGATCCTTACTCTAACCAACAGGCTTTGCCTGCTCTGCTCCAGACTTCTCAGGAGCTTTCCAAGGCTGGGAGCAGCCTGGCTCCCTCCTTGCCAAAAAGCCACACCCACTACAATCATATCCTGGAACGGAACGGCTTCTGCAGGGAAGATAAGTCTGAAAGAAACTAATAAACTTGGGAGCACAAGTGCTAATGAAAGTGGATGACATCTACAATTTGTAGCTGTGTTGGATTTTTTAGAATCTTCCTTTTAAAAATGACTGTTGGATGCCCTGAGGCCAGAATCCCTGGGGGACATCCCCACTCTCAGGTGGTTACTCTGAGCCCTTGTGATTCCACCCAATAAGCTCAACAACATCCCAACATACTCAGCCTGTTGTGTGTTATTTAAGCCATAGGATATGACAGAGCCTGTTTTATGGAGCCATTAATTTATGCTGTGGGTGACTTTAACCACCCAAGAAGTATATTAATGGCCCTATAAAATACACCCCAGAGTGTCTTAATATGGTTATGAGATTGATCTTCAGCTTTATATTCCACTATTTGTGATATTATTGAAATAAATTGTAGAGGAAGATGACATGTGATCCCAGTAAGAGGCAAGTTTCCTTTTTCTTCCTAAGATCCTATAATCCTCTGAGCCAGCTATGGGATGGAACTCCAGACCCCTTGCTACAGGAGGCTGGAGATGTCCCACACAAGGTGCTGCCTTTGGGGATGGAGCTTGCTGGCCCAGCTCTTTGACCAACCTCAGGCAATCCCTGTCTATGCTGGCTGGTCAGTAGCTCCAACCAGAGCTGCTTGTGTCCTGACACTTGGAAGGTTTTCTATAAATATAGGGTTTGCTCAGTACCTGGAGTTGGGTCATCTGTTGAAATGTTTGCCAGAACCAGGACTCGGAGCAGCGTCAGCCCATCCCCTCCTTGCTACCAGAGAGCAGTACCAGCTTGTTGAGAAACACTGGAAGCTACACAGAAAATTGTTCTCCTATAGAGGTTAGATGGGATTACTATAGAAAACAATTTTTGTTTGGGAAATAATAAAAATATATGGTTTTCCTACTCACAGATTGTGGTCCTGTGAATGTACCAACAGGAAAATTCAATGTCTGTTTGAAGTCTTTTTTTTCTCTCTTTTCTCCCAGCATCCACATGCTCAGGCTTTCAAAGCCTTGAGGCCTGTGATGTCAAAGTACTGATGGTTTGAGGTTTAGCTGGTATGTTCGAATAATTTCTACTATATTAAATAATCTGTACTTTTGTGTAGCCTTAATCATTGTCATTTTTTTTATGTTCTCCAGTGGGAGTGCATGGCTCTGAACTGCTGTAAACCCACAACATTCTTAGTGACTAGACATGGTTTTTCAGCCTGAAAACGAGTAAAACTGTGGTTTTCTCAAGTCTTAGTAGGAAATCTGAGCAAATGATTTGATGCTTGGAGGAGTTTTGACCCATTTTAGAATTCAGGACACAGCATGAGATTTCAGAGATGCTTATGAGACCAAGACCATGGGTCAATATCCTATTTGAAAGAATCCTTTGAGCTGTTGTTGTGTGTTTGCAGCAGGGCCCAAAGCACACAGAGCAACTTCTGAAGGAGAAAAGAAAGGACCAGCCTGCTCACCCTGACAGATTAGAGGCTGCCAACAGATGGGCTACCAAACCATGGTGACTGTAGACAAAAGAGCAAGAAAAGTGGGCTCTACTTAAAGGTCTGAGCCAGCCCAAATCTGTTTTTATAGTGCTGTCATGGGCCTTGAGCTGGTAAAGAGTGTGCAGACCTTCCTGAGATAAGGCTGGACCAGCTGCTGCAGGTGAGGTAGGATGGCTGCAGTGAGCCTTCCTCAGATTAGGAATCTGCCTGAGCTTCCTGTGCTTGGTTCTTGATGTTCAGCTGTTCTCTAGATAGGTACCCTGTGAAGTTTGCTTAATTACTGTTTATAAAGCACTTAGACCCTTGGAAAAAGAAGAGTATCATTATTAGAACTGCAGTTGTTAGAAATGAAGACAGTCTGTTATCAAATCAGTCCCCTGCAAAGGCAGGACCACTGTCCCCTGGGAGAGAGGCAACGCTGTGCAGATGAAATGCAATGAGATGTCTGTATGGTGTAATAACCCAATTTTCTATTGGTCAGGGACCCTTCTGGGCCTGAGCAGCCCTGCCATGTGTCACAGGCTTAGCACTGTTTAAGGCTGACCAAGGGCTTCCTTTAACAGAGGTGGCTGGAGCAGCTGTGTCCTGAAATCATCTTGTTGCAGCAGTAAGGTTCTGGGCAGTCACAAGGTCAGAAGAAGGACAACAAAAAGCTTTGGCTGTATTTGAGTTCTTATAAGTGGTGCCACCTTCCAGGATCTAGAGCTATCCAGATTGACCAACTGGTCCTCACTGGATATAACTAGGAGATAAAGTAGCAGGAAGTTGATACCAGAGAAAAAAAAACTGAAGGGAAAGTCTGAAAATCAAGAGAAAGTTCTGGCTGAGGTTTGCTGGTTTTGTTAATTACCAGCAAGAACAACTTGGGGAACACAGTGGCCCAGACACGAGTACAGTGTTAGGATTACGATAGGAACAGCTCACACTTCCATTAGTGTTGAAGCATTTGTAAGCAAACTGAAAATGGCTCTTGGAAGTCTGTCGTCTCATAAATCTTACTAGCAAAATTGTTTTTCTAAATAGTGTTTTTCAAAAATTTTTCCATGAGTAGCTCTGTAAGATCTATTCAGGGCACCCACAGCTCATGTGATGCTCACATGGATCCCAGATGATTTTTAGCTTAGCAGGGCTGTCACATAACACATCCTGCAAAATGATGGTGATGAAAATACGTCACACCCAGCTCTTGGCTGTGAACAGGAGTCTCCTTGCACTGTGAGCTCACATGTGTGACACAACTATGAGCCAGTGCACAGATGAGCAAGAAACCCTTCCCCACGAGCCATGCTGCTGCTCTGCAGGATTCACAGACCTCCTGAGCATTTATTGCCCAGGGGATTCAGCCTGGTGAAGGCACAGTAAAAAAAGTGTGCTGTCATCCTAAAAGTGACAAATTGGATAGCTGGTTACCGAGCCAGCAAAAGCAGATGTGAGGCAGTTATTGCTGCTCAAACATAAGGGATCAGCACAGCTTTAAGCATTAAAAATGAAGTATTAAAGTTCCAAATGGAAAGAAACCTCTCAGATGGAAGCAAACAAGGGTGAGACACAGCAGGGACTTTGAATTTCATGAATCCACTTGTACCTAAGTAGGCAGGCTCTGCCCCCTCCTTGGAAGGACTTTCCTGAGCGCTCCAAATCCCATCTGCTTCCTACGAAGGCCTGGACAGAGGTGCCTGAGGCACAGGGGTTGGAGCTGACTCACTGCTGTGCTATGTGACATTGGACAAACCCTTCCATTCCTTTGCCTGAAGGTGGCTGTGCCACTCGGGCCAGAGACCTCGGCTTCTGCAACTGCAGGGCAGCGTCTGCAGCGATGGGAGTTTTATGAAACAGCCAGATGAGAGCGTGCAGCTGGGGAAAGGAGGGAGCTGCAGGACGTGAGGGAAGGACAGGCTTCCCTGCTTCATCCGGGACAGGTGTAAGTGCAGGCAAAGTACCTCTATCACCTCTCCTAGGTCTGTGAGCTAAGCCTGGCTGATAGATGGGCCAGCGTAATGTTTGTCTGAGCTTCTTTCCCAGCTGCCGCACACGGGCTCCCCGAGCCTGCCGGCTCTCCTGCATCGCGGATCATTGCGGTACACGCTTGGCTGGAAAGATGTGAGAGAGAGAGCGGCGGGGACAGCAGCAAAATCTGCGGGCTGTAGCGGCTGAGAGCACGTTAGGGCAGCGCAGGGAGCCAGACCAGCCTCTTTGTTTCCCTGTGTCACTTCTCAGTCCCGATTAGCAGCAAAATAGAGCACGCACACATCTGACAACTGAATTCCTTGCTGGAAGGGGTTCGGTCATGCATAAGACTGCTCAAAATGAGGCCTGGCTTTCAGGTTTGGAAGCATGGAGTATGACCTGGAAGGGACAGCTGGTACGTGCATGCTTACTTACTTTCCCCTTTTGAGTTTTGCACCAGTTTTGGGTAACTTTGAAGAGTTGTGGCCAAGGACAAATGAATGGATGCCTGTCCCTTTCCCCAGCAGGCAGACCTCGCTATCCGTCTGTCCAACTTCTGAATAATTACAGGGTAAAGGAACATGTGAAAACGTTATTAATGTCTCAAATTCAAGCACTCAATCAAAAAGTGGAGAACTAAGAGTAGCTTTCACTCAGCCTTGCACAAGCGCTTTGATACCATTTTAATGACAGGCTTGTGCAAGTTTTTCCTCGGGACTTGTACTTTATGTCCTCTCATGTAACAACCACCTGGAAAGCACAGGTGAGAAGTGATCGCAGAAGTTTGCAACTGGGAAAACCCTAGAAACCCTCCCGGTAAAGCAAAGGACCGGCATCCCTTGCCCTATAGAACACGAGCATCCCGCGGGCTGCGCGGAGCTCTCGGTGGCGCAGGGCAGAGCGCCCGCGCTCCCGGCCGCTCTCAAAGGGGGGCTATTCCTGCCGGGGGGGGCTCACCCTCTCCAGCGCCCGCGGGGCGCCGGCACAGACTTTTCCCGTCGGGAAAGTTGTCCGTGGGAGCGGGGAGGAGCCGCGGCCGCA
>WEIV01012179.1:667656-864282 GCA_013390005.1 Calyptomena viridis
GCGGCGCGGAGCACGGCGAGTTCCCGTACGCGGGCGCGGCGGTGGGGGACGGCGAGGCGGCGCTGAGCGAGGGGGAGCTGCTGCTGGAGGTGCAGGGGGTCCGCGTCTCGGGGCTGCCGCGCTACGACGTGCTGGAAGTGATCCGGAGCTGTAAGGATCCCATCGTGGTGAAAGCCGTCCGACAAGGTGCGAGGGGGGCGCGGAGCGAAGGGGCGGGACGGGCTGGGGTGGCCAAGGGCGAGTGCGGTGCCGGGGGGAGAGGCGAACATCAGCCCTGCGGGACAACGCAGGGCCCCGACAGAGTCGGTGTCAGTGCACCCAGCCGTGTGCGCACCTTTTGCGAGGGCGCTGATGCAGCTCATCGTCCTGAGCCCGTATGCAGCCGCCCCGCAGTTGCTGTCCTGTGTTAAGCGCAGTGAGCAATTGCGTGAGACTTTCCCAAAGGCACCGCGGAGCCGCCAGCGCTCCCTACGGGGCACCCACGCGTGTCGGGGGGAGCCCGGTGTCCGGCTGACCCCTGGAGAGGCTGAGGGAACTATGCAGCTGGGGGAATGGGGCAGAGATCCCTTCCTCCGGCAGTTGAGCATCCTTTGGAGCTGCTGGGTGATGACTGGAGTCTTGTTCAGAAAGTGCAGCGTGTGTTTGTCGGTTGCCGCCGTGTGAAGGAAAAGCTTGGACCCTCCTGCATCTTCCCCCTTTGGCTGAAGGGCGGCTCAGGTTTGCCTTATTTCCCTCCGATTTGCCTTGGTGAGCTGGTGAGGACACATCCGTGCTGCCAGCCCTGCAGGACACAGGCGAAGGCATGCACAGGTAGCTTCTCCCTGGGGAAGAAGATGGGAAGAGCCCTCCCATGTCGGATTAAAAAGAAAGCACTTCATATCCGTGTACGCTCAACAGTCGCTCAACAGGTTAGCTAACAGGCCTGGCTAATAGGCTTGTGATTTCCAGGGCAGGACTTGAATTTAGTGCCAGGAGGCTATTGGTGCAGCTACAGGCACCGAGGCTGGTTGGATGGGCAGGATGAGCCGGACTGCAGCCGGACACTCGGAGGTGTGTGAGGCAGAGGAGCAGCCCGAGGTCAGCTCCAAGTGGAGGAAGGAAGGGAAGTTTTCTTCGTGTCGCCCAAGAGATTCCTTAGGGGAAAGTTTATTTGTCATCCGGACATATATGCACCCCAAAGTTGGGGGTTTTGCTGTGACTTGTGGTGCGAGAGGGTTTTTTTTTCTGTGCTTGGTTCAACCCAGCTGGTTGCTGCAGACAAAATCTGTGGCCAGCTGGCAGGACTGTCACCTGGAGTCTTGTCCCTGGGCTCACTGATGAGCTGAGCTGAAGGGCTGCAGGCACTTGTTTCGCAGCTGTCCTTCAAACCTCTGGTGCTGGAGCAGATCCCAGCGATGGGGTCTCAGAGAGGAGCTGAGCCGTGGCTGTGCAGCCCCCCCTGCCACCTGCCCCGGTGCTGATCTACCAAAGCACAGCTACTTGTTAGTCCTCTCCAAGACACAGTAGAAATATTCCACCAAACACTGAACGAAAACAGTTTTCTTCATACAAATGTGTATTTTCCCTGCTTCGTTCTCTGTGCTTCACTGGGAAGTGGAGAGGGAAACAGCCTGCTGTTTTCCTTGCTCGGGCAGGAGGGGGAGAAAAGCATGAAGAAAAGTATGAGGAAATTAGGCAGAGTTTTTTATATGCTGATTGTTTTAGCAGAAGTGTTAAAATACAGCTTGTGGTGTTGCAATGGTGTTGGTGGATGGAGGAAGGTGCATAAAAACCCCCTTCCCAGCCAAGCAATTTGTGATCAAACTTTTTGTTATTTTGGAAACGTGAGTTAATATAAATAAAAGCATGTCCTGAGAATATACTGCAAATGACAATATTTGGTGGTAAATGTGTCTCAACTCCAGGATATGGTCAAAAGAAGGGGCAGAGAGCTGAGTTTTAGCATACTGGTTAGGTTTACCTGTAAAGTGGGAGTAAAGGGTTCAAAACCTGGAAGCCCTGGCAGTCAGGGCAGGCACTTGAACCTTGGAGAAATCTCACACAAGCAAGCCCCTGTTACAGTGAGATTGTACTTTCCCTTTTTTTGTCTTTCCCCGTATTTTTAAAAAGTGCTTTATTAGCCGATAATGTAGAATGGAAATAAATATTTTTTTTAAAATCACTAAATATTTTTGTGTTCTGGAAAGCAGTTTCCTCTGCCTGTCAGTGATAGCCTGGCATCTGCGTGCTGCTCTGTGCAGAGCAGGGATCTCCCTCGTGGATCAGCATCATAAGTGTAGAAAAGGAGAATGTTTTAATTAAAATGCATTACTTCTGTGTTGATTAAAAAAATCTCATTATGGGGATGGCAACTGTCATTCACCAGGAAGTGTGTGGCACTAGAGCAGACAGTGAAGGAGTGTGCAGATAAGATTATAAGCATGTTTTTAACTCTGATTCTCCTCCTCCTCACAGTTCTAAGTGCCTAATTGACTGGTGCTGAAGTGCTACGGCAATATTAGCCTGGAAATGTATATGTTTTATTGCCTTGTCTGTTTTGTATGACATTTACAAGGCTGAAAAACCAAGAAATTTACTATAAATAAGTCAGTCATCTGCAAGCATGAACAGAGAAAATAACTGTTCTGACCTTGCACTTAGTGAAAGAGAAGAGATTAGGATGTGAAATGTAGGTGGAATAGGCTGTGCATGGGCTTTGTCATTAAACCAGGGTTTATAGACAGGTTCATGTACAATGTTTTTTCTTGTGGTAAGTTTGAATAGGTTCCCACAAAGTACAAAAAGGGGGAACCTATGTGAATTCTCTTAATGGGAATAATGGTATTTAATACTGCTTGTATGGGATTTCTTGGTCCTTGGCTTACCCCATTAGAAAGAGTAAAGAAAGCTAAAGAACTTTAAGAAAACTTTCCCTTTATTTTCCCCATACGCACTCTTTTTTCGTATTATGTTTGAGAAGAAAGTTGTACCATTATAGTTGCCTGTTTTTTGGGAGAGAGAGGAAGAATCTGCTGCCGTGTGTCTTAGTAACTTTCAGAACTGTCAAATGTGTGAAAAAACCTCAGTTAACATGTAGTTCTTTTATAACTGACTGTTTCCATCTTACATCTGTGCCTAAATTCTGATGAAATTGGCAATTAACTCCTGTGCAGTTAATAAATGCATTTTTATTATTACTTGGTCTGAGAGTATGGAATTAATAGATTGAATTATAGGAACAGTGGTCACATATTCTTGTGTAAAGCTGGCATTGACTTAATACAGTGATTTCTCAGCTGGATTGTGGATATTGTAGCTTCCTCGAATACACTTCACTTTTCAATATAGTTCACTTGGATAAATTGAAGCTCACTTAAATAAGTCAGTTACAAAATCAGGCACACTGTTTCTTCTCGTGGATCTTCATTAGCAGAGTCCAGCACAACAGAATAGAAGTTGATTGTGCTGTTCTTCACAAGGGAAGAATTAAGGCTGTATCTATAAAAAATTGACCATGATGTGTTTGAGGGAAGGTGTCTGGGTTTTCATTCTCCCTCGGTGAGAGATGGGCACATTCAAATAGATTTCCAATTGCAGCCTCTTATTTTTTTTTGCTTTTTGGTCCAATGAGCTATGCTAAATCATACCAAACCAAACGTTTGGTTATGGGAAACTGTCAAACTTAGTATGTTTGTACACTTATTTTTAAATTGGCTTTTTTTAGTTCTCATTTCAACGCTCTGCTTCCCTAGAAAGTCTCAGAATCCCAACCTCTAAATGACCAATTGCTTTGAAATGAGAAGGTGCTGAGAGCAGTTTATGCAATTAATAATTTTCCTAAGACGTTGCAGCTGGGATGATCTCATGGTAGGGAGGAGTTGAGGGGGTTTGTGGGGGTGTTTTTGCCCTGTACAGGGCAAACAGGAGCAGGCGTGATCCCAAACAGAAACAGTCACTGTTTACCCAGTGCTATCAGCTGCATTCGTTTCTTTTCAAACATTAACTTGACCCTAAGATAAATTCTGAAATACAGTGCAGTGACTCAGTGCTTCAATGTCAGCCTGGCATCTGCTGTACATGAGATGTTAAACTCGGTTACATACCCTAATGTGAACAAAACCAGCTTTTTTCAAAAAGTTTGTGTGAGCTCCTCTTTGCACTTTTCCCTTTTATTTTCCTGAGAGAGCTCATGAGAGAATTCCTGTTTGGTTTGGGATTTTTTTTTTTGGTAAAACATTAAAAAAAAAAGAAGGAAAGTTGATGCATCTGTAAATTCCTGTGTGTTCAGTGGTTTAGCAAACACAGGGAAGCAGAGTGTCACTTTGTAAGTGGTGATGCTGAACATCCCACTCTAAGTGCCTGTGCCTGGCTGTGAGGGCTGGTGCCTGTGTGCTGCCCTGGGATGGAGCAGAGCTGGGATTTGATGTGCAGGGTTGTTTAGGGAGTGAGCTCTTGCTGTTCCCAGTTTACCTCTGCAGTGTCAGGCATGAGCTCCAAAAAGTGTTTTCCTTCAGGCTTTGCTTGCTCAGTGCCAGTCACTTGCACGGTGAATTCTGTAAGTCATTTTTCCATCTGACCCAAATTCTTTTAGAACCCAAGTGGATTTGAAGTGGAGAGAAAGATTTGCCATGTGAAAACTCAGGTGATGTTCATTCATTTTAGATTTATAAGGCCTGTTTTCAACTCTGACCTGCTGGATGACTGTTGGACTAGTCACTACTGAAATGTAAGATAAAAAAAGGCAGAATCTCTTTTTCTCTCACTTTGAGCATACTTTGCTACAAATCAGTAGTCTTTGTTCTTTAAGGTAGTATCACATTTAGTCGTTGTGAAATGTTTATGTCTTGTATTAAAATACTGCTGTGAGGAAGACCTTATCTTTACTGTGCCTGCATTTACAGTGTGGTACTTGTCAGGATTTAGGAGTTGCTTGTGGCAAACCAGTCATCCATCCTCTCCCAAGCCATGAAGTAGCACCCCAGAGATGAATGTTAGAACCCAAGAGCCACATCTTGGCTGCTATAAAAATTTTCAGGAATTAATATGTTCCTTTTAATGGCATGAAATGGGATTATGTTTTTCTACAATGAAGTTAATCTTTCCACCCATTGAGATGGGACTCCTGGCTCCCTCTTTATGGCCAGTCAGATCACAGAGCAATTAAATCACAATTACAGTCTAATTATGAACAGTCATTCAACATCATTGCAAAATAAGATGTTAACACCATCCTGCGTGTTGTTCCGTGTTTTTAAGACCGAGTTACAACTCCTGCATTAGTGAATTATTGACCTGAGATTTAAGATTCATCTTCCATGTTAGAAATTGAAGAACCTTTTTTTGGACAGGTTTGAAAGCCAAACCAGCTATAGCTCACTGAATTCCTAGGTTTGGGTTTGTCATTTTCCTGCGGTTCAGGTCAGGCTGTGATCATTCGTGCATCTCTTCTGGCTGTTTCTGTATCTCTTTATCTTATGCCTGAGAATTAGACTTGCTCCTTTGGCAGTGTATGCATGCACAGGGAAACATTTGCCTCAGGGCAGCTCCATTAAGGTGTAAAGATATTCAGAGTAGCACTTTTGTGGGAACTGATGATTTGGGCCCTCATTCATTAGATTTCAGCCTGGCTTGCTTTGAAGGTAATCTGGAAGCTGAGAAGATGCTGCTGCCTCAAGGGCTTTTTCTATCACATTAGCAAGGTTGGGACTGTGGGCAAGGGTAGCATCCTTGGGACCTCTGTTGAGGTTTTTGAAAATAATTGACCAGGTTTTTTATTTACATTCCTTTACTTAACATCAATAACTAGCAAGCATAGCTTGTATCTGGAGTTTTCTTTTTTTTTTTTTTACACTTCCTCTGGCTTTGACTGGAACTTGTAAATCAAGGCATTTGGTTTTGATCTTTGTGCGCTGCAAGTGGCTTAAATTTCTTGGTGAAAAGCACAGAGTGGTCGTTCTGTATGAGCAAATACCATGAATTTATAAAATTCTATGAAAAATTTGAGGCAAAGCATTAGCTAAAGGCAGGGATCCTACTGTGAGCACTCTGGTATTTGGAGGGCTGGTACTCGGACTTCTCCATCCTGTCTGAGCTCCTTCCAGCTCCATGTCCCAGGTCCTGGAGCAGCAAAATACAGTTCCTCCTGGTGTGGATTTCCCCAGAGTTTTTCACTAGCTCAGCTGTGGAGCTGGGGAAAAGATTCATTTTTGCCTTTTAGAAACTGAGTATAAAGTGACCTTTTTGCACCAAGGGCACAAGGATGGGTCGTCCTCCCTGTGATCTGTGAAGATCTTATCTGCTCCCTGTGCCCTGTCACCGGAGGCATCTCTTGCAGGATGGGAAAACAGCAGCTTCCCAGCACTGAGTGACAGCACTGCTGAGCGTGCAAGACCAGCTCCTGCAGAAATATAGTTTTCACTATTATCATCATTTTCTCTGTCTCTCTTGACACTTGATATTTTGTTTTCTCGGTTTATATTTTGGTCTCGTGCGACTTGCCTTGATGTAGCTGTCGTGGTGGTTGGACAGGTAAAGGCTTGGAGCCACAGAAACTGTGTTGGATGGTTTAAGTTTGGGGTTTCCTGCAAGGATCTTGTGTTGGGAAACAAGCCTAAGCCTGGGCTATCCTCCAGAATTTATCTACTGATCTGATGGAGATCTCTGGAAGAGGCTGCCTGTTTCCAGAGCAGTTTGGCAGCTTTTACATTGGGCTGGTATGTTGGCAGATTTGAATCTTTTTTTTCGAGTTTAATTTTTTGCTTTTCCTTCTGAAGCAAATAGGTGGGCCAGCATCCCTCTTGGCCCTGCAGGAGCACCATGGCTCAAGGAACTGGGATATATTTGTTGAGATCCACCCTTCAGTTTCCAAAGGTCAGACACTCCATCCATCCTCCCTCTTGTGACATTTTAAATGGTTTCCAGAGCTGTTCCACTGCTACAGGCTGGAACGATGGCACTGTGCTCTCTGCTAGTCCCCAGTCCTCACTGGCATTATTTGTGCTGAGCTGTTTTGTGTTAGTAATATTATTTAAACCTGCATAAATCCTTTTGTTTTTAACTGTGTCTAGTAGACCTTGGAGAAAAAACCCACAGATTTTTCTTCAGGTCCTGACACTTTTGGCTACATTCTTGGCTTTTGGCTAAGAACAGTTCCAGTTTTTATAGTTGAAAGGGCTTGTATCATAACTTGAAAGTAAGTTTTTAAAAATATTTTTTGAATTTCATTGACTGTCTCCTATTAGACTTAACAATAACACTTATTCCGTGGTGTGAAAATAATGCAAAGTGCCCTCTTTGCAATGGTACAAGAAATAAAACCAAACAAAGCCTTTAGGATGACTTGCAAAGTGGAACAGATGCCCTCACAATTGCAAGGCATTTGAATAAGGAATCAGTTTTGCATGGTTTGCTAATCCTTCAGTAAAGAGTTCATTGTCTTGGATTATACATCTGTAATTTTGGAGCCCAGAAGTCAGTGCCTCAGTACAATTAGGTTGGGAAGAGACTGGTTTTTCTTCATATCCTTAATCTCAGTGGCTTGTTTTTTAAGGGGAAAACCTCAACTCTGGGTTTTTCATTTAGTTATTAACAAAAAGCCTTTGAAAAAGAAGCTGCCTAAAATCCAGCCACTCCCTCAACACAAACAAGCTGTGCAGATACTGTGTGCTTTCAGAAAAACCCAACTTTGATGTTCAACCTGTCTTATTCCAGTGGTGCAGATCTTGCATTAAGTGGGTGTTAGTCCAAACTGATGACAGACACTGATGTCTCAGATTTTTTTGGATGCATAAGAGAAAGGAAAGTTCCCTCCCAAACAGGCTGAACTGGACAGGTGAGGACCTGGACTGCAGAGTAACTGTGAAAAGACTTCTCTTAAAAATAGCAAGGAGCGTTCCCATCCTCCTCCTTTCCCAAAGGTGCATTTGGAACTCACGACTAGCAATTTAAATGGCAGGGATACAGGTGGGATGCTCCTAGGGCTTGGATCTGCAGTGGAGCAATTCACTGGAGCCTTGTGGGAAGCCAAGGATAGCTGGAGGAGAGCTGGAGAGAGATGGGCAGCAGGAGATACATAAATGATACCAAAAGCATCAAAAGGAAAGGTTTCCCTGCTCACTACTGCATTTGTTACTGAGGCTGTCTCTAAAAGCAGAGGTAGCTGAGTGCTTTCTGCAGGACCAGCATGGGTGTCTTTCCAGCTGATGACAAATCCCAGTTCCAAAGCAGTTGAGCCCACCATCTTCTTGTTCTGGGCCTACAGGAGAGCTGGAGAGGGACTTTGTACAAGGGCATGTAGCGATAAGACAAGGGGGAATGGCTTAAGCTGAAAGAGGGAAGGGTTAGATTAGATACAAGGAAGAAATTCTCCACTGTGAGGGTGGTGAGGCCCTGGCACAGGTTGTCCAGAGAGGCTGTGGCTGCCCCATCCCTGGAAGTGTTCAAGGCCAGGTTGGATGGAGCTCTGAGCCACCTGGTCTAGTGGAAGGTGTCCCTGCCCATGACAGGGGGTGTTGGAACGGAATGATCTTTAAAATTCCTTCTAACCCAAAGCATTTTGTGACTCTGTGATGTAGCTTTGCTGTCGAATATCCTGTTAGGATGTGTTGCCTAAAACAACTCGTGCTCCCCCAGGACAGCACAGCTCCCCTGCAGGCACGGCTGGGGGATGTGTGGCAGAGCCCTGGGAGCCAGAGGGAGAAGTCTGTGGTGTGGCTGAATTTGGGGACACTGTTGTCTCCAAACTGAGTCTCCCCTTTGCAGTGCTGGTGCCTGGGTAAGGCACTAGGGACAGGATGCCCGATGGGGCTTTGGCAGCCACCAGTCCAACCCAAGCTTTGTTCCTCTCCCTGTCCTGAGGGTAAAAGAGGGATTAGTCTGATGCAAAACAAAGAATCATGTCCTTCTCTTTTCTTTTCCCTGGTATGCATTTTTCCTTAAACAATGAAGTGACTAATATAGAATATCTTCTTAATGTGCTCTGGTTGTGGTTGAGAGGAGCAGCAGCAGCCTGGCTGCATGAGCACGTCCAGAGGCTCTGCTGGTTGCACAGTGGGGACTCAGAGTCACGGAGTTGGTTGTTTCTGAGTAAAATCAGTAAGTGGTTGGCTTATTGGGAGGGGATGGCTTGCTTTGTAGTTGTTAGATTGTCTTCTGCTGTTACCCCAGCAAACTTTGTGTATTAGTTTTATGTGCAAATACCAAGCTTGCTTAGCAATAGCAATAATGTTTTGTTAACTTTTGTGTAGTCTGTGTGCACTGTGGAGTTCTCCCTGTCACCTCCTGTCTGCTGTTATTAATCAAACTGTTTCCAAATGGAGACCTGAGCTGACAAATGCTTTTATACATGTACCATAGCTGTATTATCCCATCTTCTTGATTTCCTTTTTTAGTTTTTTATTTTTGTTTTAATGAAAAGATACGGACATGTTGAGATTGTTCACCTCAACTAAACTATAGTCTATAGAAATCCCTCATGCTGCAGGAAGCTTGCTTTGCTACAGGTGAAGCAAATCAATTAAACCCCCAGTAATATCTGTCTCTGGCTTTCTGAGGAAGGCGTGGAACTGCTCTGGGCAAAATCCAGATGGGTGCTGGGGATGTCAGGACTATGCTGGTCCAAGGGTTGGCTGCTCCGTAAGGTTACCTGTAGGGTAAAGGTTTTTGTATACACACATATGTACCCAGTCTTAAGAGGAGTAGCTTATGAAAATACTGTGTCACCTGTCAAAATAGTTTGAATTCTTGGATGAGGTATTTAGAACATGTGCCTCATGTGTGTATATGAATATATGTATATATATATATGTAAAAGTTTTTCACTTTATCGTCTGCATTGTCAAATGCTGCTTGAATGAAAAATTCCAAAATCTCCTCTTTCTATTCCTTTATTTTTCCCTGTTTAATGGGAATTAATCCCATGACTTCAACAACTCAGGTTATTAAACAGCCAGTGCCATGGATTTCGCCATAAGTGGCACAGCTATTTGAAAGCTGAAAAGGGAGAGTATGAAACCACCACCAATGTGGCTGAGAACAGTTCCCATGCCCATTACTTCATCACAGGATGCATGGGCAGCCTCTGATCCTGCAGGAACATTGAAATTCTCTGTTGTGGTGTTCCTGTGGTGAAACTGTTTCGGTGATACTTGTCCTGTAAATCATCTGCAGGAACATGTTGGTTTTGAGAGACCTCACTTCCTTTCAGCTTATGTGATGCAGCTGCTGCTGAAGATCCAGATTCCCTTTTCCTGACAAATGCTGGGGGCAGCTGCTATCTAGACCTTTGGCACCTGTGAGTCATTTTGAGTCTGCAGGGGGGAAAACAGAGCACACCTGTAAACTTTATCTCGTAAAGGTGCCCAGTTTCACTGTGCACAGAGATCTCTGGCATTTTGAAGGCAATAAAGTGTCATTTAGCTCCTTCATTCCAGAGGCAAGTGGCAGTTACACTTTAACACAAGGTCATTTCTTAATGAGGATGGAAAAGTGATGAATACTTGGGTGCATCATGGCAATCTTTCAAGCGTGATGGAGCGTGGGGCCCTCTTGTACCAGGCAGCACATGGACCTCAGAGAGTTGTCCCTGCCTGGATGCTTGCAGGGGAAGAGTGAGAGCTACAAAGACCCCAAGGGATGCCTGGAGGGGCAAAGCCAAGCACAAAGGCCATGTGGCTCAATTGGGATGTTTGTGACAAGGCCGTGGACCCACAAATCTGGGCTCCCTGTTGCTCTGATGCGAGTCTCTGCTGCTTCCCAGATGCACATTAAAACGGGGAAAAGGACAAATTGCTTCAGCTGGAGCAGCTCCTTTCTTCATTGCCGGGCTGTCCTGCTCAGGTGGAGCTTTGCCAGGACAGTGTTTCCATAAAATACTCTATAGGGTTTTTTTTTACTTTGCATTTGTGAAAAATGTCAAAGGCTGAAATTTTTATCTGCAAAAGAGATGACTTAGGGACTATCCAAGGTGGCTTTTCCATTTATTTTTGTTTTCTTTTGCCAATTTTCCAGTTGTATTAGTTGATGCTAGAAATACACACGTATCAGTTTTTCCAGGAGCTAAATACAAAGGATATTTTTTACCTAGTTCTGAGCTGGGATAGGATATCTTGGTCACATTTCAGTCTGGTAAATTTGGATCTGCTGAAGTTGTTACACATGAGAAAAGCCTCAGTAAAAATGAGAGTGCTTAAATTTAAGCATGTGCTAACGTAACACATTGCAGAGGGCTTTTGGTATCTGTCTGTAAAAGATGCTATAATCGGCATGTAGGCTTGCCTAAACCAGTGTGGAAATTGCTGTTTGCCTAAAAAGCCGGGCAAGTTGTCACAATCCCAGCATTAAAAGGCTGCAGCGGATTAACCAAAACCTATTTCAAATTGATTTAGTGTAGCTGATGTGTAACTCAGCCTGGTCATCTGTGTCCTGCCAGGGACTGCCGTGCTTTGTGCTGGTTTGAGTCCCCAGACCAAGTGGGTGAGTTGTCACTGCATCTGGCTGTGATGGTGCTGCCTGCTCTCCCCCTGAGGATGCTGGGGAACGCAAGGAAACCTTGGCTCCTAAACTGGCTGCTCACAGTCAGCTTTTACTTCCAGTATTCCCCCCTCATTCTGTACAGCGTGTGCCGTAGAGGTCGCTGCCCAGATGGGATCTTGCCCCTGGCAGGGAGTATAAGCATTTTTCCACGGTGCAATTGAGTTGGCAGGGAAGGTTCCATCAGCTGCCTGGCTGGAGCCTGGCTCAGGATGTGTTGGATATAGTAATTCATTGGTGGATTTCTGACAGAGTGTTTCTGCTGCCTGCAGCACCTCCTGCCCTCCAGGCCCAGGGTGTGTGCTCAATGGGGAAGTTCAGAACTACTTTTTAAAACTTTAGGGACTTTTTAAGCAATCTTCTAGACTTTAATTAAAGCTTTTCTTTAAAAAGTTAGGGACTTTTTTAGCCATCTCACACACTTTAATTAAAACCGGTGTTCCTCTTTTCCTGTATTGGTTGCAGATGGAGGTAGATTTTACAAGTGATGGGTCACCCAGGTGACTTTTGCTGCTGTTCTCTTGTTACTCCACTTTTGTAAACCTTAAGCATCTACCCAGCAACCCGTGAGCCACGTCAGGCAGAGCCTGCTCCTCCCTGAGCTCCGGCTGAGCAAAGCCTTCCCATTAGCATCACCATCTGATAAACAAAACTTCATCAAGGCCTCTAAAGGACAGACCTTTGATGGATTTGGACACAGCAGCAGCACTGCTGAATGCTGATAGCTGTCTGAACCGGTGGCAGAAACAGTGGGGAATATTTAATGCGTATTTATTTTTCCTCCAAGTCCCTGATGTAGAAGAGACCTCAGCATTATTATGCATTGCAGTGGATCATGTTCAGGGGGTTTTTTGCCATAAAAACATTGTTTCTAGCTCAAGTTTAGCAAAAAGATGCTCTCAGACTCATCTCTCTTTGAGGTGATACTGCACATCGATGCCTTGTAATGTCTAGGTGTAATATTTACAGAAAATGTGTCTGAAGCTTCCCCCTCTTGGAGGTAAAGAAACAATATTCACGCCTCTTAGTGATGGCTCACCAAAATGCCTGAAACTGAGTTAAAAAAAGTATAGAATGGTGTTTGCATTGTTTTCTCCTTCTCTTATGTCTACATTTCCTCTTCACTGGTCAAATCAAACAGCAGTGACATTTCAAAGTCTTCCTGAATTGCAAAATTAGAAATATTCCTTTTCTAGGGAGTCTGCAAGAGGTGGTTTAAACACTACATGCAGCCACTCCGGTAGGAAGTTGTTTAACTTGTCGAAATCTCTCTTTTACTGACGAACTGCTATTGAAAATGACAAATTGCTTAAAGCAGTTTCCATGTTAGTCTCTAAAAAATTCCCTTTCTTTCCACCCAGAACACGTGGAAGACATTTGTGCACTTGCCTGACTGTTTCTCTGTCCTAAGGCTCACACTCAGTGTCTTTGGACTTCATATAATTTTCACATGCAGCTGCTGGGGTTCGTGTTTTCCTCAACTTTCTATTGAATTGGATTTTTCCCTGCCTTAGCTTAGCCATGAAAAGCCAATATATCTGCCTGGTTCAGACTTTGGGGATCATGGAGAGAGCAGAGGAGGGACACTCCAATGTGTTTGCTTTTTGGAAGTGGTGTTCAGAGCATTGTAAAATCCATAATTTAAGGTGGAAAGTCTGTATCCACAGCCAAGTTGTTGTAATGTCCTTTAAAAACGGTGAGCAGTGTTAATGCTTCACAAAATGACAAAACATCTTTTGCTTAAACGTTTTCAACTACTTCTGTGTAGCTGTCACTGTAGTAAAGGACGTATGTGGCAGGTACCAGATACCGAGCATGCACTTGGCTGTAGCTGCTGTGAAAACAAAAATTGCTCAGTTGGAAAGGTCTTTTTTCTTTTTTTTTTTTTTTTTAAAGAAAGATTTCAAGTTGTCATTGTGCTGGGGTGGCCCTGCACAGAGCAGCACCCTGTGTGCTGTGTATCCCTGAGGATGTATTGCCAAGCCTTGCATTTGGGCTTGTGGAAGGAGAGGATCCAGAGGAGAAGTGGGTCTGCTTAGCAATGCTCAATAAATGGCAGGCTCTGAAACTGAGGTGCAAATTATATCTCTGAAGCCTTGGCAGGCTGAGATGAGGCTTTCTGTGCTCTTCCTTTTGCCTGGAACGAGCTGTACCAGTGTATTAATTTCCAGAGCTGCTTTTTGGTGGCCCTGCTGCAGCTCTGGTGGCCGGAGGTGGGTCTGTCCCCAGGGCCATGAGCAGAATTCTGGTCGAGTGTTTGTCCAACCTTGGCTGCAAGGCAGGCTGTGGGCTGCCCCCAGGTCTGTGAAACCAAGGGCATAAACTGTTCCCTGTCTGACTGGAAGGTGCTTTGCCCCAAATGGCATCAGATGAAAAGAAATCTGCGTTGCCCCATTGCTCTACTTGAGACAACCCTGTTGCTCAAGAGGGATGATTACTGAGTTAGACAGCAGTCAGGAGGGGATTTGAGGACAATCCAGATGCTTTTTCTATAACTTGAAGGCATGTCATATCCTGGCATTTCTATTTTTACCCACTTTTCTTGTAATACTTTTTTTATCTGCTGTGATTCCTTCTTTTTTGGCAGGTTTTGGCTGATGTGATATTTTGACTTTTTTTTGTAGCTATTTCTTTGTTGCCATTTAACATTTTGGTACAGTGTTGTTTTTTCCTCCCAAGCGATATTTAAATAAAGTAACAGTTGCAAATTTTCTGTGTTCTGTTTTGTTTTTTCTTTTCATGAGTGGTTTTGGAAGTTTATCTTGTGCTGGATGCTGTTTTCTTTCGTGTAGGATGTGTCACAGCAGATTCAGGTGAGCCATCCTCTCAGTTGCTTTCCTGATGCAAATGCTGGTTGATATAATCTGTTTTAAAAGATAGCATTGGAAACAGGCAGCCGCTGGGAAGAATAACTTGTTCCTGAGAGAGTGTCCTGATCTCTGGTAGGCAGAGGGCAGTTTGTGCCTGCAAGCTGGAGGCTTTATGTGCTTTGTTTGTAGTGTTTGTTGTCTTTCGTGGAATATTGGATGCTGCCTTTGGCTCTTCTTGTTATGTGAAGAAATGTCTGATCCGTTTCTGAACCCTGCAGATCTCCCTGTATCAGGGATAAAATATATTTTTAATGGATATTAAACCTGCCTTGCTGGCTGTTGCATCTCTGGCTAATAGAATCAGTGCATCCCAAATTCCTTGTAGATACAGATACCTATTACAGAACCAGCTTCTTTAGTTATGTAACAATGTGAGAGCTTTAGTCTTTTTCCTCTTGCAGGAGGTCTGTACCACTTGTGCTTGTCACAAGCAGGACTGGGTTGCTGCTGTGTTTCCACAGTTTCATACCCGTGGTTGATTATTAACCTGTTTCTTTAATAGTGGTGCCATGTTTACTCAGACCTTTTTTTCTTTCCTGCTCTCCAATTGCAATTCAGATTAAATGCAACCTCTTCCCAGCAAAACACTGGAGTTAATATTCCACTGGAGGTGTGCTAATAAACCCTCGTGCTACTTGTATGGAGAAAAATGAGCTTAGTGTGTTTGGTTTAATATCTTGGGTCAAGAGAATGCACCAAAATAAAGGAGTAAATGCCTTTAAAATGCAAGTTCATGGGTGCAGTTCCCTGATCAGCAGTATTTGTCATAATTGATGTACCAGCAAGATGTCTTTTGGAGGGGGTGTCTTGATTTTTAGAGAATGCAGACCCATGTTTTGTGTGAACTTGTGCAAGCTCTGTCTCGCCTCGGTTTTAGGAAGGGGCTCTGTCCTGCTTTGTTCCCTGGCCCTGCTGGTGGCTTTTACAGGTTGAGTGATGCCAAGGAGCCTGGCTGGGAATGTGAGTCCTGGGGCAGCTGCTGGATTTTGGCAAGGCCAGGTCTAAGGGCAGTGAGGACAGGATCCTGCTGTGGTCTGGTTCTGGGGCAGGAGGAGGGTGCAGGGCTGTGTGAGCAGGCACTCATCTCTCTGCCAACATGTGTATGCTTGCAGGTTTCCTAGGTATGGGCATAGCAAATAACACAGCATTAAAATTAATGAACCCTCATGCAATTTTAACTGGAATGAAAACTGTTGCAAAACTTAAGTACTGAATAACACCAAAGCCTATTTTCCTGGGAAGAGATGGGTGCTTCTGGAGCCACTGGGGCTTAGCTCCTGCGTTGCTCCCCTTTCAAAGATGACATGTTTTGATTTATCTGTCTTGCCCAGAACCTCCTTTCAGCCTTAAAAAAGCAGTGCTTATCGTCACTGTTGTCAGGAGCCTGTGCAGCAGTTTGAGTTACTGCCTTTCCCTTTCTAGTGCCATGTAAGCAAGCATAAATCTGTATAGTACACCAATTTACATTTGGTGGGATTTGTCCCAACACGTCCAAAGGTTCTGACTCTTGATTCGTTGTATGAGCAACTTCTTTAGTATGGAGCCCTGAGGACAAGACTCAATTTAAAATAAAGTTGTGCAGGTAAAAGCAGAAAGGCATAGACTGTATGCCTGTGGTCTACAACTAAACTAACCAAGGAGTTTAAATTCTGCTCTGCATTTCATCTGGAGTGCTGCACTCCTAAAGGCAATGCCAGCTTCTGACCTCAGCCTTGTCTTAGCCAAGACAGAAGCTGCTGGGTGCAAGTGCCTGGGCTCTCACAATGGGAAGAAACTGATGGCAGCAATTCCTCAGCTGCTTGCAGGATGATACAGTCTTGCTTTTGTCGTGTGTACTACTTTTATTTAGTTTAGCCTGGTTTTTATAATTAAAAGATGTATACACGTGCCACTTTAAGTTCTTGTTGGTGTGGGGTTTTGGTTGTGTTATTGTTTTTTATGTATTTTTGTTCTGCCTAATGTGCATTTCTTTGTTTGGGAACAAGGTAGTTTTAAGTGAAGTGTAAACTATAAAACTTCCATTAAGTCCATCAAGGGATAGCAATGAGCCCCAGCTACTTCTATGAAATACCTTGGCTTGAAAGTTTACTGCATTGGTTTTATGAGTTTCAAAGCTTTTTTTCCCCAGATGAAAGGAAGGCTTTCCTGTAAAATCCTGTTCCTTACTAATCTGGCTATTCTGAAATTAGATGCAAACTAACTTGCTGCATGCTTTGTAAACCTCTAAGGGAAAAGTTGGACATATGTGTGAATAACTGAATGATATATTAAATAAGTGAAGCAAGGAAATGTGCCATTATCACTTTATAGAGACTTCTGTCATTTGGGACCGATTTTTCAAAGAACGTAATTTCTAATTCTAGATAATGAGTTTTTTAAATATGTACTGAGCCTCTTAGTATCTCTAAATGGTGAGATTTCAAGACATACCTAAAATATACAGGTTTCTTATGGAGGATGTTTTATATATATGTATGTGGACAAAGTAGAAATTCATCCCTATGGGGTCTACAACTAGAAACTTTTGGGGAAAAAACTACTGCCAGTTTTGAGCTAACACTTTATTTTTCTTAGATGCTCTTGTAATTCTTTTTATGGGTACTGAATTACTTTTGTGACACACCACGTTGCAGGCAAGGGCAAAAGTTTAGCAATCTGCTGTGCAGAAGGGCTGATTTCATTGCCAGCTGCTGATTCTGGCTGTGCAGTTCTTGTACCAGCCAATTAAACCCACACTCATTACAGCCTTTGTGGTTTGGAAGTGAAGTGTTCCTGCCTTTAGCTTGTAGTTTTACAGGATGTTGGTTTAGGCTGGAGGTTTGCAAAGCTTGAAATCTTATATTTTCCTCTGGTGTGTGCTCCAGGGGTAGGGGAGTTGACCAAGGAGAGCTACATGGAGAGTGGTGTGCTCTGAAATGGGAAGGTGTGCCTCTCTCTTAGAGCGTGGTGAACCTGCAGTCACCTCCTGAAATTTTCATGAAATACTATAGTATCTGGTGTACCAAGCTGCTGCTGGTAGGAATGATCTCTGCTGCAGTGTTGATCTTGGAAAAAAATGTCTAGTGCTGTAGGAAGTGCTGAGCATCCCTTCATAAGCATATTCCTTCAGCTCAGCCTCAGATTTGTCCCTGCCTTTCTTGTGAGGGAATCCTGCCGTGCTTGTAGGCTGGTTTGGAAAAGCTGCTGGGCAAAGAGGGGGGAGAAATGGAAGAAGAATGTGACCCTCTGAGCTGGTACTGGTGACTGTGCTATTTTAAAGTCAAACTTAATTTTTAGTTCTTCATAAACAAACCTCTGTGCCAGCTTCTTGTGTAGCTCTGAAATCAGTTGTGTCTTCTGCTCCATGGGTGCCACAGGGAGAACAGCCGACCTCTCCTTCCCCAAATTCCTCTTGGCACCTTTGGAGAGGTGCTTTGCAGAGGGTTTAAACCCTCCAGCTCTTCAGAATGTTGCAAGATACCTTTTTTATCCAGGGGTAAATAGATCTAATGGATCGAGTAAGATGCTATACTCATTGCAGGTTACTAAGGGAGCTGGTGTCCTTCATTCATGACCCAAGGGACTGTCTTTGCCCCCAGTACTTTCATGTTTGACCTGGAAATGCAGTGTTTGCCTCGGAAATGCAGTGTGCAGCATGAGCAGGGGAGCAGCAAGAATCCCATCTCTCAAGCGAGTGTTGGTGATGTTTAGTTTTCCTTATGACATTATTGCCATGTTGATTTTAACTTGGAAACTTCAGTGAAAACCACACACACTGCGGTGAAAATTCGTACTTAGTAACAAGTAAACAAGTGATCCAGCAGTCTGACTGACTCAGGAAATTCCCTCCAGACCTTGCAGGGAGGAGGAGCTTTGCATTTTTCTTGTCCCATGTTTATTTTTAGTCTTGCCTTTAACATTGCTGATAGTACCACTACAGCCCTGCAGATTAAAGTCCCAGCGTGGGGTAGAGTTGAAAGAATGATGCTGCAAAGCAGTCAAAACCTCCAGGATTTTGCAGCAGTGTCATGCTACAGGCAATTAATTTAGTCCATTATTTATCTGCCTGGGCACAGCTCGGTGCCACAGCTCAGTGAAAGTCTTTGATTTCCTTGTGCACCTCTTGTCAGAGGTGGTGTTTTCAGTGATGACTCTGTCCTTGTGACTTGAAAGTGCCATGTTTGTGGTGCTAATATTTGGGGTGTAACAGCTGTCTTTTTGGGCCCCTTTCTCCCTCAAATATATTTTGCATTTGTTCTGTGGGTGTGTTGTTTTAGAGTGGAAAGACAAGAGTTTAAGTCTCCCATCACTAGTAACCTTGGTCTGAAGCAATCAGTAACACTCACAGAGTTTTAGGTAGTGTTGAAGGGGAGAGTCTTGACAGCAGTACTCATGTGCAAGACTAGATGATTTATCCAAGAGCTCTTGGCTTTTCAAGGAGACCTTTTTATTACCAGGACTGGCTGTGTTAGTCTGAGCTAACAGAAGGGTATTTAAGTCAAGTAATGGTTGTTGGGTTTTCTGAGTCTTCCTTTGCTGACCCTTAGTCAAAGTCCCCAGAGATGGATTCAGGACCATCTAGTGCTTGAAAACTCCTAGAAATAGTAGTTTCTATTACGAGCTGGTATTTAGTCTGGGGTATATTGCACCTGTTTCAGAAGAAACAGTTTTATCACAAATAGCTGAATCTAAAAATATTTATATTCTTCAGCAATGGAATCTGTATCTGGTCTATAATGAGAGAGGGATTGGAAGAGACACAAATGCTCACTGGCCATGGAGGCAGGGAAGTCTCACTGTTATTTGGGCAGGACAAGGATCAATCAGGCAGAGCATCACTGGCAAGGTCTGGCCACCACAGGGAGGGGTAGTGCTGGACCCAGAAACAGACAATCCAAAGCTGGGCTGCCTTGGCTTGAAGAAGTGCTCATCACCTGGCCAAGCTGGTTGTCTGCTCCCTTGGGCAGAGCCCTGTGCTCTGTGAATTTGAAGGTGGCTGCTTAGCCTTCTGCTCCTTGTGGACATGTCTTATGGTATATCCTCAAACAGTTACTGAGAAGCCTAATTCTGTATTTTAACCTCCCCTAAGAGTAGTTTTCAATAGCCAGGAGTAGGGGAGCTACTCCAAATTGGAGAAAATTTCTTTGTTTCAGGGAGCATGTCCAGGCCTGTACTTGCTTGGTGGACATGGTCTAGTCAAAATAAGGTGAGGCAGACAGCAAAAAACCTTGATGACACTCAGCATATCATGCTGACGTGTCTTGGCAATTATTAATCATCCTTGTGAGTCTTCTCATCTTCTCAGTTGGTTTGATTTCTGATAATATGACTTCAGGGTGAGTGGGAAGGGTTTGCAGGAGGTCCAATTCATCATGTACTATTTGGTTTTTTCATTTGTGGAAGGGACCAGTTAACAGTGGTGGGACATGGTGGGAGAGAGGGGCCTGGCTGTGTTTAGATGTGGTTCTGCCACTACCCCATGTTTGACCAAAATGTCACAAACCTTGTGGACTGGGGAGGAGACTGGTCTAACACTGGGAACCTGAAGAATGAGTTTGAAGACATGACCAACTGCCTTGCTGTTTGGGGTTTTTGTTGTAGACTTCTGCCAAGCATCTGAAGGCTCTGATCAGCTTCTTCATACCTGAACAGCCTTAACAAACCCATTTTTTTTTTTTCAGTTGAACTGGCTGTTGGGTTTGTGTTATTTTTAAACAAAGCAAGATCTCTGGAGACTGGTGCCTGTTGGAGTCTCTGCCATAACATAGAAAGGTTCTCAGTTAAAATGCAGCTGAAAAATAATTTAAAAATACGACAGTGTGCACAGGGGTGGTTACAGAAACAGAGGAGATGTGTTTCTTTACTTGGGAATTCTTGGATTAAAATCTGTTGTTACAAGAAAATCCAAATGGCAAGTTTTATTCAGTCTCTATTATTCATGCAGTGAATACCTCTTATGGCTCCCCAGAAATATGTCCTTTTCTAGACTTACAATGAGTAGACAAACACTATGTGTTTATACCAAATGCTGTAGGATTTACGGGTAACTACTATGTGGTTTGAAGTAACAATATACACAATGTATTGTGTATTTTTATATTTGGCCTATGTTCAGTGTAAGATCAAACACAAGATTTTTATGGGCTTCAAAAAAAAAAATCTTTCCAATGCTGAAAGCAAAAAGCATGATCCATAATAACACTTTGCATTTTATTTTTAAGGGCAATTTTTTCATTTCCTTAATTTATTTTCCATGTATAAGTATGTATTTTGCACTTCAAATAAGATACTGTTGGTTGCACTTACCAGCAAACAGCTGGGGATTCTGTTGCCTTAACCACACAGCAGCTGCTAATTAAAAATATATAATTCTACCCTGATTAGCTTATAATGATTATAATCCCCTTAAATTTGATTATTACCACAGCGTGGTAACCTCAGCCACCCCCTGTTTCATTGTGGGGCTTTGAGTAACAAAAGTAGTCATTAAGAGCTGATAGCTGGTTCCTGAAGGATTACTTCCCAGAGAGAGGAGCACAGGGGAATAAAGCCAACCTGTTCCTGTATGGCTTTGGAGGTGCCTGGTTGAAGTTAGGTTTTTTAGCTCTGGTGCAAAAGGCAAGCAGTACAATTTATTCTTGGCAGTAGTAAATTTTCTTCAATGCTACTTTGTCTGGGATAAGTTTATTCAGTTTATTCTTGTCTTCTGAATTTTTTTCTTTTTAAATATTTTTTTTCTTTTTTTTTTTTTAAGCTACCATCTCAACTTTGCAAAGCATAAAAATCTTTTCAAAACATAAAAATCATGCTTTCAGCCCCAGGATTGCTTTGCTTTCATCTTGTGCCAATCTGCTTATCCTTCACCATTTTTTTCTCAAGATATTTTGCAACTCTTGATAGCAGGGAAAGGCCTCTTTCTTTCTTCTACAGCACCTGGATGTTTGGGAAATGACATTGTAGGGCAGAGAAGTAATAAATAACTGCTGCTGGAGAGTAGTTTGAAAACCCTGAGTTCTGGGCAATTTTTTTCCCCTCTCCCTGCAGTCCTGAGACATGAAAAGAGGCCGTGTCAGATGCCTTGTCAGAGAGATGCCCTGATCTGCAAGTGTGAGTGTCACTCAGAGTTCACCTCTGACTTGGGGATCTGGTATTAATGGAAGAGCTGAAAGGCCAGTTTTAATATACACAGGAGATAATAGAACCTGTCATTAAAAAAAAAAAATCTCCCAGAGCACAAAGAAGTGGCTGCAGCAGTGTAGTCATTAGTTAAGTGCTTGGACAGAGGAAGGCTCCTGCTTGTCCCAGAACAGCGTGTGGATCGTGGCTGACAGGGCTGGAGAGGAGTGGAGTGGCTGTGCCAGGGTGGGAATCTCACTTTGCTGCTCTGGTGGCAGCTCCAGTGGTTCTCCCACTTGGGACAGTTAGGTCTGAAACTTGCTGGAGCCTTGAGCTGCTGACTGTCCTGCAGGTCTTGGATAAGGTCTCTGTAGCCCAGGTGTGTGTTACACCAGATTTCAAAGATGTGCTGGCTAGTGTGAACAGAGTTTGTCCCAAATCTCTGCATTTGTGGGTCACCCAGATGGGTCTTATTTTTTTTGAAACCTATTAATTATGAATTATTCTCTATCTCAGATAACAGAGCCTAGATGTCTTACTGTCAGAGATAAGGGTGAGGCTGGGGTTCCTCATATGAGAGATAAGGGAGAGAGTTTTATTTTTTTTTTGTTAACATCATTTGTACTATTCCCCTTAGCTTTTTTGGTTGGTTGTGGTGGTGGTGGGTTTTTTTTTTTTTTAAAATTTATTTATTGGGACTTACACAAGCATTTTTTTTAAAAGCATGTAATTTATGTAAGATTTTGATGCCCAGATGTTCCCTTCACCAGTTTCATTCCACCACATATGGACATTTGCATACAAATAAAAGGAAACGTCTTCTATGTGTGTAGATAATTGATAGCTATTCATTAGGTAAAGTCAGCTAATATAATGCTTGTTAATTTTAAAGCTCTCCTGTGGTTGGCAAGGAACCGAAGGTATCGATCAGGGTCTGAGAGATGCAACTTCTTGCAGCTCTGAAGGATGATCTTTGGTCTGAGTCACGAGTCCACAATCAACTTGTTCTTGGGTAAAAATTTCAGTGATTTCTAACTTCCCCTTTAGACTCAGCCTGGGATGTGAGATGGCTGTGCAGAATGGACAGAGCGAGAGAGATTTATGGCTCTCTTCAGTGGAGAGGCGACTTGCATTGCCATGACATCTTGTATCTCAGAAGAAGTTAATCACAGCTTTTCTCTGTGTTGCTGGGTTACAATGCTTTGAGAAAAAACAGAAACTGCTATGAGCAGTATGAATAGCCGAAACCACAAGTCCCACTGAGATTACAGCCAGCTCCTCCTAAAGGAAACTGATTCAACCACCAACATAGTTTTTCATTAGATGATTTTTTTTCTGAGTGAACAAAATACCCCTATTGTGGCATAATTGTTTAGCTTTTGGAGATTCAGGCAGAGTTGCAACTACATGACTGTTTAAGAAAATAATTCAACTTGATGAGGAGGGGAGGGCAAAGAGACATTTGGCTTTTTATTACGTTTTGTAGCATGTTGCAGAATAATGCAGCAGGTTTTAATTTTCTCGTTTTTTGTGCTTTTTGGCTCTGCAAAGGGGGGAAGGAGGAAAGTCTGTCTTGCATTTCAGGACAAATCTAAATCTGATGGACAAAAGTTTTGGCTATCTGATTGAAACCTTTTGTTGCTGAGACTGAATGACTCTACCAGGCTGGCAGGGCTGAAGTGATTTGCGTCTCGGATTCATTGTTTCGAACTGGTAAAATGTATTTACTTGTGGTTAGTGGGGAAGTTAATATTTTCATTGTAGCAATATGATAATGGCTAAAAGTCAAGCTGAGTTCCAAGTGAGGAAAATGCAGTATGGAAAAACCATGGAAGCAGAGTCTGTACCCTCAGATTTAATTTAATTTAAGCATTTTTTGATTTCTGGTACCTTGATACGTCCTACCAGAAGTACCTAGAATTGTGCCCAGTTCTTCAAGATGTGCAAAATGATAGAAGTTTTGATAAACTTAATTAAACAGGAGGCAGCAAAGTTTAGTTTATTAATGCTTGTCAGCTGAAATTACTTTACTTCTTAGCTGAAGGTTCAGAATTGCTTTAGTCCATTCTTTCCCTGCCCTTGTATTGACAAAGTACATCACTCATCAACAAAAGATGTTGGTGTTTCATGCAGATGGACTCATGAAAAGGCAGCATTTACTTAGGGGTTTAGGAGGTGCAGACAGTTAGGAATTTGAAAAATGATTGAAGAATAGGGGATTTTGGATCTGTGGTTGTTAGTGTGAAGAAAAGACAAAGGTTTCCAAAAAGTGTTTGAAAATCTACCCACTGGAAGCTTGGTGATTTAAGCAGCATCACACTGGGATATCTCAATTGGTTTTAATCTTACAAATCGCTGTGGTGTTCATGTACTGTCTGGGCTAAATGTAGCAACCATACATTGGGAAATTTTTAAATATAGGATTGGCCAGCCTCTATTTCTTTGTAGACTTTTCTCATGGGAATTGTCTGTCATGGTTACACCATGACCACAAAATGTCAGACAATGCAGGGATCTTCCTCCCCCCGCCCCACTTTATTTCCATCTCTCCTCACAAAGGCAGTTCCTTGGAGTGGTGGCTGTGGTTTACTTGGTTTTTTTCCCTAGGAAGTTTGTGAGCAAACTCTTGGACTTAATTGTAAAGTGGTTTTTAATGAGATCTTTTGCTAGAAAGTTTTCCAGAGAAAGCTGTGCTGTGTGTTTGAGAATGCCTTTGGAAATTAATAAGAAATAAAAGACTGACATTAATGTGTTCATCTTTTTCAAAAGCTGCTGGGCACCCCATGGGTGTTTCCATGGCCACTGCTAGTTGGTTGTTCCAATGGCTGCAGACTGTTGGGCTTGAAAACTGCACATGAGCCTGCCAAGCACTGGGGCTGCCTGTGTTTAAGGCCTCCTTTTAGGCAGACTCTCATCAGAGGTTTGGAAAGCCCACAGTGTGTAGTAGGCACTCTTGAAAGTAAAGAATGTCTTTGCATAACTCTGGATTTAAATACTTTCATTTATGTTTTATTAACCATCTAAACTATTTCAGGTTGCAGCTCGAGGTTCAGCAGCAAAACCAGATAAACCAGATCGTTTTGCTAAACTGAACATTTGCTGATAGGAAAATACTCCAAGCACTCCTGTGTGCTCTTGCAGAGAGCTGGGTCTGTGAGGAACACAGCATGGAGTCCTGGCAAGGCAATGCAAAAGGTGAAACTCCAAAAGAGATGGAAAGCATCCAGAGAAGAGATAGATTCAACTCCTTTTGAAGTATAATGAAAATAATCCATCATGAGGAAATGCGTATGTTTGAGCCTTATTCAGTGAGAGGGAATATAGCTGGAGAAACTGATACAAGTAAACTTTATCTAAATTGAAGAGGAAATTAATACAGACAGTTGATTAAAAATGTGAAAGAGCTTTAAATTTGAAACTTCATAAAAAGGACAAATAAAATGTCATTTCCATAAGCAAAGGCAAATCTGTGGAAGACAAATCAGAATGGAAAACAGATAGCAAAATACTTATTTAAAAACAAATAAACCCCTCAAGCCTGTTAAAAGCAATGGAAAAAAAGACAGATAGCTTTTAGATGATATGTGATGGCTTGTGACTGTTGATGCAGTGGCCCATGTTCATGGGAGATTTTGAAAATTGAGTCTGCTGCTGCTTCTGGTCATGGGTGTCTCTGAGCTCTGGAGCGTGGGGATGTGCATGACCCCAGGTGATGTGAGACCAGCTGTCATCCCAAAGTCTCTGACTCCTGCATAGCGTGATGTGCTAGAGGGGCATTGAGAGGGAAGTTCAGGACTACAGAAACACCCAAATGTACCATTTGACTGAAAAGTACTGATACACCAGCAACATTTCCTGTACCAGTCCCTCCCGCTGGCTCTGGTCCCTGTGTGGCCCTTTGGTGTGGTTCTGTTGGGTGCCCAGAGTGGGGAGCAGCCCTCCTGGAGCACAGTCCAGCTGTGCTGCACAGAGGGACAGTTTGATTGCTGCCTTTTCCCTGCAGTGTCAGCAATTCAGAAGCATGCACTGAGGAGAAATCTGAGCAAGGCTGTAAAACTGCTTCCAGGGGCCTCTGGTGAAGTTCAGCCATCCCTGGTCTTGCCTGCAGTGGGAAAGCTGTGTCACAGTGTGGAGTGGGGCAAGTGGGTGAGCTCTGTCTCCATGACAGAGCCAGATAGCAGAGATAACTCCCATCCATGCACTGGCAGCTCTATCAATAGAGCTTCTTGCAATTGTGCAAAAATGATAATGCTGCCTCTAAGGCTGCTTGGGGCTTGCTGGATTCTGGGCTTTGTCATGGCTTGGAGAGCACCTCTGATTTATTTGATTTAACTAGTATAATTGTGTAAGTGTGCAGGAGGGAGGGTGTGTGTGTTAACCATTGCAAAGCAAGCAAAGTTGTTTTAGAATCACAGAATCATTGAGGTTGGAAAAGTCCTTCAAGATCGAGGCCAACCTTTGAACAAATACCACCTTGCCCACTAAACCATATCAAGAAGTGCCATGTCTCCTCATTTTTTGAACACTTCCAGGGATGGTGATTCCACCACTTCCCAGGGGAGCCTGTTCCAATGCTTGACTGCTCCTTCAGTGAAGAAATTTTTCCTAATGTTCAACCTGATCCTTCCCTGGCACAACTTCGGGCCATTTCCCCTTGTCCTAAAGGAGAAATGTTTTATCATCTCTTGTAGCTTTTAATAAGGGGGATTTGCATAACATTTATTTATTTTTATGGTTATCGAGACAGAAGGTTTAAACTTGCTGTGCTTTGAGGTGCAAACTGATCCCCCCTATCTGCAACAAGATCAGTCTTCTCTGAAATGGGCCTGATGGGCACATCAGCAGCAGATGGTGGAGCTGGCAGTTATCAATGGCCCTGGCATGCCAGAGGCAGGTGGAAGCAGACATTCAAAAATTAACATGGAAAAGTAGTGAAGTGTATATACCTGTGTGACAAGGTGGTCTGGCTGTGAGACTCCTCACACCCCCATCTCCCAGTGCTTCTATCATACACATCCTGAGGGAGTGGCAGGGCAAGGATATTTGCATTGATAAGGAAATGTCAGTGTGTATCGTATGGAGATGTGTGGGCATTGTTTTTATATACACACACACACTATATGAGATCTCTATCCTGTTCCTTGGGAGACAACTTCCTTTTGTCATATGCTGTATGAGAAAATATTTGTCAGACTGAAGGCAACTGTGATGCAAGTCCCCAAAGCAATAAAAGGAGGTTCAGCGTGCACTGAATGTAATAAGCTGTGTCTCAGGGCTGCAGGTGTTTCATGGCAAAAGAGCAGGTGATGAGTATGTGGGGTCTGGCTTTGGTATTTTTTTTGCTTTATCCAGTTTCTTCATTACCATCTTTGAAACTAATCTGCATGCTTATCAATGTGCAATATTTTTTGTAAGCACGTGCTGTAGAAGGAAGATGAAGGTGTCTCCTACAGAAGCTGGGTTTGTCCTTTCATGTTTCAGAGGCAATTTAAAAGTCTGGAGGGCTGCCCCGAGGAGAGCACCTATCACCTGGGGAAAACCAGGTAATCACCTGGGAGTTGGGCACCTCGTGGGCATTCCTGGTAAATCTAGGGGAGAAGAGAGGTTACATTCTTGTAAGTGACAACAGGCTTTAGTTTGGAGAAGGCTAATTATTGTTTGGAAGACAGGGTGGGATGTGCATAACTTTACCCATGGAAATCTCTGTAGTTTGCCTAATTTTTCTATGGTGTCATTACAACTGAACCCTATACAAATGGCTTGTTGACCTGAGGGCAGTCTGGTATCTCAGCTCCTGGGTGATCAGAGAAGGTGCAAAATCCTTTCCATACAGACATTGGGAATCTTATGCCAGAAATACATAGTGCTGATTTTCTGAAGTCATAACACCACAATGCCACTTCACTAAAGTTTTTTGTAGTGCCTTTACCAAAACTCCTTGGAAAAGAAAAGTAGTCAACCAGCCTATTTCCAGATACATAAGTATCTTCCAGCAGAGCTTCCATGTGTCTCAAGGGGTTTTTTTGGACAGGTATCCCATCAGCACACATGGTCCTGATGCAGAGCAGGCATTGATATTATCGGTCCTTCCCCAGCTTGGGGACTCTCACAGCATCATGTTTGTTATATTTGAAATTTTATTTGTATGTAAATTAAAAATTTTGGAACTTGTTCACTGGGGCTGCATCTCTTCTCTTTGCCATCCATCTTCACCTGCTGCATTTTCCCTGTTCCCAAACTGGATTCTTACAAGGTGATATTCATCCATCTCACCCCTGAGGAATATAGTGGGGTAGGTGCTGGGCACCTGCCAGCATTGGAGATAGTTGGGTTAGTCCCAAGTAATCCATTGCAATTTGCATACTGACGAAGGTGGGGCAGTGTCTCTTATTTAATGTTGTGAAGTGAAATAATTATTTTCCAACTGAGTGACCTGACATGACTTTATAATTAATTTTGTAATTGGTGGAACACATAATTTCTAATGACACCAGTCAGCTGTCAGCCAGGACACAAATGACGTATTTACTACCATATTGCTGCCTTTGACTAAAACCAACAGTTCCACCCTTAGAGCACTGGATGATCCGTGACTCCGTGTCAGAGTAGTATTTAATTGACTTACAAGGTTTACTCAGAAGTTGTTGGCTGGCCTTGTAAACACCACTTCTTTGAAAAATCATTTGTAGTACCTGGCAAGCTCAGTATAAATTTTGTGTGAAATATTTTTTTAATGTTAGCAGGTGTTTCTTTACCTCCTTCCCAGGGGAAAATCATGTTCTTGCAGTGTTGTGAAGCAGCGTTGTTTCTGCTGCAGGGCACTGTTGTGTGCAGGAAGGACTATTGATGGAGTAAAGTGTGTGTAAATATGTATATACTTGCATGTTATGTGTCCAACTCTGCTGAACTGAGAGATATCTGATGCCAAGGGCTGCTGGGGGATCACCAGTAGCTCCTCAGGGTGATGTTCAGCTCATCTCTGGGCACAAAATAGCTGAGCACAGTGAGGGCATCCCTGTGATGGGCATGAGAAATTATCAGTCATTTGTTGGGTAAAGATTCCTTATCCAACAATTCAAATCTGAGAGGGAGGAAAGGTTGATTTCCTCAGATGATTTAAGTTTTCTGCTTTGTTGGGAGCTTCTGCTCAAAACTGTTCTTATTTCTAGTCATTATCTTTCCCAACAGGGAAACCACTTTGTATTTAGCAAAAGGGTGAGGCAGAAGCACCTTTGATGAAAATGTTGGTTCAAAGCCATTTCATTACAAATCGGTGCAAGTTCCAGCAGCACTTCCAGATTTTGCTTGCAGCTGTCAGCAGACAGCCTGAGTGATGTGCAGAAACCACTGGAATCAAGCTACAAAAGTGCTTAAATAAGAAAATATTACCTTGTAGGTGAGGACCTTGTGTGGTGGAAAATAAATGAAGATGGTAAAGCTGTAGGGTCTCCTGGCACAGATGGGATTTTTACAATGTGAAAAGCCATCTTTTGGGGACTGGATCCACATGTACTAGGACACAGGTCTAGGGTGGCTGGAAATATCCCTTCCTGGGCCACGAGGTCCACAGGAGGATGGAGGGAGGGTGTCCTGGTGCCTGGGATGGCAGTTTGTGCACATCAGTGGGTCAGGCCAGACAGGGCAGGTTGAGTCTGGGGGGTTGCTGTTCTTTAAGTGCTTTCCTTCAGCAGCATGGACTGCTCACACACTGTCCCTTGTGCTCTCCCAGCATCAGTATTTGCTGTCCTGGACAGACCTAGTGTAATGTACACCCTTTGGCTGAGCTATTTTCCCTGCCAGCTCCATATCTTTATTTTGTGTGTTATTGCACAAACATTTGGCGTTTCACAAACAGTGATAGGAGCGGGTCAGACAAAACCAGGATTACTGCTTCCACCCTCTAGTGACAATTTTGGTTGTGGTGCCCATCAGGCTGCCACCTAAGGGCAGGGGAACAGAGCTGAGAGCTAAAATATTGGTCAAAGATATGCTGTCACTGTGAAAAAATGTATTGACTGTTGAAAGGTAAGGGAAAATGAAGTTAACTGTGGGAAAAATAGCTGGTATTTCAGATTTCAAGGTGTTAGTAAATTCTTATTTTATCTTGTGCTAATTTGTAAATTATAACCAGATGAATGTGACTGTTGCAATTCAAGAATGGCATACAACACTCTTAATGGATGCTATGCATTTCATTTCAACCACATAACCTGCCTTGGGCTGATTTTTAACATGTTCCTTTGAGTTGAACATTTTTCTGGAGGTCTCTAATTTTGGGTGGCCTGCATGGATTGTAACAACCCAGCACGGTAGGGATGAGTAATACAAGAGTCAGTGTTATTTCTGAATTTCCTTGTCTTTGAGTACTGAGATCAGATACTTTGTTCTTCTGGCTGCAGTTGAACATATCTTGAATATATGTATGTATTTCAAGTCTGTGCTTTTTTTTTAATAAGGCGTTTGCTGGCATTTTACCTTTTTTTTTTTTTTCTTATTTCTTCAAAAAAAAAAAAAGAATTGGGAGCATCTTTTTGACTTCAATTCCTTTCAAAATCTCACTGAGAGGAGTGGGTATAAGGAGAGCTGTGGTGCTACGTGACATGGGGACCTCATCCCAGTTGCATGTTCAGGGTAGCTTTTGCTGCAGCAAAGTGCTCTGTTCCAGTGTTCTGGCAGAAACTCAAGAATACTGGGTATTTTACTATCAGGTCAATTTAAAATACAAACAGCTTTTGTGTAGGGGGGCCCCAGTAATGTCAGTCTCTCCAAACCTTGTTTTTGTGGAGGATGCTTGGCCCAGGCAAGAAGCCTGTTACCAAACTGATGGAGGCAGGGCTCTCCTGTGGGAGCAGCTGAAAGTGCCCGTTGGAAAATTGGAGCAGTTTTTCTATGGGACTGTTGCAAAAATGTAAAAAATGGACATGTGAGGTGTCTGCAACAAGATGGTGCAGACGAGGATGGGATGTCTCTGTCTGGTGGTCCAGGCAGAAATGGTGGGAGATGAGCTCTTGCTCTCACCTCTTCCCAAGACACTTCAATTCCTTTCCATGTTGGTTGCCCTTTACCCCATCCCTCTCCTAAAAAGACACAGAAATACAAGACTGTCACACCAGCTGCTGCTTGAATACTGCCCATGCATCTGTGTCCTGCTTGTGAAATCTTGTTCTAACATGTTTGTATAAACTCTCACAGCTTTGGACTGTGTGCTCCTGCCAGACAACCTCAGCCATAGTGCATCTGTCCTTGGCTTGTGTCAGGAGAGCAAATTAAATTAAATTAAATGGGGTTGTTTCGTTTTGTGTGACAGCTCTTAAATGGGAAATTTCCTTTTCCCCTTCACTTTTTTTAACAATGCATAGTTATGGTCCTGCTTGTCTGGCAACTTCAGCTAAGGCTGCCCAGGATTTTGCTGCATCTCAGAGTGGGGAAGTTGAATTTTTTGTGTGACAGTTCTGGGAGAGATTTACCTGTTCATCTGCAGTCCCCAACCTCCTGGAACTGTCTCAATTGCCTAGATTTAAGCAAAGGTCTGTGGGAAGAAGCTTCTTACAGAGGTCATTTTGCTTGTCATTTTGCTGCAGTTACATGGCCTTTGATTTTTTTATTTAAAAGAATGAAACTGAATAAAAATTTAGTTATATTTCCTTGACATTTCCTCTCCAACAGTTCATTTATTATGTATAAATGCAGTGTTATGTATTCCAGGTAATTTATATAATTACTGTGCCATTAAGTATGTCTAGATAGAATCAACAGAATTAAAAAATGTGAAATTCGAGTGTCTGCATTAGTGGTTGCCTGGTTGTGTTATATCCTGTGTGGTATTCCCGGGTGAGATCTTTCCTTTCTCTTTTTTTGTGCATGAACCTTTAACACCAGCATGAGTTGCATTAACACTAAGTGATTAAACAGGAAAAATATTTCTTTGGAATGACATAAATGTAAAACATGACTTCTTTAGTGATGTTATTAGAATATTTAATGTTTTCATTTCCTGGCCTCTGGGAATTTAGCTATGCAGCTTTAACATTGCACTCCAAAGGAAACAGGGAATGGTTTCCCCCTTGTTAATTCACAGAGCTCCTTGCCACAGGGTATTACTGAGGGCCAAAATTCAATGTCTGAGACGATGCCAGTAATTAAATATACACGAACTGTTGGAGCAACTGAGATTAAGGCAAAAAGGCACCGAAAACAAAACACGGCCCTTTGAAATTAAGAATATTGGATGGGATATGGCTTCATGCTGCAGGATATAAATCAGTATTAGGTATGGATTTGGGAAGAAGAAGGTTTCTCTGGAGCACATCAGGAGGCATTGCTGTCACTGCTCCACCCAGTGTCCTGTGCCTTGTCTGGTCCAGCCAGGATGCTCCTGCTGCCAGCAGTGCTGTTTAGCTTGGAACATCAGAGCATGGAAGGTCTGTAAAAGACAAGGGATACATAACAGAGGGATTCCTCCCTCCTTTCTCCACTATTTCTGGAGCTATCTGCAGCTCCGTTCTGGGTGCTGGTTAAATCCTGAGACTCAATGTTTGGTCATTTGTTGGAACTAGTTGATCTTTAAGGTCCCTTCCAACCCAAGGCTTTGTTTGATTCTATGGTTGTTACCCATCTGCATTCACTTGTCCCAGGTCCATAGTTTCCATCTAGCCAAAAAGGCATAATTAGGAACCTCAGGAGTGCTGGGGGATATATATCTGTCCCGAGTACTCATGGGTGGGAAACTCTGCTGAAGTGTTTAAAGAATAATAATCTAAAATATTTAAAATATCTTTGTCTTTACGGGTTTTATGTGGCCATCAGTCATCATACTGCTGTGCTTCTGCATGAAATTACTGCACTGGGAATATTTCTGAGTTTTCAGCCAAGGACTATCAGGCAGCCCATGGATGTCCTGAATTCTCCCACACTTCCCTCTCAGCAGTTGTCCAAGACTTGATGGCTCTTACTTCATTTAAAATGATTGGAAGCATTGTCCAGCCAGGCTTTCCTGAGGTTTAAACATGCTCTTGCACTGTGTTTTCTTTGGAGTATTTTGGTTCATTAGAGTATAACACTTGGTAGGTGAAAGTGGGTTGGATTCCACCTGGTGCTAAAAAACCCTCAAAACCATGTTATTGTTTTTCTTCATCCAGTGTCTTCCCCAGGTACTGTTTATCTCAGACTTGGTTTTAGAAAACAATACTTTTCTGCAGGGGTTAAAATTGGTTCATTCAACCTTTAGGCCTTTCATTGCTCCAGAGTGGTTTTTATCAGTTCCAGTCTGAGAGCACAGTGCCCTTTTCCTTGTGAGAAAATGTGAATGTAGAGGGAGGAGGAAGAAAAAAAGAGCAGCAATGTTATTTCCTCTTTTAAGTCATCTGCAGGAGCTGATACTGGTGGCATTTTAATAGATGAGATGCTCCCAATCCAATATTGTGATAGAAATTCATTGTGGGAAGAGTCAGGGAAGTTGGGAAATAAAGAGCAAAAAACAGGAAGAAAAAAATTATTTGTGTTGGAAAGAGAGGGAAGGGCAAAATGTAATAAAGGGGATGGTTAAATATTCAGTAATTTGGTGGTGTCTTGTCAGCCCTGTCTACGAGCTCTTGGATCCTAATAAAATAATTCAGAAATGTTGGGGATAAAACAGCACCTCCTCGTAAAGCTCTTGTCCAGCCAAATTGTGGTCAAGGGGTTTTTTAGATGTTTACTAGGCTGTATGTTTAGTTTTCCTATTTGTATTTAGAGAAGGGTTTGACTGAAACAGGATTAATCTCAGAAAATTAGGGTGCCACAACCATCAGTTTAGGTGCAGCAATTTGCCTTTCTAATGTGAGGGATTGCTTCTGTGGAGAATAATAGATCAGGCTTCAACATCTGAGCAATTGTCTGAGTTTATTATTTAGCTGTGCTGGTTTCTGTGTGTGAAATCTCCCTGTTCCCACAAATTCCGCCTGTGGAGGCAGCTTTAGGGAAAGAAATTACTTCAGAGCTTTGAAAAAACAAAAGTGCAACTTTAACAAATTTCATCTTGGCCAAAAGCATTTAATACCAAAAATATTGTAAATGCTTTCTGTTGGAATTGCTCCCTCTGGGCTGCTAATCTGGGAGCAATTCAGGCATTTGCTCCTGACCCTACCCCCTTCCTGGAGATCGGAGTGGTTTGCTCATGAGAGTGCAAGAGAGGGGAAGGAGGGGCTGGTAGAGCTGTTGTTTTCCAGAGGAAATGAAGTAATGTCACTTTTGGTTGGAATTATAGGCTCTGCAATGTCTTCAGAAAAGGTGGCACTCCTCAAAAAGGAAAAACAGCTGATGAGGGGTCTTGGAGGTGCCTTGAATGTTTGCATGATTTCTTGTCTGCCAGCAATGCAGGCTGGCTGTAGCTTTGTGTGAGTTGGCGATAGATAATTTTATCACTTAACACCTTTGTTTGTTTACTGGAGGCAGATGCATCCTCTGGCATTAATTCACTAGGGTTACACCTGCAGGACACAGGGCTGTGACATCCCCAGGGCATGGAAAAGGTGGCCCTTGGTGTCCCTACAAACCGTGGTGTGATGTGGTCCCACCTTACCTGAGAGCCTTGAGCCTGTTTGCACTAGAAATCTTGCATAATCTGCATTTTTATGTTATTCTTTAAGTGGATCCTGGTGCTGGATTCAGGCTGCATATCCAGGCACCTGCACAGACCCGTTGGATGGGTTTCCACCTGCACAGCTCTGTTGCTTCTGCGCTGTTTCAGTAGTGAGAGTGTTTAAAAACCTTGCAGCCTTGGCAGCCGTGTGCAAATAACGCTGAAGCCAAACACTGGCCTCCTGCAAATGGCAGCTTTGGGAGCTGTCAGCAGTTTTTGGTATCTGCAGCAGGTCCTTGCTATATCAGTGTTAGTGGAGCAAGGCAGTTTTAGGAAGGACCTGCAGCTTCTGCTGCAGCAACGTGCTCCTTGGGATCATTCTGGAGGATCACTGAGAAGAGCTTTTTTTCTGCTGGAGATAGCCATGCCAGCATGCCCCCAGTCTATTTCAGTGGTCAGCTGCCTTTTCTTGTTGTTTTCTCCTTTTCTCTTTTCCCCCATATGTAAAGTTTCAGTGTTAATGGAGCGAGGCAGTTTTATGTACTTGTTTTTTGGAGTGAATAAAAACTTACAATATTCTTCCCCTGAGCCCACGGCAGCCAGGCAGCGTGGAGCAACTCCTGGAACTGGCTGAGTATGTGATGGTGCATCTGGGACGTTGGAGTGTTTGGATCTGTTTGTCCTCAGTTTAGTCCAGATCAGCCAGGCATCATCAGCATTTTCAATGAGCCCTTGGCCTTTTGATGCAAAGCCTCTGCACACCCTGTGACCTGTGCAGGGGGCACCTTCTGCAGCACATCACTTGTGAAGGCTCAGGAAAGGTTAACAGAACTGTTTATCCATTATTTTTTTCTGAATTTTTTACTTCTTCCTGCCTTTCCTGTACTTACACAGCCACTCAGCCTGTGGGGGGAGAAAAAAACACAACAGGTTTCCTTGCAATATTGGTTTGAATGTTCTGGAAAACAGGAATCGTGAGTCATCAGTCCCAAATTAACACTTGTGTGAGAGGCTGAAATGACATGTAAGAGATGGGTCACCTCTGGAGACAGGAAGAGTGTGGTATCACACTCATAACTCTCAAGGCTACAGTTCAGCTTGTCTCAGCTCTTCCGTTTATAAAATTCTCATTGGAGAGGCTTGTAAACACCTCTGTATACATTAGTCTCACTCTGGAATTGAGGGTTTCAGCCTGGAAATGGGTTTTTAAAACAAACAGCCCTCTTCTGTGGCGCTTACACTTCAAAACTCATCGTGTAAAAGTTTCTTTACGTGTCCTTAGAGCTTGCAGAGATCAGCAGTTTCTGGAGGAATTTGTTCAGCCAGGTTTCTTTAGTGAAATGTAAATACAAGCCATGGGTGTGAGATGGATTTCTGGATTTTGAGTCTTGAGGGTCTGGTTCTGACCTACTTGCTGGCATTACGAAAAATGGGTTTCTCTGCATTGCCCAGGAAATTTTTGCCAGTTAAGACAGTGGTTTTCCTTTTTTTTTTTTTTTATTCTCTTCTTCCTTTCTGTGTGTGCCTACCTTTGCTGGACTCTGCCTTCCTCACAATAAACAGGCTGATGCAGCTGGACCATGATCTTTTCCATCAAAGTCACCTGGGCTGGTGGGAGCACACACAGGCAGGCTGAGGGCTCCCTTAATCCTCTGGTTCACAAAATTGTCTCTGCTTGTGTGTAAATGTCCTCATCTACACATGCTGGTGGAGCTACAAGAGGTAATTCCAGCCAGCCTTAATTGCCTCCCATGACAAGGAGCTCTTTCTGTCCAAATGAGGGGGTATCTTTCAGATCTTTTCAGATACCTCAGCAGAGGTTCCTCTCACTAATTCAATCCTCTCTCGACAGCTTTGCTCAGGTACTGTGTACTATTGTCAGGCACTGCTGCCTTTGGCTGTCTCTTTTCTTTTTGGCAGAACAAGAATAGAACAACATTTATACACTTTTCTGTCCATCCTGAAATCATTGGTTTTTTCTGTAGTACTTGATCTTCGTCATTTTGGTAACCAGGGCTCACCTGAAGGGTGTCGATTCAATCAGGCCTTGGAGTTCTAATTTGTTGATAGTGTATAAGAAGCCAAAAAAAGTCTCAGAACCCACCTAGATTAAAAACGAGTATCTGAAGTCAAGATAAAATTCCTCCTTTACTGAAATATGGTTTGGAAAAATATTTCACCACTAAGCTCCTTTCAAGAGGTTGACCTTGGATTGTTAATCTTAAAAATATGCAGTGCAGATGAGGGGGTTTTTTCCTAGAGAGAGAAGAAATGCCACATTTCTCAAAAGACCTCCCTAGAATTAAGGGAAAAAACCCAGAACCCAGAGTGGATGATAAATGGAGTACAGGCTAATCTAGGAGTGACAAGAATTTTGTGCCATCAGAATCAGCTTTATTTTGTTAATTTGCTTTTTTTTTCCCTTGCTGTCCCATTATTCTTGTTGCAATTTGCTATCCATCAATGTACGTGTGTTAGTAATTCTGTGAATTCTGTGTGAGATGATAAAGCTGCAGCTTGGAAGTTTAAATGCTCCATGTTTAGTCTCTGTTAATGTGCTTTATACCAACACTTCATCCTGGCTGCTCGGCTTGGGTGGCCTGAAACCCTCTGCTAAGCATTTGGGACAATCCACCTGGTGGTGTCTGAGAAACTGCTACTGAGGTGCCAGTTTAGAATCTGCTGCTCGTGGACCTGCAGCATTTTTGGATCAGGTTGGATCTGTGTCAGATGAGCAGCTCTCTGCCCAGCCCTGTCCCTCAACAGGGATGAGTCCAACTTCTGAGGAGCAGAGATGGTCACTTGCTTGGGCCATTACAGGGACAGCAAAATGCCACTTTGGATGCTGGGGATGAGATTTGAGGGCTCAGCTGGATTACAGCTGAAAATGCCTCAGCTGCTTTGAGGTGGTGGAGGGGCTGGGTGTGCCCCTGGCTGGCCACGTGCAGGGGACAGTTCTGAAATACAGTTTGTGGTGGATGGTTTTAACCATCCAACAAAAGTCAGACAGCTCTTGGTCTGGCCAAGGGTACCCTCCCTGTTTGGCCTCTGGACACTTGGCCATTGCTGCACCCTGCTGCCAGCACAAACCTGCTTTCATCTCTCCCACTGTTCCTGTGTTTGGTAATCTGCTCTTCCTAAATACATGTCCTATAATTATATTTTTGCTCCCTGGCCCTATGTAACAGGCAGCTCTCTTAAAACTGAAGGAATAAAAGAGAGGCTGCCTGTGTTCCTGGACACAGAGGTGGTGGCAAACAGGGCACATGGGTTATCTGTGTACATTAAACACAGGGAGTTACTGGAGAAACAGAGCCAAGACCAGACGTTAACAGATTAGCAGGAGGAAGGTGGTCAGTAGAGGAAACAAAAGCTTTTGAAGTCAGGGCACGAAATAAAGGAGAGCTCACTTGCCATGGCATGGCTGTGCTTCCTGGAGAAGGAAGATGCCAAGTTCCCACTCCTCCTTGGGAGTGGTGTGCAGGGGGCAGGAGGGCTCGGAGGTGTCCAGGGAGAGGCATGAGGGGCTCCTTGGGCAGGGGTCTGACACCACACTGCACTGTGAGTGGGTCTGCAGTCACCAAAGATCTGTCAGCCACACAGTTGTTGAAATGATCTTCCTTGGGCTGGCAGGGAGAGAGGTCTGAGCAATATTGTTCTGGTTTTTAATTAAAAAGATGTATGTTTCTGTAAATGCTTTTTTTGAGGAGATCAGTATTTGTTAAGGTTCTTGCTGATAGTAAAAATTGGAGGTGACAGATTTCTAGAGCATTTTGTCTTCTAAGGCAGGAAGCAGGGTTTGTCGTGGCCTATACTGCTGGCCATTCCCAGATTTTACCCTGCTAAACTGCACGTCATTTCCAGTTACACAAAAGGATAAGGAAGTTTCTGTGTATTTATCAAGGAGTTTTATTTTCCAGTTTTTCTTTTTCACTTTTTACAACTATTTTGCAGGACTAAGTTTGTGTGGAAAAAATATGCAGGGTTTTTAATACCTTAAAAAGCACAAATAATGTGGCACCAAAATTGTGATGTAGAATAGCTTGATGATCTTGGCTTTGTACAAAGGGTCATGGGAATATAATACCTGATACAAAGCACTTGGGTATGAGAAGGTTGATGTGTAACAGGGAAGAGTTAATTTCTAATGAAAGGGGAAAACCTTGAAAGAGGGAGAAGGTAGAGAGTTTCTACCACAGAAGTGGTAGAATTTCAGCTCTTGCAAAACTAGACAACCAATAGAGGGGTAAACAGGAGAAATTAAAACATAGCAGCTGCAGTTGGAAAAGCTGTGTTTGCTGGGGAGACTTAGACATGTTAGAAGATGACCTAAAAAATTAAATGAGATACAGAAAAAGGAAACTTAAAAAAAAAATATTTTCCTTCCCATCTATCTTGAGCCAGATCACAGTTTCAATTCTGTGTGCACCTGCAACCCAGTTCTGGCTAATAAAGATCTGAGTAGGCAAAGGTCTCCTAGAATGGAAACATTGGGAAATTAGAATTTTTTTATAATGCTGATTTATTTGGAAGACTTTTTTTGAGTTTTTAATGTGCATATGCAGTTATGAATATATAGGGGGTGTTACACATCTATGTTAACTGTTTCTACCGTATTATTTCCTATTCGTAATGCTTGAGGCCTTGTTAAAATTACCTTTATGGAAATGCTTGTTCATAAATTTATAGAAAATTGACGTGCATATAATCGTCCATTTAAAAATGAAGCTAAAAATGGCAATTTCACATTGTAGTGTGTCAGAAAGTCTGTGTTTGAGGGGTTTTTTGTGGTTTTTTGTTTGTTTTTTTTCTCCCCACTTAGAGTCCTGCCTTTGTTCTCCTGGCTCACTCACTCATTACTGATTGCATCTCCAGGTTATAAGAGAACAGTTGAATGCTATGGTCATTCATCTCTGAAACCTTTAATGAGCTTATCGGGAAAGAACTATAAATATATATCTTGTACATCTCTTTCGTTGGGAGATGCTTCCTCAGGCCATGAATAATTAGGTTGGCCCACCTAAGCTAATTACAGACTGTCTCACCATTCAAAATACCCTCTGGGTAACATTGTTAGGACTCTCTTACCTGGTTTAATGGGTTCTCCGTAGCATGAATATTATGTTGGCCTTTTCCAGCCAGATCAAAAATGCACCTTTTGCCAGTTTATGACTTCTTTGCTACTGAGAGCATCATCTTTTCTCCTCCTTGAATGATGAGCTCAGAGGGACGGGGCAAATCTTGTTTCGATCAGGCACTTTGGAGTCCATCCGTGGGCTCAGCAGCACAGCTGTAAAAACTTCTTTGAGAGTCTGTTGAATGGCAAGGTGGAAGTGAGCAAGTCCTTAGTGTCCCTGGTAAATTTGATCGTTTGTGCTTCTGCTGTGATTACCTTTCAAATCTGTTCAGTGTTGTCTGGCAAACTTAACTCACCCGCTTATCTTCAGGAAAACAAATGTACCAGTTATTGCCTACTAGAAAATGCGAGTTGAGCTGTGTGGTTTTTTCCTTTTCAGTGGGCTTGCTGTGATTTTGTTTTGACAGATTGAGCTGTGTTTCACTTTGCTTTCATTTTTCACCCTGTCAAAATAATTTTTAGTGCATTTTTTTTTCCCTTCCCCTGCCTCTCGCTGTCTGTACGGATCAGTGCACTGAAGCAGTGGCTCCGTCTCCTCTGCATTGTTGGTTTGCAGCTTCTTGTGCTGCAGAGGCCCGAGCTGAACCTTCCCCATGGGGAGCTTGGGTCAAACCTTGGCCATCTCGGTGGGCAGCATCTTCTGCCGTGGGCAGGACATGCAGGGGAGGTGGCAGGGGTGAGAATGTCTTAGACAATCTGATTTTCTTTATTTTTCACTTGACTTGTGCTGTGTTTCTCCTGACCCACCCTGAGGAGCAGCGTGCATTGGGCTGGATCATCTCCACTGCTCAGGGTCAGCTGTACACACTCACTGCCTCAGAGGTGCAGAGGATGTAGGAAAGTTGCTGTTTCAAGATGCAGAGGATGGTTTGGTGTCGTTGGTGTGTGTAAGGGTTTAGGGGTTTGACTTCCACTCCTGCCCTCAGCTGAATTACGCTCCTTCATGAGCCCCTTTGCAATTAGTGTATTAATCTCAGGAGACTTCATTCAATGTTGTCAAGTGTTGCCTTATTACCAGAGAAGAGCTGTGTAACTAGAACAATTAGAAAATGGGAGGGTTCACATCAAACTCACTTGAGTATTGGCACGGTTAAGCTGAGCTCATGCTGCAAGGTTTAGTGGTGAATGACTGAGCAACACTGACTTAAGCAAGGGGATGCTGAAGTCAGGTTTAAGTTTGCCATCCGTGACAGCAGTCTCTGAACAGCTTTAGTAACAGAGCCTTGGGAGAGTGAAGCATGAGGGACAGTGTAAATCCCTTGGAGATGGTGCCCTGGGGACCTCTGCTCCAAGGGGAGCAGTACAGGGACACGGGCAGCTGCCAGCTCTGCAGCATGTGTGCTGCTGGAAAAAAAGAGGAGCCAGGTCCCTCCTGCACTGGGAGCAGTCTGGGCGTCACATACACGTCTTGGTTTGTTCTTTTTATCAGCAAATGCCCTGTGTTCCTGCAGAGTGTGTATACGGAGCTTTCCCCACCCATCAAGGCCCCAGGTCCCTGCTGTGCTCCCTTCAGCAGCAGGTAAATCTGATTCCTGTGGGTCAGTGCTGTGACTGTAGTGGCACATTGCTCCTCTGTCTCTCACTGCCTTGGGATTTGTTCTCCAGGGGCCAGATACTGCTTCTCTGCCTGCAAGGAGCTGAAGTGATCTTGATCATGTATCAAATTCTTAAGTACTTTTTTCTTTTTTCTCTTCTGAGCTAGAATTCCTTTTTTTGGATGTAATTTCCCTTATTTTATGGGCTGTATGTGCCATTCTTGCCTGCTTAATGCTTCATTTCTTGAGATGTTCAGTTCAGCAGCAGGTCTGGCTCTATGGTGAAGTTTTCCAAATTCTCCCTCAGTCTCTGGAAGTGTACTCAGGACAAGCAGAGGTTTATTTGCATAACTGGTCAAACAGAGGTTAGTGTGAAATAAAATACATGCATGGGCTCCTCTTGGCCTCCCCCGATGCTGGGTCAAGGCTGGCTTATTTTTTCTGGGTACTCCCATTGTCAGAACCTCTCAGGGGTCTGGGCTCTGCTCCACTTGCTGTCAGTAGTAGTTTACTTTGCTTCTCAGTAAATTGTCCAAGTTTGCAAACCTCCCCCAAGGCTATCGTATGACAGCATCCCTCACGTGATGGGTTTGGTAGTAGGAAAAAGAAAAATCTACTTTCTTGTAGTCCAAACATACAGGTCTTTCAATTATATATGAGTGAAGTGTTCAAAGGATGCAAAACCTTTGGAATTGGCTCAGGTCTCTTCTCCCCCCACCCTCCTTGGTGCTTTATCATAGTGGTGGAGTGAATCATTCACTGGATGAAACAGAGGGAGAGAATGATCTGGAGAAACTAAAGCAGGGCTATACCAAGGTCACGATTCTGTCTCGGGTGGCCCTTGAGGCACAGGCTCTGCCAGGTGGAGTACCCTTTGAGAGAGCACTGCCATGCCCTTGTCCCCTCAGTTACTGCTGTCAGTCCTTGAGATGGAACTGTGGAATGGGTGGACATGTGGTCTGACAACCTGTGGCCTTTCTTCATAGACAAAATAAAGCCAGTGCCTTGAAGCAAGACAGTTCAGTGCCTAAGTGATACAGAGCTCTGTTAGAGCTCTCTGATGGTTATGAAACCATCACATTTCACCTTAAATTCTTACCCTGAAGTGTGCCCAGGCAACTCTCAGATGTCCCTGTAACTCGGGACCCACCATGGTTGTTATGCTTGGATCTGCTGTGTGAGGTGCTATAGGCAGGGGCTGAGGACAAATTGAAGTGTGACTCATCTCCTAGAAGGTCTCTACCTTCAAAAGATGGATATTCATTGGCATGTGCTCCTCCTGCCCATCCTGGTCCTCTCCTGCCTCCTTAAGTTCCAACCACAACAGTGTCCTTGAGCAGTGAGGTGACATTGGAGAAGGTGGTGTGACAACTACATTCAAGTGTTCTTATCCTCTGTGGTTTATGTGTCCATGGCTTTCAGACCAATTCTCTCTGAGTTGTTGGTTGAGAGATTTGCTACCATAATTCCCTTCCCTGGTACTGAAGAGAGATTATAGATGAAAGGAAGGTAGTGTTAACAGTGGAAAATAGCTTTTCCACTCCTTCCCTTTGAATATAAAATGCTTCATTCTGCCGAGAGTTTAGCTACAGGTTACATTTAAAGTGTTTGTTGAAGCTGAAAGTGGTTACACTGGTAGCTTAAAAGAAATAAAAGCACTGACTTGAGACAGTGAGTTAGGAGACAGAGCAGCAGCGGGGTTGTAACTGACTTATTTATTGCAGCCTTGAGAGCAAGAAGTATTACAGAGGACAAAATTCCTATAATGTTTATATAAGGCTGTAAGAAATTGATTACAGCTCAGATATGTTTTGTTGCATGCTGCTGGGAGGAATCATAAAAGTCATGCAACAAAGTTTTGAACATCGTGTTACTGCCCATCCGCTCAAAAGCCTCATTTGACACAATGAAAACCTTTCATTTGTTCCTCTTGCCAATTCCAGCTGTGTTTGCTTCTAACTTGTGTGTTGCTGCTTGCAGGATTCGGCTCTTTTAGGCTGCAGTCCTTTGGGGGTGAATTCTTTCTTCTATTCACAATCATTTAAAATGAGAAAAAACAAGCTCAGAATATTGCAGAAGTGTATCCCCACAGAGGTGTTTTCTTATAAGTTCGTAAGGCAGGACTTGTCCTGTCGTGCTTAGAGCTCATGTTCTTCACAATTTATCCCATCTAATCCCATTCTCCCACTGAATCATGCAGAGGTTGATACACCAGCACATAGTCCCCAGCAGTGACACTGGGAGAGGGCAGTTTTCCTGCAGCCTTCTCCTGCCCTGGGGACCGAGCCCTGTACTTGCATCATTGTGTTGGAGGATATTTGGGGTCCTCAGGAGTGGCTTAGGGCCCTGGCCACCTCCTCCTTGCAGCTTCAGAGTGAGTACAAGTAATAGATCTTGTAAAGACTCATTTGGGTTTTGGCATTTATGATGCTTTACAGCCAGAAATTCATCTCTGCTCTCACTGTCCTTCCACCTGCCCAAGGCAGTAGGTAATAAATCTCAGTGTCTCTGAGCATCCATAAGCCACTGCTGGTAAATGAAGTTACTTTCACCTGTTTATGTTCTGATGTTCTTTCTGTGAATGTGCATTAAATTGTTTTTCAGTTGGATCTGCTCTAAACAAATGGCATCGTGTGTCCCTTCAGGAACTGCATGCAGCAGTAGAATGAAAGCCATAAAAATAAAATACATGGGCTACTTGTGTGCAGCAGGACTAAAGACTAAAACTGGCAATAAAAGAGATGCAGGAATGCTGTCTTCCTGTCTGCCACCTCTCAAGGTCCCTGGTCCCCTCTGCAGGGCTGCTGGAAGGTGTGCTGGAGCAGGACAGGTTGCTCGTGGTGAATTCTGAGTGATTTGAGGTGGGGACTGTCTAGCAGTTAGCCTGGAGTTGAGTTCATACCTGAGAACACGCTGCACACAGGGCCTTGCCTTTGTTTTTGGAGATAACTCAGAGCCAACTGTAGATGCTCCTTTAAGCCTTGGCAGAGGTTTGTCTGCAGTACAGACAGGGTGGTTTGGGGTTATGAAGCCCACCTGCTGTTTGCTGTTTGAAATTAAGAGGTGTGGGGGGGGGTGAGAATGCTGACAGACTGTTTCAAGCACAGGTAAAATGGGTGTGGTTCCAAATTGTTAGTCAACAACTGAGTTCATGTGTTGTTGCAGCTGTTCTTAACACACATCTGCCCATGTTATTGTGTTACTTCAAGGAGAAGTCTGGTCAGCTGGACACAGGATTGCTGAGCTGCACAAAAGCAACTCTAAAATTGTTAACCTGCTAATTTTAAGCCAGTGCATTACTCTGCCACTGACATCCCACTTGCTTTCTAGTGCGTGCCCGTGATGGAGCAGCAGAGAGAGGGATTTGAATTGCCATTGCTATCTTCACTGATGATAGACAATGGAAGGAGTCTGGATCTGACATTCTCTGAGCAATTATCCCACCAGATCTCAGAAGACTGTAGCAAAGAGCAAATCCTACTCAGTCTGTTCCCACCAAGAAGGAAAGTCAATATGGGAGCATATCTAAAATAGATGCAATCATGAGGAGAGGACAAAATATGGCCCTCAGAAAAAATCACTCATTTCTGTTTATTTTGACATTAAAAGAATGGAGTTGATTGAGGTTATGTGTGCCATTGGTTTCGGTACATCTGGCATTTTGGGGTGTAGTTTTATTTGAAACTTCTCAAACAATGAAAAGGTGGTGCTTTTGGGAGGACTGAGATTTTCACAAATCAGTGTCTATGAAGTTAGATTTCATTTAGATACTTGAAAAAGTGTCTTTACATTTTGTATTACTGTTATTGTTTTTATTATTATTTTACTGTTAAATGCTGAGTCCCTTTGGGCCTTCTCTGACTGTAGAAGACAGAAAACCATAAGACATTCAGCATCGCTGATACTTCCTATATACAAGATTCAAGCATGGATTTGAGTGCCTGGCACCTCTAGTAAACATCTTGATTCATGTAATGTAAGCTTAGGACAACAAAATTAGAATCAGATGCTCCTTTTTTTCTTCCCTATTTCAGTCTTAAGCCAAACCATGGAATACAGTAGAATTGCTTGCTTTATGTCATAAAACAAATACGCCTTTGTTCCTCTTTTGGACTGATGTTTTCCTTAGGTCTGTGTAGCTATACCCTCCCTTCCCTCTTGATCTTCTTGATTTTTCTCAGAGCACGTGTGCTGGTCTTGAGTTCAGCCTTCTGAGCAGGCTGATGGAGTTCTCCTTTCCATGCCACAAGAGCCTGCTGCATACACAGTGGAGATACACTGATAAACTCCTTGCTTTTGTGTTAGAATTGGTGTTTTGTTTTGATACAGTATGTATCATTTCCCATTTGAAACTGCTTTTATTGTATGGTTGGAAAAACCCTCTTACTTGGCATTGGCAGAGGAAGCAGACTTTAAAAGGAAAGAAAAAAACTCCTCTAATTTAATAAGCAGTATTTTGGGGTTCCTTTTGTTACGTGCTACCTTTTGAACTCTAAAGCAGCATGCAGATCTAATTCACAACAGCGTCACTGCTCCACAAGTAAACACTTTAAATGGGAGGAAGCACCTGCGTGTTGCTATTGTCTCCCTTCTTCCATTAGCAAAGTCTCTGGGCTGATTCCGTTCAAGCCAAACCTTCCAGTCAGTGGGAATCCACGGGCAGGGGGTAGGCAGAAAGCAAACCTCACTGCCCTCAGGCTGGAGCAGTGGAAGTGTGTTGGAGGACAGCTGGTCATGGAGGGGAGCGTCAGCATGGGCACCTGCTCACGGGTGGGCTACCGAGCACTGGCACATGGCCTCGGCCTCAGCCCCAACAGAGCGGGCTGCCAGGAGTGCAGGACTCAGCCAGGTGGGTCTGGGCAAGGCAGGCTGTGCCTGGAGATGTTGGAGGGGCTGGGGAGGCTGATGAACCCTGAGGGCCACAGTGCTCTCAACACACATAACGCTCTGAAATTGTCGCTGTCGCCGAAAGGTCAGGTTTGTGTTACCAAATGTTTGACTTGATTGCTTTCCCATGGAGTTTATGTTTTTATGGACTGGCACCATTCCTTATGAGTGTGTCATGGTTAGGGATGGATCCTGTAAGAAGTTTACAAGACGAAGTTCAAAGCTGGAAAAGCCGGCTTGAATAGAAGAGCCTTAAAGGCTAAAAGCTCTTTAGGTCAGGAGGGGACCTATCGTAATCTAAAAATTTCTGCAAATAGAAGATATTTGCTGGTATAAAACTTGTTTTGATTTAGGAAAGAAAAGCATAAAAAAGTTCATTGACTTGAAGCTAAATTTGGGTATGTCCAACTTAGAAAATACTAGGATGGACTTTCTGTCTCCATCGCTGTGATAGTACAGTGGTCTGTGCCTCATGAGAAATTGTGGGAGGCGTAGAAATCCCCAGATAAAGTTCTTTGTGTTGTATAGGAAATCTTGTTAGAGTAGTGTCACTTTGGGATTTCGAGCTTTTCAGTCTCTACGTGTTAGAGACATTTGGTTGTGGTGTGGTATCTGGGGAGGTGAAACTATATCTTAATTTATTAAATGTTCATTTGTTGAAGTTTGAGATACCTTTGGTGAGATGTTAGTAATTATTTTATTAATCCTTCCAACATCAGTTTCTATTTAGAAGAAATTGTCTTTGTGCCCTCTAGTGGAAAAATTATTTACTCAAAGACTTCCAAATAGAGGGAAGTTCTTGCAAAAAAGGTGGAATGTGTGAGAAAAGGCATAAAGGAGCAGAACAAGGCTGGAGAGATGAAGGGGTTGCAATAGGTGGACATGCTCTGTGCTTCCTCTGCTTCATTCCTCATAAAACTATAGTGCTGATGACAAACATAGATGTGTGACTTGGTCAAATAGGGCAGGAAAGGAAATGTCAGTAGACCAGGGATTATCCAACGTTCGTGTCCACTGGACTTGGTGAAATCATTCTAGGTATAATTATGAGGAAAACCTGGTCTCAGCAAGCTGTGAACACTGGGCAGTAATTGGTGATCCCCACGGATGTGGTGGAGAAGGAAGAGGAGCAGAGCAAAGTCCACTCTAGACCTTCAAAGAGAGGAGAAGGGCAGACACAGAAAATGAAGGATCAGAGAATCTGACCCTGATTCTTCAACGAAATTTCAGAGCACTTTGTACACAGCAGAGAGGAGGAGGATGGGGTCCAAAAGAAAAGCTGACTTGAAAAGAAAAATGAATAGGCAAATCTGTCCAAATTCCCTCTTTAATGGGGTAACTTGTTAACATGTGAGAAGGGCTGCTGACGTGACTGAGGAGCAGAATTTGGATCATCTTGGTGAACAACAAAACCAACAGGGCACCAAGGTGATGAGGTATAGGGAAGAGGAGTGTGTGGAGGTGGCTCTGAGGGAGCAGGAGCTGAGTGACTGGGTGCACTGGTGGTATGTGGTGTTGGGGAATGCAGTGAATGACCAGCTCAAACAAGCCAATGGCATCCTGACATTTGAGGAAAGGAGTCAAATCTCTCTCTGAGTCATCATTACAGAAGCTCTGTGGGAAAGACAGGACTGGTAGTTGCTTCCTGCTGCACCGAGGGGTGCTGGGCAGTGCAAGGCAGGAGGAGAAGGGTCACGCTTGCCAGTCTGGAGATGAACCACACAGATGGGAGGCTCGTCAAATGAGGCCAGAGAGGAATAGCTGAAGGAGTTGTATTTGGAAGTGTAAGCCTGAGTGAAGGCAGTACATTTCCTGATGCATAAAAGAATTCTGTAAAAAGGATGATCATCAGCTTTTAGTTCCCACTGGGGAAAAATACCTTGATTTGCCTGAAAAAAATATTCAAGGTGCAGATTGGGGAAGAGTTTCTCACTAGGAGGTAATGAAGCAAGAGCAAAAGAAACGGTGAATCTGCTTGACTGGAGGATTTGCAGAACAGTTAAACCAGTGCCTCTTGCTAATCGTGTGATTTCTCCCCCACTCTGTTGCCTTCTGTCCATCCACCCACCACACAAAGTCTATTTCCCTCATTAACCCTCCAGGTTGGACTTTTTCTGTTACTAGAGTTGCTTTCAGAGGCCAGGGGTCAAAACCAGTAGCAGTGTTGTAGGCTATTGCATGGCTTTGGGATATAAATTCTGCTCTCAGTGCAGTCATGAAAACTTCAAGCACGGATGTAGATCACAAGAAGTTGCTGCTGTCCCATACATCTTTGCTTCCTTCTCTCTGTTTCTTTTTGGAGCTGCTCATTTGGGATGCTGCGAGAGCAACAGATGGGAAGGCGGTAGATCCCTCCCATCGATCTCATCCTCCCTTTCCTTGTGCTGGACTGCCATTCTTGTTTATTTTGGTTTGAATTACAATTGCAAAAACTGTTACAGTGTTGTTTGTTTGCTGTGTGTCATGAGTCACTGTTTGTATTTGCTGTCATTCCCGTTGCCTTTCCTCTCCCTCTGTTTTATGCTTGCAGCCACAGCTCTCCTTCCAGTATCTTGGAACCTCTTCTATTTTGAATCTACAGTGCTTATCACTCCTGTGAGTGCAGAGAAAAGCAAACTGACAGGGAAGATTCAGGATTAGCCTGGGTTCCCCCCCCCCCCTTGTTTTTCCTCTTTCTTCTGGCATTTTGTAAGGGTCCTTGTTCAAATCAAAAGATTCCTTGGAGACTCCTTCCCCAAGATCTGTGTGCTCAATTAGCCTCTATCTTATTTCTACCAAGCAGTGAGATCGATACTGCTTTTTCTGGCTTGAAAATTTCAGGGAAGGAGACAAAATCATGTTAAAAAGAGCTTCTTTGAAGTTACTGAAATGCTCATGTGCGATTCCAGCACCTGCTGTCATACTGGCAGGTGTTAATCCCTTCACGTGCATTGTCAGTGGGGTGGAGGGTCCATCATCCTGCACAAGATCATAATTTTGGACCAATAGAGGCTGACCAAACTGGCCTCTGAGAGGGACTGTGGGTGCTGTAGGTGAGTGGGGAAGAGACACTCTTAGTTCTCATGGCCTTGAGTGTGAGCCCTCATGCTTCTTCTTGCTCCTGGTAAAGTGCCATTGTTGCTAGCCAAGAAAATCCTACAGCTCCTTGTCTGAAAGGCAACGGCTTGCAAGTCACTCTGTGTATTTATCAAGGAGAAACAGGCAATTTATTTGTGTCAGCTTATTGGAGCTTCAGCTTACAGAGCTCCATGTTGGAGAATTAACAATAGGTCCTGAGTCTGTCTCAGGTTGTCCAGAACCTCAGCAAATGTTTGATTGTGAATGCACTGTAAAATTCCTCCTTGCTTCCTGTGCCTCAATTAGCAGCCTTGATAGAGAGTAGGCAGGTTTTCAGGTATAAAATGTCCATTTTGACTCTTTAAGTGTTCTCAGGTGGCCCATCGAATGTAAATGTTTTACTCTGTTTGTAATGCAAAACCTTTTAATTATCTCCAATTCATAAATCCCTAGTTTGGTACTTGAGCGCTTATAAGAAAATGCTCATCTTTTAGTGGGTAGTAATCAGTGTCAGAGGAAATGGGGAATAGATGGTGTGTTTTAAATGATGTCAGTTCCAGCAATTGGAATGTATAATTTAAGTCACTTACATTTAATCATCCTTTAAACACAGAATTCTAGCCTCTCCTGCTTGTCTCGCAGGAAGCTGACAGCTTTTTAATGCCACTATGGTAACACTTGAAACTTCCTTAAGCTGCTGTGGTCTGTGATGTGGCTCTTTACTGCATGTGCTGGTACATCCATGGCCAGTTCTGTGAGCCTGCCTGCAGCTGGGTTCAGGGCTTGGACTCTGCTTCACGCCCCAGTTTTGGAAATCTGAATTGTTTTACCTTTTTACAGAGCCGTAACATCTGCTGTAAATACCGCAGCACGTGTAACAGCTGCTGAGGGGGGGGATTATGGATCTGGGGTCTGTGTATAACAGCTAAACATATTCTAGCAATTCAGCAGGTTGAAAAATAAAGCGGATAAAGCTGTGTGCATCATGCTCTGGAGCTGTGTGGTGGGGATGTTTCATGTTGAAGTTGTGCCTGGTTCAATCTGGGGTCCAGTGCCTGGAAATGAGAAGCTTTGATTTCCTCCATTTCTGTAAGAAAACAGGGGCATGTGAGGTGCAACAGGTCCCAATCCTGCCTGGGGAGCAGAGTAGCAGTGCCCTTGGTGGTTGTGGGACCCCAATCGTGACCATATGTGTGGGACTGTTGGAGCTTTCTTTGGACTGTTGGTGACATGCTCACAGGACACTTGATATTCACTTCAGTGGCAATGTGCATGATTTAAACCCCCGTATGTTAATACATATGTGAATACATGTACACATATATAGAGAAGACTGAAAGCATTTTAAAAGCAGCTGAAAAGCCCTGTATGTGTCTGGGATCATGAGGGATTCTGATCCCTGGCTTCCTCCCCTCTGCCCACTCCCTCACCCCTGCCCCCATGGGCAGTCTGGCTGTGGATGAAATAATTTAATGCAATTCTTGCTCTCAGCAACTGGTTGATGGCATTAACAGAGTAAGTGGAATTTTATCCATAAAAAATGCATCTGGGCTTCTGGGGAGTGAACCCCACAAAGGAGCAAAGGAAGCCCATGCACTCTCTTGAGTGCAGAATCAGTCACCTTTATTTGCAGTTGCACATTGAGTTGGCATTAGAGCAGAGACTACGTGGGCAATAGGTGGCTTTTGTTGTGCCTAGCAGTCAAATGATATAGTCTTAAATTAGAAGCTGCCACTTCTGTTTAGAATAAAACTTGCTTCTCTGTATATGTATGAAAATATGAGCGTTTCAAGCCCGGCGAGCTCTACGGAATGTGCACTGGATTTGCAAAGGAGCCCATTAGTGCTTGTGGAGGTTAACAGCGAGGAGGGGGCAGCGGGGAGGAACATCTTAATGAGGCAGGGTGAAGAGTTGATGCGAGGACACGGAGCTCTTGGAGGATGTGAGGACACGGAGCGCTCGGGGCCACCTTCTGCTGTGGGAAGAATCTGGCTGTCACTGGAGGAGTGGCAAACTTGGGTAGTGGGGGCCTCCACTGTCCTGTCACCGAGAGGAGGAGGTTTCCAAATTGCCTCTCCCTGACTCTCCTGCAGCACTGGAGGCAGTTCAAGTGTGGATCAGGAGATGATGGAGGAGCTTTGGTCCTTTCCTCCCTGCAGCCACACAGTGAATCAGCCACGCGGGAGAGAAGAGCTGCTGTTGACCTTGTTTCCCTTGGCTCAGGGTTCCCAGGTCGAGCAGGGCAGGAGGGTGGCAAGTTCAGCCTGAGCTGTGGGAAGGGCTTTGCTTCCATGTGACATTCCAAAAAATGGGTGGAAGAACAGCAAATGGGCGGTCTGAATCCAGCAGAGCTTGGAGCAGCCTTGAGGCTGCTCCCATGGGAGCACTGGTGGCTTTACTCAGGCTGCTCTCTGTTCAGAGCACAGGCAGCACTGGCCCCTCTGACTTCCACAAAAAACCTCTTACAAACACAGAGGCTCAGCACTGATGTGTGAGCTGGCGTGGGGCTCTGCTGTGCTGGGACTCCATAGGTGGGGACAAGAGGCCCTCTGTGACCTCTGGTGCCATGGGAGTGTTTTCTGGCCATCAGAGGGTATCACAGGTCTGTGTCCTCAGCATCAAGGCTGATGGATCAGGGCTGCCCTGCCCCAGTGCGAGCCAGGCTGGAGGGACCTGCCAGTCACCTAAATGCATCAAGTGGCTGGGTTCAGAGGTTCATTTTTTATTTTTACTCCTTAATTTTAGAAGAACTTCTGTTCCTGGGGTAGCTCAGAGTTGGCAGGCAGGCATCAGCAGCCAATGCTGTGTTGGCTTTCGGTGACAGTTTCACCTCAGAAATTGGGACATAGGTGGGGCCTGTGGAGGAATATCTTACAGTGGAACATGGAGCCTTTTGTCTGTGTGTTTGCAGCTCTCTGGGTTGTGTTTAGTGTTTTATTTTATTATTTGAAAGACAGGGACACTACACTTCCTGTTTAGTGACAGGAAGAACTAAAGGTATGATTGAGAATTTGTTCTGTGCATGTCACCCTGTTTCCATATTGTTGAAGAAGTGGTAAAGAGCACATAATTTCCTTGAACTTATTCACTGCTCAGAATTATTCACGGCATAAATTTCTGGGGGAAAGAACCCCAAGCAAACAACAACTTAGATGTTCATGTAAGCTGTGAGATAAGCTCAAAGAAAAATGGCATTTAGCTTATTTAGTGCCCGCTCCTCCTGAGATTTAAAGCAATGGTAACTGTTGAAGGGTCCTTTGCTCAGGATTTTTCCAGTTTTGTAGTGTAAAGGTTCATTTTTCTTGTTCCCTGGGCAAAAACGATGATCTAAAAGCTTTTTACTTAATAAAAGTGCATGTTTCTACTTTATCACATGACTCCAGCAGCTGAATTTTTTTAAGAAACCATCAGATATGTGTGAAAATCATCAGGGTTGGCAGCATTGAAGTTGTTAAGGAGAAGTTCAGTGCTGTATTTGCTCAGAACTGAGCGTGTTGGGACTGGGGAGGTTGCAGCACTCTGGTGTGCTGAACAGCCTGGCTGTTTGAAAGCTCCTACTACAAGTGCATACAATTATATTTTGAAGTTTGTTTTCTGCTGTACTTGATAAAATTTATTCACTGCACTGTTTGACTTTTAAAGGCAAAATCCTGGAGAAGTGCAAATAGCTTCTTCAGGGAAACATGGATTTTGCTCTTGGCAAGCTGTTGATGTTGAGGTTGTAAATGCTGGTACCTAGAGTTGCACTGTACACATTTGCTGTTTGAGGTGCCTGGAGGTTCTTCATTTTCCTGTCTTGGGTGACAAATGACTCTCCAATTGAGTGTCTCAAGCTGTGCTGTGGTCCCAAAAGCAAGTCCTTGTGCAGCAGGAGACCAAAGCCATGGTGGAGACTGGCATGGCCTCTTGGGCTACTTTGCTGGGCCTTTGTAAGAGAAGACAGAATTTCAACTCAACGTCTTTAAATTTCATGGGTTTTGAGAGCTGGACATTGACCCCTCCCTGCTCCATGGTAAAGCACGAGGCTGCCCTGTCCCTACCTGGTACCACCAGATTTCCATCCTCAACATCACTGCCTGGCAGTGCCCTCTGGTGACAGTGACGTTGACCCCTGGGAAAGGTGTGTGTCTCCTGCTCAGGGCTAACCCTCACCTCCACCACTCCATCCTCCAGGCCAGCCTCCTGTTGCCTCTTCAAGTAGTTTAACCTGTACATAATTTCAAAGTAAAGTGAACCAGCCTGATACCACTGCTTCTATGAGCAGTAGGAAAGACCTGAAGGAAGAAAAGGGCAGGATCACACTTGTGCTACCTGTGCTCCTGCTGACAGTTTCTGTCTGGGTCCCCAGGGCTGGGCTGCTGGTAACACTGGACTTCAGTAGTTTATTTTCAGTGTAACTGAGCTCCTTCTACTCCCTCTGAGACGCAGCTCAATTAAACGAGCATATTTGCAGATTGGGAAGACCTGGGGAAATGGCATCATTTACAAGGCAGATATGTTAAAATTGGATATTTCTGTGCTGGAAATGCACCTCAGGGTGCCAGCTCTGCCCCGGCCAGCCGGTGGGGATGCCAGTCAGCACATGGCACTCGCGGGAGCCTTGGTCCTTGTCCCAGCCGTCTGGCCAGGTTGGCACCGATGACTTCCATAGATAGTACATTTATAAAAAGTTGGCTGATTTAGGGTTTTCCCCTGAGGTGCAACATGGATGTGTCGTGGTGATCCTGCTGTGAAATGGGCAGGGCGAGTCTTCCGACTGGGAGAGCAGTGGCTGTTTGGCCAAGTGTGGATTTTTGTGCTGGAGTGAGGATGGCATAAGGAAGCTGTATGGAATTTGGATCAGATTCTGATGCAGGATTTCTGGCAACCTTCGACTCCAGGGAAACAGTAGTCCCTGGACCAAATGTGCACTTTGAGCTGCAGGAAAGCAGCCTGCCTTTTTTGTCCTTCTGCCCATTTCCCTTCCCAATCTATAAGATTCCACATCTCTGCTCCAGCAGCTTTGGTTGTGTTGCCGGCACTTTTTGGGACTAGAGGAAACTTTTTTTGACAGTCATTTGGGAGCTGTTATTTGCCTAAGTTCTGGGTTTACAATGATGCAAGCAATGTGATATTATTTAGCAGCTGTAATAGAGGCCAGGGTCCTGTTGTCTTAGGTATTGTAAAAATGCCTTGTAAAAGGCTGTACATTATCCAAATGGGCTACAGGGAAGGCAGGCAAAAGAAGGAATAATCCAGGCCCTCACAGCTGCTCCTCATTGTTGTGAAGCTGAGGCACAACCAAACATGCAGGTGTGTTTTGTCAGCACCTGAAATGGGACCCAGATCTCCTGTGTTTTGCTCTAAAGGACTTTTTGTTCATATGGGTTGATTCAGAGTCAGTTGCTAAAACAAGCTACGTCCGCACGGGCTTTGCTCACTGCTTTATCCCGTTTTGAGTTGAAATGCTTTGAAACAGATCCAGGATAAAGCTCATCTGCTGCTGGGACATCTCTAATCTACTTTCAAGGAAGCTTTTTTTTTTCCCCCTGAAACCTGGCAGGGGAGGAAGCAGGAGCATGCTCAGTGTCCCACGCCCAGGTATGAAGCAGAGGAGCGTCTGCGGTCGCACCCTCTGCCAGCAGCTCATCTGTCTCTGCCTGGGGAGCCCAAAACAGGGAGGGAACGAGAGAAGGCGGCAGGTAAGGAGTGCTGAGCACCAGCTTGCATGGTGTAACTGAATCCCAGGGCAGGTTTTGTCTTCTCCCTAACACATTAGGAAGAAGCTTGAGTAAGAGTGAATGGGTCTGGAAGGAGTTTCTGAAGGTGCATCCCCTGGGCGACTGCTGCAGCTCTTTGTTTGCTCCCTCTCCCCATCCTTTGGAGCCATCTTGAGAGCTTGGGGGAAATTAGATTTGGCTCAAACGAAGTTCCTGCTCTGTGGGCTGTCAGGGCAGGACTGCCCATCAGTCATCCCAGCTTGCAGTGCCTGTTTGCATGCTCAGTGCCATTCTCAGCCTTGGCTCCAGCTTATGTTTTTGAAAATTAGGTTTACAAGCGGCAAGTTTTATCAAGAAAGGCATTGGGTAGGTTTTTTTAATGTAAAAAAAAAAATCCTTTTCAATTTCTTGTTTCTCTGAAATAGCAGAATTCTTGCCCCGGCTGTTGTTAGGTGGCTGCCAGAAAGGGAGGTTCTCTAACAGTCCCTGTGTAGCTAAGAAGTTGTGTGTGTTCTTTACTTTATTGAAATCCTAAATATTTATGTTACAGTTTTGGTTTCTTGCCATGATCTTTACTTTATAGATCATTGTGGTTATAGTTCCTAACTGATTTGAGCTCTAATAAATAGTTTGTTCTGTTTCATATCAACAAGCCAAAATAATAATTGATCTTTCAGGCTATAAATGCCTTTTATTACTTGAGGTATTGTTTGCTTTTACTATTGAAGTTGTTTACAAGAAATTGTTTTTGAGCAATATATTGTTCGCTTGTGTATTTAGAAAGAATAACAATAAAAGATTATTGTGCTCCTAATTTCCCTTTATAAAGGCAAGGTAACCCTCCAAGCATGGTTGCTTTCCGTGCAGTAATGGTTCTGTGCTCTTTACCATTGTGTTCCTTAAATAAAAAGCACAAGATGATCCTGCCATACAGAAACACAACAATTGTTTTTGTAAACAGTGTGTGCTCTGGTATCTGTAGTAAGTAACTAGTTTCTTGTTTATAATTGTATTTTCTTAATGAGAAATCAAGTTGGTGGATACTTCCTTGTTTTTTGGAACTAATTGTCCCATGATTTTAAAAAGCACTTAATGTAATTGTGAGTCATTAACTTCTGATACAATGTGATGTAAATAGAGGAAGTCTGTATCTGAAGGGCTCTCATGACCCAGCTCGTCCCATCAAGGATCATTCTGGATGTTCATTCAGTGAATTCCTAAATTCAAACCCTCCTGTTGCTTGTGGCTTGGTGCAGGAACAGAGGTATGTACCAGCCTCTCCATGGGCATTGGGTAGGGCTCGTGAAATTGGGAAAACCTGTGCATCCCAGGGCTAAACATGGGCTCAAATACCTTATTGAACTCAGCCCTTGTTCTCCCTTATTGCCTTGCACCTGCATGTGATGGAAACTGTCAAGGGACTGTGGTGTGGGGGTGGTTGGGCAGATTTTGTCCTTTGCTTTGAAGAGCTGCTGCTAAATGTCAGAGTCCCCACCCCAATCATCTTGTTGGGCAATGCAAATGATTCCCAAGTGACTGATGGGGAGGGGAAAGGTCGGCAGCCCTGAGTGAAGGCACTAGGGAGTGCTCCTAAATGCACAGAGGATGTTTTGTGAGAGGGTCTTGTTGGGGCAGTGTTATCCAAAACCCTGAAGGGTTCAGGGGCAACAACAGTGGAAGGACTCAGCTCTAGGAAGTGGAGGGGATGTGCCCACCAGGTGCCCCGAGGTGAGAAAGAGCTGTAAATCCTTCTGGAACACTCACAAATGCTGGAAACTTTGCTGTAGGCACTTGGGCTGTGGCAGTGTGAGGGTGCTGGGAAGAGGGGTGGGTAGTGAGTGCTGAGTGGTGTTAGTGCTGCTGCTCTTCCTGCCCCTTGCCCAGGGCAGGAATGTGGCTGGAAAGTTGATTTTCTTCTTCATAGAAAAGGAGCTGATGAATTTTTCATGTGCAAAGCTTACTGCCAGGTGTGCTGCTGAGTCTGAAAGGCATTACCCCAGCCTAGAAATACTGACTGCTGTCATTTGTTGGCATGCTCTGCACACTTTTCAGCAGTGCTTTTGTCGTAGTCTGTGGGTGACAAGGGCACCTGAGGTGGGTATGGACATGGTTTCTCTGCCAGGATCCTTGGGCTGTGGTCAAGGTGCTTTGCCATTCCCTGCTGCAGCACCACTGGCAGCTCTTCAGAGTTCCTCCCTGTGCCTGTCTGATGATGGGAAGCCAGCACAGTTCAGGGCAGACTTTGCGTTTTCTCCTTCACCCATCCTAATTATGTCCTTCGTAAAGCAGATTCTCTCCTTCCTTTTTTTGCTTTCTCCTTTTTTCCCTTGAAGTAAAGCTGCTGGAGCCCAGAGGGTTTACCTTCTCTGTGTAGAATCTTCTGACAGCAAAGCTTGAGGGATGTGTCCCTACTGTATAAAACTGAAACCTCCCTGCTGTGTTTTGCATGCCACAGCAGAGATTTCAAGGCTGGGAGGTGGGCTGCCTGGCTCCTGTCTTCCAGGGAGAGGCTTGGAAAAGAGAAAGCTGTTTTTTCTCTTGCTGCTTCCTATCTCCTGGGGCATTATCCATCTCCAAAACTAGTTCTCTGTGAATGAGTTTAATGGTAAATGGTAAAACAAAGCCTGACAGTAAGGGGCCTTCCGAAACTGTGCATTTTCAGTCTTCTGATCTCGCAGCCTTTTGTCTCTGGGCTGTTCTGACCTACTCATGTCAAGAGAGCAAAGAATCTGTGAGACTCTGATAAATTTGTACAGCCCCTGCATAGTCTCAGAGAAGGTCTAATTTGATCTGACGTTTACTGATCTGCCAAGACTTTGTGATTTGTTTTCATACCGAGTTGAGTTTTATGTGCCGTAGAGAAATGGGTAAACACATTGCATTGGTAACAACAGCAAGTTTATAAAGCCAAGAATTTGTATTTATGCACTTGCAAATTCCTTTCTGCTTGCTTTTTATGAGGATTTATTCCTTTTGCTAATTGTCAGGTTGCTAATTTCATTCACCTGGTAAAGTGCTGGCAGAGTCTGAGCTGTGAATTATGTGAGGCATTTTGTTTGGTTTAGTCTTGCATTGCATTCATATTTTCCTAAATCTGTTGCCTTAGTGTGCTGGTTGTAAAAGCAATTCCAAATATCAGATCGGTTTTCTACCCACCACATGTGACTGGTCACACAGCAGCTTCTATAGTGTAGAGATATTCTTGAATTTATGTCCTTAAATGGCTCTTTCACCATGGTGGGAAGATCCTTGATTAGTTACGTGTCTCTTACACTTTGTGAGGAAATAAGTGAACAGCGAAATTCTCCAGTGCATGGTTTTGATGTTTGGTTGGTTTGTGTGGGTTTTTTTCCCCTTTCCTTTTCTATTTTTTCCTTTTTTTAATTTTATTTCTTGTATTTCTTTTATGTGGTTTAGGATACCCTGATTAGGTAACACTGAAAAAAGTTGTGTTTAGATCTGGAATCCGTGTTCAATGAAATCACTCCAGGAGCTTATTTGAAGCCCTGGATTAGAAAAAATAATTTCATAGTTCTAATCATTGTATTTGAAGCCCAGAGGATGTCGATCCCTTTCCTTTACAGAAATCCATAGTGATGGCATAAATGTGGCATGGAAAAGTTTATGCATGATAAAAATTAGTTGCTCTTTTAAGCAAAAAAACCCAACCAAACAAACCAAGAACACACACCCTATGCAAAACCGTATACTGTTAATCTTGATTTCAAGCCTGAACAGTGCATTGCCTGCCAAAAAATAAAGCATGGTGATGGATCTGACTATAAAGATTCCTGGGGTGCCAAACAAAGGTGCTAATTTGGAATGTTTAGGATTGGTTTCATATTCCGTGTCAAGTCTGTTTTGAAGCTGAGACATTGGATTAAGATATCCATGATTGAGTTTCAGGCTTGTGGGTGAGTGCAGCCTGGCTGGGGGTACTGCAGTGCTCGTGACTCCCCTCTCTGAGGTCTCTGCTGTCACTGCACCAGTGACTTTGCTGCTCCTTTCAAATAGAACTCAAATCCATACCCAGTGTGTGACCTTATGTTGTGTAAGCTTTTGTTGCCCAGTTTCCATATCTGTTTCCTTCCTTGCAAGCCCTGCAGCTCCTTCCTGTGTGGAGCACAGTGGGGACTCTGTTCCCGCCTGGGAATTAGGTGATGGTGCCTGGGAGGGCATGTTAACCCTTGCCATGGGAGGTAGAAACAGCCTTATGTCACTCTGCTTTTATAACTCCAGTAATATCCACTTTATTTGGGGAAAGGGCTCCAGCCAGTACAGCCAGCCCTGGGGCCTTGTGGCAAGTCATCTGTGTCCTTGTTTTATTTCCTCAGCTTGTATTTCATTAACCTTTTACCCTGCTTGCTTACTGCAGACTAATTTCTGACAGGCACACGAGAGAGCTCAGGGTTTCTGGCCCCCTCTGCACCCTTGTGCACACAATCAATACTCTCGACCTTTCCAATGGATGTAGTGCTGAACTCCATTCCCATGGATGCTGGAAATCCTCCTCCTCCTCCTCACCTGCTCAAGCATCCCTGTGCAGGGCTGGGGAGGGTTGCCTGCTTTAAAGCAATGCAAAACAGTTTATAGCCTGGTAACCCAACAACAACTGGGGAGGTGTTTGTTCTTTTTGGAATTAGTAAAACATTAATTGGTTGCCAGTAAACCTGAGTCAGGCACAGCTGTTTGTGTGTTTGGTTTAAAAACTATTTAGGATATAATCTGTTGACAGCTTAAAGCTGTGTAGCACTTTTTTCCCCCCCCACCACATTCTCAGCATGAGTTAGTAGGCAGAAGGTCTGGGGTGTTCACCAGCTGTATTACTCAGGTTTTGGTATCAGCGTGTTAACTGCACACTTGGCATTTTACAATTACAATGACTTTTTATTAAGCAATTCTTTTGTTAAAAATCCGAGGGATGCTGGGTTGAGAGTGAATTTATCATGTCTGGATTCTTTCTTAGGGTTTAAAAATAGGTTTTTAGAGAGGCAGCTTGATTTTTAAAGGGAGTTTTAAAAACATGCAGGTTACTCATATCTTTAAACCTGTAGGGAAGCTCTGAGACACCTCTGAAAGTGACTCCTATTACTTCATAAGGATTTTTCCTGTGTATGGCATATCTTAAAAAAAAAATTATTTTATCTCACCCTGAAGAGAGGTTATTGTCCATTTTGTGAAATGCTGTGAAGCTGGGTAGGAAAGTGGCTCTGAGTAGACAATCTGCTTTCACCAGTGCTTCTGGTGGCTGTCCAGAATGACAGGGAGAATGTTCCATGTCCATTTTGGGGGACACAGCATATCTTTGCCCAAATATTGTGTAATTGGGAGTGTGGCATCAGTGGAGAACAATGCTGAAAGCTGAGGTGCTCTGCAGTCAGGTAGAGCAGGCTTTGCCAGACATGAACTGTCTCACAAGCCAGTCTTAGTAAATACATTTCAATATGTTAATTAACAGTATTTTGGACTGCAAATGGGGAGAAGATGGTGAAGGAAAAAGGATTCTTCATTTCAGCTATTGCTGCTGTTTAGGCTTATTATCCCTGAAACACACTTCTCCTCTTACCATCTCTTATTTATTTGTTAATCCTGTCCATCAGCTCACACCAACAAGCTGCTCAAATATTTTCACTGCTTAAGTCTTTCCTTGCATTGTCAAAAAGTGTGACTGTTTTTTGTTGGAATAGCCCAAGTTTCCACGTCATCTCCAATCGACTTTGAAAGTGTATGTCCCAAATCAATGCTGTTAGCTTCCAAACTGTGCCTCAGCAACCATGAAGGACTTGGTTTTTGGCATGGTCTCCAAGTCCTAGGTTGTTCTGTTGCTTGTGAACCCTGTGGTCCTGCAAGCTCTGTGGTGGTGCTTTGTCTTGGTATATCCTTAAAACTGGCCAGGACTTGAGTTGTCCTGTAGCCCACAACAGGGAAGGGGGGGATATGCAATCAGCACTGAAGCACTGCAAGGTGCCACGTGGTAACCTCTGGAGGTTGGACATCTCACCTCCTGCAGGCTCAGCTCGGCCTCCTGAGGAATTTGGCTCAGGCTGGTAACAGGTGGTGTCTGAGTCCTCACGATTTTTTGATAAAGCCTAGTTTGAAGCTTGTGTTGCCATTATTGAGAAGTGATGTTGGCAGCAGTGATGTGGGCTGTAGCACTCTGCAGAGCCATCAGTAGAGAATTGTTTAAAATAGTAAAGACTCTCTTTTCCCCTCTTTTCTTTTTCTTTCCATCTCCTTTTTTTAATCATTGTTATAAATGACTTGGCCAGTGCACTGAAGAGTTTGATTCTGAAAGCCTTAAAAATGCTGGTTCAGGTCAAATCATTTTTATATGCCAGGGTTAAGTATGATGTAGGTTTTATATGTGTCAGAAGAAGCTTACATGTGTGTAGGTTGTTTTATGTCTTCAAATATTTGACATATGCAGAAAAAGGAAGTTGTAACTCTTTGCTCACTGAGATGCTGTTAAAAGAAGCTTGAAAAAGAGATATTCTCCTCTTGCTTTTGCCACACTAAATGCTATCTTATTAATTCAACTTGATATTCATCATTAGACTCTAAGCTTGGCAAAATTAATCCTCACTGGACCTGGGACATTAATGGCAAATTGAAGTTGTTTAAATAGCCTTTGGAGAAGACCTTCTGCAAAAGAGATTTTTTCCCATATGTAATATGATCTTATTATCCTGACCAGGAGGCTGTTTTAAAGGCCAAGAACATCACAGGGGTCTTAATTCTCATGCCCAGAGTTCATTGTCCAGGGATCTTTTTCTTTTTTCTTTTAGTATCTTTGTTAACTGTTTGCTGAGTGAAGGTGATTTTAAAACTGTGTATTAAAATAGTGTTCTTTCACAGCCAACTGGTACTGCTGGGTGAGTGATCTGGGACTTGTTGCTATCTTTTCTTCTTAAAAGTCTTTTTAAACATCTCTTCCTCATCTTTTCTATACAGTAGTACCTTCTTTTGTGTCCTTTTTGTTCAAGCAATTGGGAGATTATGTTCATATTAGTCCACTCTTCAATAGCTAGAGATTAAAAAAGGCCGTTTTATTAAAACTCTGTTGTAATTTTGCAAGTAATACATTGTCAGGAAATAGAACACTCTTTTTTTACCAGAGCAGATAATTAACCACTGAAGCAATTTATCAAATGTTACCCAGTGGATTCCCTGTTGTGGAAGGCATTAAATCAAGGATTGATGTATAGGGAAATGCTCTAGTTAAAGCAGAAGCCAGGGAGGAATTGATTGATATGATGTGGCCTGTGTTATGTGGGGAGATGGGAATAGATCATCTCAGGATCCCTCGAGGCTATAAATCCATATGGATCTGTTACCTATAAATACTGATGGGAGATTAGATCTGGGTGTGTAAAATGTCTTTAATTTCTCTGAGTGACAGCAGTGCCATATTGAGTCATTGTTCTGGTCCCAGTGTGGTGTCACCTTGTGAATTACTGGGGTGATTTAATCAGCACTGCTGGGTGGCTGCCTCTGTGTGTTCACCACAGTGAACTTGGCTTAGCTGGGGAGAGATCAGGTGCTCAGGGACTGTTGTCTCCACAGAAAAGATTCCACAGTAAGAACTGCCCTCCTTCGCTTTTGGCAAAAACCTCCAAACTGAGATAATGAAGACCTGTATATTTTATGAGTGTTTGCCAAGGCAAAGTGTCAGTGTTAAGTAATATTTTATTTACATTATATATATAAAGAGAGACTAAATTGATTTTTTGCTATGTACTTTCTTTTTTGTTGAATGTACTTGCTCACTTTTCTGAAGAGGAGTAAAACTTGGATGCTTTCAGGTTTTAATAACCCCTTGCTTTGAATTCTCTCCAGTTCCGGCTGTAAAATGAATCTCCCATTTTACAGCTGAGTAACTTTGGGAAGTGTTAGAAACCTGCAGCCCGATTAGCTCTTTAATGTTAGGATAAACTCCACATGTTTTGTAGGGTTACTGAGAGTGTGCTTCAGAAAATGTTTTTCTGTTTATGCTTCTGTGTTAACCATTAGTGTGAATCCAATGACTATCTTTTCTTTGTGTTAGCCTTTTATATAATCACAGATTTATTTGTACTGCAGCCTGTTTTGAAAGTAATTACTGGCTGAATGATGGTGTAGCTGTAGTTTGTGTGGGAAGTGCCTGCCCATGAATACTAAAGGCTCGTGGAGTGATACTGGGTGTATTGTGGCTTAATGGAAAGTCTGTGTTTGATCCAATCTATATCACTTTGCTATTAAGTGTTGAGAGGACATGTATAGTTGGATGAGGGAGTGAGAACTTAGTCATGGATTTTGGACTCAGGGTGGTTAGGCGTAAAAACAGATTAAAAAGAAAATAAATGCCTGGAGTTGGTTGTTTATGTGGGGATTTATTGTGTTTTGATTTTTAGTAATGATTCCATACTTAGTTTTTCTCCCTCTTCTTCCTCTAGCTCAGTGTTGATGGGACTCAGCACATCTCATTCCTCTCCATGAATGTAGGGGCTGGGATATGGGTTCTGCAGTGAGGTGTTTGCTTGCACAGGGGCTGGTGCCTGCCCACCCTGCCTGTCCCCTCTGTCCCCTGGGGGCTCTCCTGCTGCCTGCTGGCACTTCAGCAAATTCAGCTGAAGCCTCGAGGAACCCACCTCTGCTTTCATAGAGCCAGGTCAGCAGAGTTGTCCTGAACTTGGCTGTTGCCTGTAGTGAAACACTCCCCTCTCCCCATTTTTTGGCATTTTTATGGCCGTGTCGTTGTGCACTGACTCAGAGCTTGCTTCCTGTGGCTTCTTGTGCCTCCTGCTCCCATTTCCCAGGCAGAGTGATGCTGCCTGCTGGAGGAAGCAGGGATGGAGGGGAGGGAGTGCTGCAGGGTCTCTCCAGTGTTTGGTATCTGCTGCAGTCTCTCCATCAGGTTCTATAAACAGATTTGCACCCTGTCTTTAAGATACCAATTTTCTTGACCAGTGGATATCTGTCTCTGCTTTACTATTGTTATTTATTGCCTAGTATTTGTTTGGCAGAAGGTTTTTGTGTGTAATACCAGCCCTGCTGCCCATTGCCAGGAAATTTAGAACCTGTGAGTGATTTCAAAGGCCATCTGACTCCAATGCTTCCAGCAGGATTTATGTTTCTGCTGGTGCAGAGTTACAGTGTCATAAGCTTTTTATTTGTTCTTATTATATCATGGGCATCTGCAGACTGTTGAGTCCAGTTTTCTTCAGCTGTTTATGTGCAAATACGTCTCTGATCTTGTGAAAGGAGGTCATTCTTTATTTCCACTGACTGCTTCTCCAAGGAAAAAAACCCCTCCAATAAGTCATTAAAGGAAAATGGAATTAGTTGTGCCGAAACTGATGGCTGCAAAATGCATATCACTCTACTGTTCATATGAAGGCTGAAAAAAGCTCTTAGTTATTTGGAGTATGCTTCTGGTTCAGTATCCCATCAGGTTTTATTCTGGTAAGTCTGGCTTGCTGTCTGCAGTTCTGCTGGCAGTGGAGGCTGGGGCGTGCTGCCAGGACTGCAGTGGGATTCCAGAAAAGCTTAATTTCATTTCTAATTGTTGTAAAGAATCATTTATTAAACTCCTACTCAGTTTCCTGCCTGGCTGAAACAGTAGCAAGTTGCCTTCCAAGATTATATCTAAAATTTTGACTTTTGGTGCAATCTGAAGGTTGTGATGTACAAGAATTAGGATCTGGTCCTTTTGTGTGCAAATGGCTTGTGAATTCTGAGTCAGGACTTACTACTTACACCCATTTCTGTCTGGTTTCAAAGTAAATGTGTTTATTACTGGGTGTGCTGTGTGAATTTGAACAGCTGCCAAATGTAACAATAACTAGATGCTTTTTTTTTTGTGTTTCACTGGGGATCTAGCTTTTTTCTCTTAAAAAGATATCTTTTTCCAGATGACATAATACGTAATCCAGCAGGATAAAGACTCACATTTTGTAGATACTGGCTTGGTCTCCTAAGAAGGGTCACTAGGCTATTGGGAGTGCAGAGAGAGAGGAAGTCTCAGGGTCTAAGTTTGGGGATGTCCAAAGCAAAGCGTGTCTGTGTGGAGGTACGTGGTGGGTGCTGGGTCACTGAGATGAGGCAGTGCAGTTGTGACATTACAGGGTCATTTCATTTCTGCTTAAAGCTTTAATGTGTTCTGTCTAAGAATATGATGCATTTCCATTCCATTAATAAAAGGTCTGTAAGAGAGTTCAGATTGCTGAGTGATAAAAGTCCAATTTTACTCTGCCCCCAGGTTTTAGCCATATCTTTCAAACATTATGTGGAGATGTCTTCATTATCAGTATTTGCTTGTTATGCCCTGGACAAGCAACAGAGATTTTTGTGGGAAAGCAATATCGTTTACAAGGTAATATAGTTGAATGACTGTGCTTTTGCTAATACTGTTACAGAAAGGATGCATATAATTCCTGAGTCCTGGGCTGACAGCACCACTGGAGTGTATGCCATGCTGGCAGTGTAACCTGTCTTCCTAGCATTTTACCTACTATATATTTGCTTATCCAAATATTACTTTATTATTTTTATAGCTGTCACTTGCTATTCAGCTTAGAATAGCAAATGTCAGAAAAGAGTTACAAACAGCACTGGTATTTACTGTGGTTTATTTGTTTGATGGCTCCTTTGTATAACTATTTGAAAAGGGGAATACAGAACAGTGGTACTGTGTTGTGAGGTCAGTCAAGGATTTGTGTTGATACCATCCTAGGCAGCAGCAAAGATGACAGGCCTTGTCCTGTGGAGCTCCATCTTTGCTTTTGATATGCATTTTTACCCTAGTACTAATCCTGCTTTGTACTGGGATTTCCAGCATGGTAGGGACGGAGGGGAGCCTCTGTTGAGCCCACCTCCAGCTGGTCCAGAGGCACAGACACAACCTGCTCTTGAATTCTGAGGCATCAGTCCAAGGCCTTAAGGAAGCTTTCATGGAAATATCTCTTCTGGATCCTTCACCAAAAGTTTCAAACATTTTTTAAAAAATAATGTATGTTATCTTTGTAAGAAAAGGTTCCAAAATGCATATTTCTTGTGTAGTCATCTTGCTTCCTGAGCTGGTTCTCTTGTAACATTTTGAAAATGAATCCTACTGTGCTTCACTGCTAGAATGATGTCATCTGGAACCTTATCTGTGAATTCTGGACATGTCCTTGTGTTGATTCAGATACACTGCTAAGTTTTCTAGTAGGCAGATTTAAAAGGAGCACTGTAGCATCTGTGGATGCTCTGCATTCTGCTGTGAGTAGTTGTCCAATAATGATTTATAGCATGTAACCATCTGCATGTCTTACCATGGATGCAGCTGTGTAATGCTAATTCTTAAATACGGTGAGGTGGCTTTTTAAAATTGAGCCTTATTTCAGTTTTCTTGCAGGCAGTGAAATAGATAGGGGATCTTGCATATTTTTCTTGAAGTTTGTGGACTGTTGACATGGCATTTTTAAGTGTTTGAGTCTGGGAAGCAGTTATATAAAATCCCGAGGAATCCTTCAGTTGTGGGGAGGAGCTGTGTAGAAAACAGAGTGCTCTGGTGGGAGAGAGATGCCAGGCATTTGGCCTCCAAGATGGTTTCAGCAAGTTTTGCCAATAAAGGGATGACAATGGTAGCAGCTGATTTCTTTGAGCTTTGCTTGGGAAGATGGCTATATCCTTAAAACTGAGGCCTATGAAAAGCACCTCCCGTTTTCATTTGTGCCATTTCTGTGAAGCTCTACTGATGCTGTTGCTCCTTTTCTGAGCTGGTCCAAAGGGACCATATTAGCACAAGGAGTAGTTTCCAGCTCAGTTGTGTGGTTTGCACACCCAGATGTGCCATCCCATGGTCTGGCTCTGGGGTGGCTGTGAGATGGTCTTTGTCTCTGGGACTGTAGGGAAGGAGTCTGGGGGACCTGAGACTGATTCCAGCCCTTCCGTTGTTATTTTTTCCTCCCTTCCTCCCCACAGTGCAGTCTGGCTATTAGTATTTGTAGAAGCTTAATAAAAACAAAAATAAATATGGACTATTTCACTTTGCTTCCACTGTAATTGCCAGCCCATATCTCCCTCCATTATCCTTTCATCTTCTTTTCAGACTGGCTAATAGTTGCTCAGTGATTACATTTAAATGGTGTGAGAGCCTTTTAGTTTGGATACCCTGCTTTTCCTCCCCTGTTGCTTATAGAGATGTTTACATTTTTAACCAGAGCTATGATTTGTCTCCTCTATAATGGCACAGAAAGGAACAGTTCACATTCCTAGACGGGCATCTTGAATTTATTTTGATACCATTTTAATTCTTTTCCCAGGCTCAGTTCACCCTGTACAATCTCTTGATTAGTTTAACTAACTGTTACCCTTTCCATAGATTTATTTCTTTGCACTGAACTGCATGTCTTAGCCTGTCTACAGTGGTCTTCAGGGCAAAGTTTCAGAAATTCACAGTAAGCAGGTTGAGATGGAGGAAACTATGGTAAAGGAGATATTTCACCAGGTTTCACTCTGTGTAGCTGGATATGTGGTGTCATTGGGATGCTCTCCTTGTGTAGGTGCAGCTGGTGCTTGGAGTGCTTTGCTGGTGAAGGTGCATCACAGTGCTGGATCAAAGCAAGTGCTGGCAAAAGCTCTTTGATGTTGGACCACGCTTGGACAGCATGGAAATGTCATTTAAAAATTATCCTCTTCATCAGTGCTATTGGTGAAAATGATCAGGATGGAGCTTATCCAGGAAGAGAGGCTGCTCCTGTATCTTGCCTGCATGGCTGCTGGTGGAAGAGCCCTGAGCATCTGACTGTGCCAGCACATCTCTGGCTGTGGGCAGTGGAGAGGTTTCAGCACAGCTCTGTGAGCTTGAGCTCATCCTTGTGCTGCTCCACTTGTGTGTTCACACCATCCCCCTTTCCCAACCCCTCACAAAACACAAAGCGACCACCTCTTGGGTGAGAGAGCTGCAGTGTTTTTTTCAGAAAAAACATGGCATGCACTACAAGACTAGTAGATGAGAGGCTGGAGTATTGCAAGCCCTGTAAGTGTTCAAACCACCCATCTCTTAAGGCTTTTATCTGTCTGTGCATCTTCTCTTCTGGCACCAACGAGTTTGGAAACTTTAAGAAGAATGTCCAGTCTTAGTCTTTGGTGTAGCAGCATTGCTGACTCATCATTGCTTAAATACTGGCTAAAGCCTTTGTTAGGGAGTGAGGAATTTTTGCTTTTTGTTAAAAAGCCAGGAGCTGTCTATTTTCATCACTGAGTTTGCAATCCCAGCAGTTGGAATGAAGGAAAATTCAAAGCTTTGGAGAAGTGACTGGGGGTGTGTGGAATGAGTAATGATCCAATATGAGGCCTCAGCAGGGTGAAAAATGTAAAACTAGCATCTCTTCTGCTGTTGGCTTTTTTTAAGACGAATTCACTAGCAATGAGAAGTGTTTTAAACGTTGCTGCTTTTGGTGATAGAAACAGGCCATTAAATTGCTACAGTCAGCATTCCTTTGGGTCCTGGTCATAAGCCAAGTTGCCAACTATTTGTAAATTTACTGACAGTCAGTAAGCAGAATACAATATTTAAACTGTCAGAAAACTCATATTCACTCGTTTCAGGGAAACATAGCTCTGTTTCTCTTGGGCTCTGGCTTTTCATAGTGTTTGGTTACTGCTGTTACCTTCTGCTTCTCTGGACTCCCAAGACTGACCCAGAAAAAAGCAGAGAAGAGATAAAGAGGCTGCGTGCATCTCCCTTCCCTGTGCACCCTGTTCTCATCACCCATAACAATATCCTGGTCCTTTTTGGCAGAGATGCCCAAGACTGTAGCCAAATTCCTGAGCTCCCAGGGCCCAGGTTCTCAGTCTTGCCATGTCTTGCGATAGATGCTGTTCCATCTGAGTTAACTGTAACTATGAAGACAGACATTCACAAGTGCTAACTATATGTGCACGCTTGGAGATAGTGGAAAGCAGATTGAGACAGCCTAAAAAAATACTTTGAACTTATTTATCATACTACTAAAATGTTGTGGGAAAAATGGCAGAATCATTTGTCTGCTGGTTGCAGACCTGTTATGAATTACCCGTGTAAAGATAGCACTCTGTTGTGAGCCAGCATTACATGAGGAAATCTGTTTTTCTTTAGTGTACAGCGATGTTATGGGTTTACCCAGTTGTGGACCTTCATCTGAAATAGCTTTTTGTGTAACTGCCTATGTGGGCATTCATAAAAGATGAATCCAGGTGGGTTTTCCCCATGCCCTGCTGAGCAGTAACTCTCATGTTCCATCAGAAGAACAAGCAGCTGAGTTGTTTTCAGGGATGGATCTCTCACAGCGTGGCAGTCTTCCCTTCCCGTGCCTTATTGGAGAGAGAACGTGTTATTTGCTGCTGAGAAGAGATAATTTCGCCAGGCACATGTAGTCTGTGCCTTTGATAAAGCCAGAAGGATGAGTTTGAATGTACTGCAGTGGTGATTACACTAGAGGCAACAGTGAATAAGAAATTACTTGATTTTTGTTGGTGCTTAGAGAAGTCTTTTTCAGACCTAAGGAAAGCCCCTGTTCCATGTCAGGATTATGCCAAGCCTGGAATGTTTGGACTGAGAGGGGAAAGGGCATGACAACAGCTCCTTGCAGCGGGTGATCCCTCCTGAGGGGTTCACCAGCACAGCCAGGCACCCAGGCTTGAATTCCTGATTTCAGCTGGGTGCTGCAGGGTTGGCTCCTTTCCCCTCGCATGCCAGAGGAGCAAGCAGGCCTCTCTCTATCCTGCTGGTTTTGCCAGAAATTCTTCCCTTAAAATAGGTAGCTTTCCTCCCCAAAAGCAGCGTGCTCCCCTGAGCAGTCCTGGCTTGGGTGAATCATTGTGTTCATAGAAAAAAATGTGTTGCAACTCGCTCGCATTCCCCACCGTCTGTGCTCCCGGGGCTTGACGCACGTAGTGTGTGGGAAGGCAGTCCTGTGAATTTCCACCGTCTCCTCTGAAGCTTGGCCCAGGCTAAAGATGTAAGAAATTGGAAGGTGGTGTGTGATCTGCAGTATCCTTGAGCTACAGCTGACATTACCTGGGCACAGAGAGGCCACTTGTGTGTGCTGTTGTTGCTCAAGTGCAAGTAAATGTAGTATTTATCACAGTGTGCTGTCAGCATGTTAGAAATTAAGCCCAAAGCCTGCTATACTAGTAAGTGTTTTACCAATTGTTATAGCATTTGTCAACATTATGGGCTGCTGTCTGCCAGTAATAAATATGTGGTGTTCCTGCTAGAGCCAAATGGCTTTTCCAAGGAGAGGTGTATTTAATGAAGAATGAACGGCAGAAGCCGTAAAAGGAGCAAGATCAGTGATTTTTACAGAATAATTGTAAACGGTGTAGGGCAAGGTGGTACAGGGCTGTGTAGGGGTGTCCCTAAGGGGTGCCCTGGAGCGAGCTGGCTTGGGCATGTCCACTCTGTCAGAAGTCTTAGCAGATGCATTTAAATTAAGAAAAAGAAGCCAAGCAACTAGTTGTTGGCAGCAGCCTTCGAGGCTGGGAAGGGGAGTGTGGCCCGGAGTCGGGAGCCAGCCTGGTTTGCGTTGGTGGCACCCGGGAGAAGTGTTGGCACTGAAAGAGATGCTGAGCCAGGAATTTCACCTCCCACCTGCACTGGGGCTGGGTGTTCAGTAATGGGTTTTGAAAAGAGGAGTGAGCGGCAAAGGTCGTTCCTCCCTCTCCCTGGCTGGAAATGCACAGCTTGACTTGTGGTTTCTGCTCCCTTTATTTCAAAAGGGCAGTTTTGATGTGTGCTCAGCTTTCCAGATGGTGGTATGCAAGAAAAAGCCTGAAAGCATGAGGGAGGGAGAAGCGTGTCCCTGCCCAGGACTTGGGGAAACCTGACTTGTGAAATTGTTGTCAGCTGCTGGAGAACCAGAGGGCGTAGTCTGGACTATGGAAATTGGGATTGTGGTATTCATTAACAATACATATCTCCATCCCACTACAGGTGGTGAGGCTTTGATATATGGGGTTTATACCAGCTGGTTTTTTTATTAGCCCTGTGCATGAACTGTCATGTGAGAACTGACTGTCATCTAGTTCCAGGTCTGTTGTGCAGTGTGTTCTTGTGTGTGAGAGGGTTTGTCTTCCCCTGTGCGAATATTTCTCCTTCCCACAGTGGAAAGCATGTTTGCCTCCTGTCCCTCCCCCAATAGTATGTGGTGGGTAAAAGGTGATACAGAAGTAATGGCATTAGTTGAGATCCAGGAGATTTTTTCATCTATAGGTTGGGGAGGGAAAGACAAGATGAATCTCTTGTACTGAAGAACACCAGGTTGGGACATCTAGGGCTGCTATAGCCCACTAACATCCTGCTGGTGCTTCTTTCTAAAAAGAAAAAGCTTCATTATCAAAATGTTGGGAGAGGAGAAATGAAGACTTAAGACTGTTTGTTTGACAGACAGTGTGATTAAGGATTCAAGTGAAGTAACAAAGCTGTTGAATTTAATGTTAACTTAATGTAGTGGGTTTTTTCTGTGAAGAAAATTTGGTGCATTATCTCTCTAACAAATAGCTCATGCTGAAGAAGTGAAGCATGACACCTTCTCCAAATCAGACTGTTCAACTTTATAAATGACAGTGTCACCTATCACTGTGTCAGCAAGATAAAGGGATGATTTTTCAAATGGTCCAAAAGCATTTATTTTTCATTGCGTTTTTCCTATAGTAATCTTTCACTTGCGCCCAAAGCATTACTGAAATAGACTTTCTGTGTAGTCACTGCTCAAAGTGAATACAATAAATTGTAATACATATAAATTATATATACTATTGTATATAGTGTGTATAAATCTAGTATATCCCTCTATATACACTCTCTATATATGTATTTAAAATATAGTGGCTATAGTAAATACTAAATAGAAAGGTTATATGTATGCAGGTGCCAGGAATCACCAGAACTTTGTTAAACCATGTCTGTTACCTACTGGCCAAAACTCAACTGGAGTAACCTTGAGACCTTAATGCCAAGGTGGCCAGAGGTACATTTAAACTGCTTGTGTCAGAAACAGCTCTTTTCCTTCTCTTCTGTACCTCATCCCTCCTGCAGTGAGATACTTAAAGTCTTAAGGCTTAATAACACAATTTTGGATCACATCTGTCTTTCCCAAGTGTAGTTCTAAAAATGTTTACTATTCCCTTTAGGAAAGAACTTTCAAGCCAAGGTTCAGAAGATCCTCTGTTACGCAGTATGTTTAATTTATAAAATCTTCCTGAGTTAATGTGGTTTATTGACTTTAGGTCAGGGGGACTGTTGGATCATCAAGCTTAACCTGTGTAACTCAAGCCATTGGAACCCACCCAGAAGTTCTGGCAGTTCCTGCAGCACTGACCCCCAGGGTCTGAGCAGAGCATTGGGAATGTGGCTGTCCTTCTCGCCCAACTGAGCTTTACAGCTTTTTGGTTTTTTCCCCTAAGAGGATTTTTTTTTTTCTTTTTTAGATCTGGCTGCAAAACCTCTGTTTTCTGAGTCTGCTCCAGAAAATCATAGGAGTACTTCGTTAGGCAAAGCATCTCATCACTGCTCTCCTGTAAAACACCAGCATGATGAGGAGGGGGGACATGGCCTGGGCTGCCACCTTACATTGATCAGCCTCTCTGGGTGACCTGCACACAGGGAGTGTAAGAACAGGTTTCACTATTAAAAAAGCTGTGTCAGGCAGCTGAATTTCCATTTGACATGAGATTACACATCCAAGTGCATCAGCTCAGGACACTGATTCACCATTTATGTAAAATGGTAATCGCAATACCTCTGTCAGAAATTTGAACTTCAGTTTAGCAGTGAATCTCCTAAAGGGACAGGCACTAGACTTCATCATCATCACCTTGGGGAAGGGAGGGAAAGGCAGTCCAAAGCAGTATTTATTTCTCAGCAGTGATGAGGTCAGGTTTCCAAAGCATCAGTGTTGAGTGTGGTGATGCCTTTTAACTGTAGAGTTGAAAGGATGATGCAACTTTCAAGTGTTATGCCAAAAAAAGGCAGAAGAGTGTCAAATTATGACCGTTGGCAATGTCTAAAGAGAAGAAAGTTGATTTTTTTTTTTTTTAGGTCAGGAGGACTGAGGTGGTGTGGGAAGGGTCACAGCATGGTAGGACTGAGTTCTGAGTGGCTCCTGACAAACCAAAGTGAAGTAGCTTCAGTTCATTTAGAGTGAGAGAAGAGATTATCCATATCTTTTACATAGAAGTGCTCCAAATTTATGAAGGAAAGCACTACTAATTTTTTTTTAACGTGGTGGCCAACTGTGCTGCTTGAAGTACAAGTGCAATCCTTTTAATTAAAGGGTGTCTGTTAGCCTTTCTCAAGTTTTGTGTTACCATAAGCAGCACAGTAATAAGTACCTCGAGAGAACACCAAATACGTTTTGGTGCTAAATGAGCTTTACAATCTGCAGTAGGTTACCTGAAACATTTTAATACCACCTAGGCTGTTGCACTGATAGTACACTGCAGCTGTTGTAGAGGCTTTTCACATCTTGTTTTCACCATGTCCTCTTCCTTGTCTACCCTCATCCTGTTTCAGGTACTAAATTTGGAGTTAGCATAAAGGTCTGCTTCAAAATCTCATGATTTTAGTAGTTTTTGACCATGGTGGCCATATGGAAAGGTATAAAAGATCTGCTACAGGAAACTGCTTGATTGATCATCTTTTAGTATGTGCAAATAAAAATAAGGTAACTTTTTGTAGTTTAGAAGGTGGTGTTTTTTTTTTTTTCCTCTAATGCGCCACTTTGAACCAAGAGTTGATTACTGTGGCATTGCTTGGGAGAAAGTGTTTCATGTTTTTTGAGTCTGTGCGTGTGGTTTTGTACGTGCCTGGCTGCCTGCCTGGTGTTGCAAACTGCAACAGTACTGCTCCATGGTGTAAAAAAGTCTTAGAGGTCTTGTCACTGAGCTCTTTGTTTGCATAGGGAAACATCTGTCTGAGATTTAATGTGCTGTTCGTAACACTGCTGTTGGAAAGCTGTAAATCCTTCCCGTTTCTTCTTTACTGGGATTGGATCATTGTTTTTTCTCTCTTCCTAATCAGAGTGCTGTAGTTCAGTGTTGTAATTAGTGTGTGTTAATTTACCTATTGTCACTGTTGTAGTAATATGTAGTAGTAACATGACAAGATTTTATTAGTTCTGTAGTAAAACCCTTAAATATTGTCACTTTAAATAACATTAAAACAGAGCTTTCATATGTTGTTCTTTATTATCAATTCAGTATGATCAACTAATTGCACTTGTTTTTATTGACACCATTCTTTCCTGAAAACACAAGCTGTTTAATGATTTAATTCTTGTTTTAACTTGTTTTGTGAAGGTTCCCAAGCAGTTTGAGCTGGGGAGGGGAAAGTATCTTGGGGTTGTATGTAATCAGTGTGTGACATACAAAAAACGGATTGTGTTTTCTGCTACTTACTCCATTGGTTTGGACAAAATGAAACATGCATTTTCTCCTCCCCAAACTGATTGCATGCATTTTAAGACATGAACTTGTCAGCTCACTTTGTTTGTTTCCTCACCACCACCTGCAGGCTGGCAATTTTCATGGTCTGCAGTTCAGTTTAAACTCCTGGGTGAAGTGTTAGATAAAACCAGTAACTCTACATTAGTAACTATTACCTGGAAAACAAAACATGTGGATGTTTTTGAGGGATGGATCGGCGTGTTGGGTGTTACCTCATTTAGCATTCTTGTCTGATCTGTACCAACTTGCTTCAATAAAGTGGTGTGAAATATCCCTTACCATGGGGCTCCTGGAAGCCTCAGAGGAGAGTTTGTTTGGGGAGTGAGCTCAGGGACAAACCCTTTATGAATAGTTAGAGTTTGTCTTTGGAAACTTAATAGGGAAAGGACTGACTGTCCATTTTGACAGTGAGGGATGCTTGGGTGCCTGCTGTCCACCTCTGTGCAGGCATTTGGGCCCCTCTCATCTTGGGTTTCTGGAAGATTAAATGAGATCTCCTTGGCTTTTCTGGAAGATTAAATGAGCTTTTTGTCTCTGGGCTAATGCTGGGGATGTCAAGTCACTTGTTATTTCTCGTGGAAGTTGCTTGGTAAATTTTTGAGCAATAGCCAAGATAGCAGAGTCCTTCCCATGGGAGAAGGGGTCTGAGAGCCACTGTCACTGTGACGTGCAGAGATGCTGCAGAGTTTTGCTGCAGTGCACGTTCTATGTGCTTGGCTGGGACTTACACGTTCCTGGTAAGGATTGCAAGATAACCATACTGCTCCAGACTTCTAGGGTAAAAATCCTTGCAGACCTCAACTTGATATGAGGAGGCAGAGGGAGAAAAAGAAACTCTGGGAGGCACCATTAATTCTCTGCTTCTCTTTGGCCCCCTGCAATGCCCCAAACAATTCCCAGTGTTTGCACTCAAAGGTGGGGTGAGCTTGCCTGGAGAACAGCTGTGACTGCAAAGGGTTGGTGATCAGGTCTGTGAGCCTGCAGGGAAAGAAGGGGAGAAGATAAAAGCAGTGTTTTCTGCTGTGACCTGAATATTTGTCAAGTGTAGTATCTTCACAGCTTAAAGCTGAGTGCTTTGGATCTATCTGCAAGGTGTTCTCCAAACATGTTGGTGTCTCTCCCTGGAGGCATCTGTGCCCAAATGTTGCTCTCTTGGAGAGTCCTGCCAGCCTTTAAACACAGCACTTGCCACGGGCTGCAGTATAATGAAGTGGACTGGGAGATACAAGTAGTGAATTTTCCCTCTAAATAAGCACATTTTCCCTGCCTCTTTTAGGAGCACACTTAAGGCTACTATAAAATGCATGAGCCTATTAAATGTCACCTCTGTGGATGGATTTGGTGGGTTTTGGCTTGTTTTTTCCAGATTATGTGCTGGCTCCTGTCTGAGCTCTTGTTCCATAAATCAGGGTGTAATGAGTTGTGTTACTGTCAAGGGTATCATCTTGCAGTTTGGCAGTGGCTGTGGTCTAACAAATGGTCCCAGCGTGGCAAAGACCATTTGAAGAGGGCAGAAGGTAGGCTTGCATGGAAGTTTTGCCAGCAACATCCATCAGCAATTTCATCTCTCTCTCTTATCCCTTTATTATTTTTTTGGTGTTATGTTTGCTTTGTGTTTTCAGGAGACAGATTACTCTGATTTCTAGGGAAATATAAAAACCACCAAAGTTTGGTCAGAAAGCTTTCGCAAGTCATTGGAAACTGTGAAGTGTGTTGGTCAACCCTCTGGGCTGTCTCTAATTGCTCTGTCTCTTCTACTACCATGGGAAATTTTTGGTGATTACTCTGTTCTTTCAAATAATGAAACTTTTTCCAGACCATCTTGCTTTTAAGGTAGATAGTAAAGTGTCTTCTGTTTACAGCTGTGGTAGTGTAGCTGCTCTTAGCTCAGACAGGGAGGGATGATTTAATTGAGATGCAAGCCAAATAACACTTCACACCTGTGGGGTTCTGCTGGGGAGATACTTCAAGTTCAAAAAAAGTACAGTAGGGTTGGGGAAATTCAAGGCCAAGGTTTTCTACATTTTTGCATGTTTTCCCTCTATATATACAGAGCAGCAACAATAGCAATGACTATTTGGTGTAAGAAAGGAGGTGAAATGAGTTTTGAAGTTTGAGTGGTATTGAGGAAAGGCACAGATAAGAAAGGGAATCTGAAATGAACTGTAACATCACACATTTGGAAATATGATAAGGAGTACGGTTTATCAGAGACTACCTTTCTCTGAAATTAAGCAGAGCAATCCAACATAAAAGCAATTATTTCAGTACCCAGGAGTTTGACCATCTCATTTTTCAGTTTCACAGGATCTTCCAACTAATCGTGTCTTATGACATATCTGCAAACCCAGGGCCTTGCATTGCTGCAAAACTCTGAATCCAAACTTTAATTATAAGAGGAATACTTCCTTCCTTCAGAGAGACTTTTTTTTTTCTGCCTTAAGAAAATGAAAAGGAAATTATTTCACTTTTGTATACAGGAATTCAAATATTAATTTCATGATATAATTGGAAAGCTTTCTGGTGGGATTTGGTAGTTCTAGCTGAAGGCTCTGGTGTAGAAAATGGTGCATTTGCCTGCTAGACCTCTCTTGGCCATGACTCTGAAATTTTTCTTTGTATGAGACCTCTCTTAATCTTAGGGAGATGGTGTGTGCTGTGGGGGGAGGAATTAAGCTTTTAGTCACGCTGTGACCTGTCTTATTTATCAACTGCAGTGTAAAATGCAAAGTTAAGTTAAAACAGACACAAGCCAAATTCTGGGAATCAAAACATAGGCTGAGCCAGTGCCTGGGATTTTATGTCTGTGTTTATGAATGGGCAGATTCAGTACATGTATTTCAGATGTTGCTATTGTCTTAGCAAGTGCCACAAACATATCAACGTCTGGGTGACACCAGTATGTCTGTGTGTAAAACCATATTGTATATGTGCAGGGTAAGGCTTGCCTGTGAATTTAGCTTAGTCTTTAGTGACCTGTTAGTAGATGCAGCTTTATTACCAGATTTTTTTTTTCTGAGGATTAACTGGCATTTAGAGTATGTCAATTTAGTCAGCCGATGCTTTTGTTAATGATGTGGTTTAGTGAGGCAGAGTGGCTTGAAAGGGGAGCATAAATAGCAGTTATGTGTAGAAAACATGGAGGGTTGACTTTGTGGAGTATATGTAAACAAAAAAAAACACCCCAGCTTCTTTTTCTGTGCAAGTAACTTCTGTAAATTCGAAGTTACTGCAATAAGCAAGAGATTAAAGCCAGTAGGAGCTTGGAAGGGATTTGGTTTGTGTTTGCAATTGGCTCATGTCTTGACTCCCTACACTGGGGAGTGGAGCATGGAGCCAGCTGTACAGGAGTTGAAACCAAGCTCTGGGCTGGGACTGTGTGCTTTGAAACTCTAGACCAAAGGATGTGAAGGTTTACTCAATGAGAGAGTGGGCAGGATGGGAAAGCCCTGAGACACATCTCGGGGTTGTGCTGTGGGAGGTGTTGCACAATAGAGCTTTCCCTGTGGGGAAATGTGCACTTCCAGCCCTGCTTGTACCCCATGGGCCATGGAGGAATCCCTCCTCTGAGAGTCCTGTCGAGGTGCTGTGGATGCTGCTTCAGCCAAGTTTCTGAAAGTCAGAAAGACCTTTCATTTTCTGGTAGCTGAGAATCCACCATATCGCCTGTATATAATTTAATGGCCAGCATATGGGCCATTTGTCTGACCAGGAAAGCTTTTATTCACGTGCTTTAAACTTTTAAAGGCTTGTCATCAGCAGAAATATCACACAGCATGAAGCTTGTTCCTCTTTTGCAGCCACTTAGCTGTGTGGCACAGCATAGAGTGGCAAAAGTGTGCCACCACCAATCTGGCTGTGAGCTTGAGTGTTTGAGGTGGGGAACACATGCTGATGGGCACCCCTGGGTGAGTAATCATTAAGTGGCTATTAGACATGTTTGTCTGGGGGAGAGGAGGAGCTGGGCATAGGAAAGCTGTAATCCTTTGCATATCTTTGTTGGAGACCCTGGTGTTCTGTGACTGTGTGGTTGGGGTCATGCAGTGCACTCAAGTATTCAGATCACTTATTAAGAATGGCATGTGGCATTGTTACAGGGAGTAAATAATTACGTCTATTAGACAAAATGACATTTTGTCATGTCTTACCAGCTTCATTTGTGTACAGAAGTGCCACCATGGTGTGGTTTTGGTCCTGTCTATTCACAGCATTCTGTTGTTTGTGTGAGTCTTTTGGAGGAGAGGCTTCTGAATATTTTGTAAGACTATGGAAATGTGACTGTGAAAACACTTGAAAGCACTTATGACTTCTCTCCACATGATTAGATTTCAAATTACAATGTCCTTAACAGCAAAAACATGTACTGTCTTGAATTATGAAGAAGGCAAAACGTATCACATCATCGGCATTAGGTAACTAAATACAAACTGTTGTTCTTTTATACAAAGCACTTGAAGTTCATAACTTTGTCAATCAAACCATTATATTTTCAAATTTTTAATTTGTTTAAAAGATGTCTGGACTAGAGAACAAAAGTTATCTGCTTGAGCACTAAGCTGTTGCCTGTGGTGAAGGATAAAGGTAGATCCTGTTGGTGCTTCATTAGTTGCTGTGTGGAACCTTCCTCTTTCACACATTTGAGATATGAAACTGCAAGAGATGGTTGGGTCACTTGTCAGACCCCTACGTGCCAGGAGGGGTTGTGTCCTATGTAATACTGTTACAGGATTTAAAGGCATAATTTTGCTTTTCTTCCCTCAAATGCTCCAAACCTCACTGCCTTGGTGGTTAAAAGCTTTCAAAAGAAACCTTAACCTGAGCAGGTCCCTGTGCCAGCACTGGCAGGTGGGAACAGCAGTGTCCAAAGCACCCAACTGTTCACACAGAGTGGCATTAGAGTGCTCAGGAAAAGGCCAGAGATCACATCATGCTTTGCATCTTTTCTTTTTATAAAGATGTTTTTCCAGCACACGTGTTTTGAGCCACTCCTAGCCCAGTCCTTCGCTACCCTGAACTGGGAAGGACTGGTGTGGGACCTGGGGGGGGTTTGCCCTTATCTGCTGGCAGGAGTTTCAGGGCAGATGTGTGCTCGTGCATTTCTTGTGGATATCTGCTACTCTGGCCACAGCCCTGATTTGTCTTGGCATGGCATTACCTATTTAGCACTATACAAAAATAGCACATATCCTCCTGTTCTGTACAGGCTGTCACTTTTTAATTGCTGTAGAGGCAGCACTTCAAAGAATTTCTGTAATTTTTTTCTCCTTAAAATACAAAACTGTTCTCACTTGAAATACCACTAGTGAATCAAAAAACCTTTATCATTTCCTTGGGATAACAGCTAAAAGTTGGTTGCCTTGTCACAGTGACCAGTTTCTCAAATTATTGTGTAATTAATCATTGTATTGAAGGAGAGAAAACAGAAATGGAAGTTAGTTACTTAACTTCTTTGCATCATCCATCAAAATCCATCAGGGCCTTTTAGGTGCTTATCAACTCTTTTCCAGGTTATGAGTCTGTCTTTCCCTAGGAAGTGTGCTGTTTCCAGATGAGTTGCTCTCCTGTATGTTGCTGCCTGAGACAGGGAATTAGTCCCTATGTTAAATGTCACCATAAAGTATTATAATGCATCTTCTGAAGGGGTTTTGGGAATTCTGCAAGTCTTTTGTTACTGGAGAGGATCAACTTTACTTCAGTCTATCTGAGCAGATATTTATTTATTGTGCTCATTAAAAAACCTTCTGAAATAGATATCCTCTCAGCTCTGTCAGGTCACTTATTTCTGTGCTTATTGGAGATGAGAGGCAACAGCCAGAATCCGGAACTGGGAAAATTTGGGCTTGCTTTACTTAAAATTTCTGTCTGTGTGCTTCTTCCTTAATCTTGGGTTTGTTTCCTTGTCATTCTGGGGGCTAATTAACATGGAAAAGATGATTCCTGTGAGTAAACTCAGGGGTTTTTTAAGTTTTATCTGCTGATATCTGTGCACAGACTGCCTGAAAGATTGTATCATTTAATTAAAGAAAGAACAAACAAGAGGATTAATGTAATCTACGGGATGGGGACAGGAGACTGGAAAGGGTCAGGCAAGAGCCAGCACAGGGCTGGTGAAAAGCACGCACGGTTCACTAGGAGCTGAAATTGGTAAATAGAAATCCTTTAATACTTCTGGCAAATAACAAATGGCAAAGTCTTGGTATCAAATACGAATGTCCTCATTTACATTTAAATGGTGTAGGTTTCCTCACGTGTGTCGTGCATAGCATAAAGTAGTGCTCTATTATTGCAAGTATTACTTTTAATGAAAGTAAATATCGTTGTCACCAGTGTTAATCTGCTGCACTCAGGAGTCTGTTTCCAAATATTGATTTCTGGTAAATGACCTTTATCAGTGTCGTAAGATTTTATTTGGAAAATGTTTTGTGTCGAAGCCTGGAAACGTTCACTCGTGACCTGATTACATTTGTTAATAGCCATCACCAGTTTGCTCAGTGTCTTATAGATCTGTGAAGGATAGAGCATCCTCTCCCTCAGAAATTTGGGGGCTGTGATGATTTGGGGGCCAGTTGGGACTTGGTGGCAAACAATGATGTGAAGGAGGGTCAGCAGATCTCAAAGTTGCAGGATGACAACTTCTAGAAACATCAGCTTTGTGTGATTTTTGAAACCTCAGTGGGGGTTTGAGCATGGTGCAGGTTTTTAAGAAACCATTCTGGCCTGCAGAGCTGGATGCTGGTCCTCATTTCCCAGATTCAAAGCTGGGGACTGAACTTCATCCACCAAGGGATTTTCTCTTTATAAAATTATTGCAGCTTATCAGGTCTGACTTGGAAATAGCTTGCTCATCTACATAATTAAGCTATAAATAGCAGAGTAAATGAGCCTGCTTTTCAACTATGAGGTTGTTACTTCTTCTTGAAGTTCAGGAGACTTATTGCCCAGTATGTGAGTGATTTTCCTAAACCCTTGTCTTTGATAAAATGATGGTTGTTCATCTTGGGGTTGTGCAGAATCAGGTACTATTTAGGAGTAGTGTAAATGGTGACTTTTGAGTTACGGGAACCTGTGAGTGACAGTAACAGTTAGGAAAACCTCTCCCATTTTTGTATTCTTCTGTATTTACTGTGAAGCTGGAAGGTAGAGACAGTCAGGACAAATAGAGATGGTTTTCTGTTGGCATTTTCACTACCTCTGAAATAAAAATGAAATTACTGAGGTCACCAGTTGGCTGTAGCTCAGTGACTTTGTGTTGGAGACAGTTATGCCCCTTGGCCAATGTTATTGATAATCCAGATAACAGCTCCTGCCATTGAAGCTTGTGCTTAATTTATTGCAGAGGAAATCCCACTGACTGTTCCTCTAGATGGTTTTTCCTATGGGATATGCTCAGACTTTGAGCCAGGATCCTGGCATGGATGCTGGAGTAACATGCCTTGTACCAGCTGCTGGATGCCTGAGCTGAGAGCAGCTGATACAGGGGATTGGGTTACCAACCTAAAAAGTTTGTTTGCTGCCTGTTGGGAAGTGCTTATCTAAAAAGAGATGAGAAACTCTTACTTAGTTTTCAGATGAAAATCAGCCATGCACAACAGGAAACAGCTTTAAGTGCCCTGAAACTGAGTCTCTTGTGATGCCAGAGTGGCAGATGGCATGTTGTCACTGCCGATGAAAATTATGTTAATTAATATGTTACAAAACTGACTCCAGTTGAACATTTGTTTCTTATGAGCGTGTCGTTATCAACTTTTCTGGAAGATAAATTTTGGGAATATTTCAACTGGTATTTCTCCAAAATACCTTTCTGGAGGTTTAATATGCCCTTTGTTTTTGATGCTGTAATGCAGATGGATATAAGTCATCCAGTTGGTGTGGACACAGTTAAAGAACTTGCAGTAAATTAACCTAAAGAGTTTGTAAATGGTGTGTGATTGCTGTAACCTTGTGCAGAGTGTGCACTCTCATCTGCTGCACACATGGGCACCTCAGAGATGGCCACACCTCGGCCCTGTCCTGAGGAGAGCAGCTGTTTTCCATATTTATAGCAGCTAATTAGTGGAGGGGTGAGTTGAGTGAAGATCTGAATTCTTTCTTATTCATGGCCCAAGACCTTGTATGCACCTTTTTCTCTCTAAAGGAAACCTATAGAAAGTCCAGGATGTTTTTGAGAACTCTTTGCCCACCATGTAGATTTTCTTGGTGATACTGAACAACAGGCTTGGGGAAGGATGTTTCCTGGGGTAAATTTCACAAGCCAGGGCCAGCCCATGTTTTTAGCTGTTAAAAATTAACTTCTTCGTGGCGCGGTACAATCAGGATTTCATTCCTCCCAAATTACTGGAAGTCTTTTGAAAAGTCTTATATGCTGCCACTCGAAGACCTTTGTACACAACCTAGAAAGCTTTTCATTCCTTGCCTGTAGAAGCTGTTGGTTTAGGCTGAGGGATGGTTGTGACAATAGCAGGCACAGATGCTTCAGAAGGTGTAAATCCTCCCCAGTCGGCAGATGCAGATAATCTGTCCCCTACTGTTAGCCACATCCTGATCTCTATCAGATAAAGACTGACTTAATCCCCAAAGCATGAGCTTTAATATCCTTTACAAAAGCTGCCTCCTAATTCGCAAGGCCCTGGTATGGTTTTCTCTCCTGTGAAGTCCCTGCTGGGGGTCTGAGAGCTGTTCGGGGCTGTCTGAAAGGCAGAGGTGTTTTCTGGAAGATGATGATGAAGACTGGTCAGTGCCTCTGAGCTGCTACCTGCATCCTCTGCAATTTGAAGAAGCTGCTGATTTTTTTTTTCCCTATTTATTGATTGCTTAAAAATTATTTTTATTATCCCCTCTTTGACTGGCTGCCTTTCATTTTCTTATGAAAAGAGTTGGTTTCTGGTGATGTGGCCCTTGCTCAGGCATCCCTGGTCTAATACAGCCCCTATTCCTTTACTTGTATTAGCCAGGAGAAGGCACTAAGTACTGCTTTCTTCTGTGACCAAACCAACCTTGTCTGGGAGCCCTTTCCCATCTCAGAAGGTTGGGCTTTGTTTGAGATCCCGTATGGAAATTACAGCAGAATATTTTGGTTATACTTCCCTAGTCATTGCAAGGGAAAGCTCCTCACATGCATGTAAAAGCACAGGATTTACAGGTGTGCAAATACACTGTGAGTGCTTGTTTTGAAAGAACCTGGAGGGAGTAATAAGCTTGTGTTGGAGGTTGAGGGGTCTTGATTTTTGTTCTTCTTAGAGGAATATGTTTGTTTTGAGTAAATTGCAAAGGACTCTGAACACTCGTGAGAGCAGCTTTTAATTGCTATGTAGCAAGTGTTATTTTCCCTCACAATCTTACAATTAACCTGCTCCCTGTGGTTTCCCAGTGTAAGTTCTGCTGTTGGTACAAATTGATTGTGCCTTTGCCTTTTGTGTTGGAAGGAGAGGGGAAATTAATTCCCAGTGCCCTCGGCTCACTGAAAATCTTTTCCTGCCAGGGTCTCTGAACCTAAGTGGTGCTCTGGGATTATTTAAAGGCTGAGCATTTTTATATTGTCCTGAATGCTATTTTATTCCTCTCCACCACTCCTCCAGTCTTTATTTTTTTCCTAGAATCTAAATTACAGCTCATATTAGTGATGAACAGGATTATGCAGGTGCAAGTGTCTCATTGATAAACCTGGTGTTTCAGTGGCTTGTTAAATATAGGGAACGAGGTAGGGGAAAAATCTTCCTGTCACTTTGTGCTGAAAATGTGAATGCCTAAAGTAAACTAGCAATTCATTATATTGGAAGGAAAGTTTGGACAGGGATTTATTTGCCTAATTTGAAATTGTCTTTGAATTAGTTTGTGACAGTCTTTATATGAAAATTCTAGAGTTTTATTTTGCTGTCAGTACCTAATTAGTGCATAATGGCAGTTTGAGTTAGTGAAGAGGTAGCAAATGTGTGTAGTTTTCACAGCTTCTGGTGCCATAAATACATTTATTCCATACTCTGGCACACATTTCTTTTAAAGCCTTGACTGAGCAGTAAAAAAGCATGTATATAAGCAGTCTCACCAATTTCTGCAGCACGTGGTAGTGGTAAGAAAGACAGTAAAATCCTAACAGAGAAGGATGGGTCTGTGTGCAAGTGTGGCAGTGTGGACATACCCCTGCCTGTACCCCTGCTGCTGGAGTCTTGCTTCAACACACCATCAGTGTCTCCATTTTTTTTAAGTGCAGAGGTGTGGGCAAATAGTGACATTAGACACTTGGCAAGTGCAGTCTGAGCTGGCAAGCCCTGAGTGCATCACTTTATGCAGGTGTGCAGTGGGTTGCTGCAGGCTGTTTGTTGGTCATTGTGCTTCCTGGACAGGAGGAATCCCAGACAGAGCTCACAGGTGGGGAAGCAGCTCATGGGCACACACCAGCCTGTGAACAAGTGCTCACAGCATCCCTGGTTTGTGTGTGTGAGGGGGTCGTCAGACATTCAAAATGAGCAGATATCACTGGAGAGAGGAAAACACACGTTGTAGTCTGAAGGCAGATGGAGAATGCACAGGAGAGGTGATAGCCAGAGGAGTTCAGACATCAGCCAGGAGAGATTTCAGAGAACATGCCCTTGAGCAGCTTCCAGTGCAAAGAGGCTGCTCAAGGCAAGTAAAAAGACAAACTGGGTAAGGGTTTGGAGCAATGCTCAAGTCAGCCAACCAAAGACTGGGAGCTGCAGCCAACTATTAATTACAGATGGTTTGATCCCAGAACTGGAGGTCACAACCAAAGGGCTGGTGATGTTGAACCATGTTTGTTTTGTCTTGCTCAGCATCCTTGTGTGGTAGTTTGTCATTTGAAACATCCAGCCTGCTCCTTAATTTCACCCTTTGGGCAGTGACAGCCTGTGTTTCCCTCTTGAAGGAGGACAGAGAGATTCCCAGTGACCCTGACAACATCATGCACAATGACATGGCCATCACAGCAATGTTAGACCATGTTGCTTCTCTCTGTGGATCCTGGGCATCATCTCTTAGCAGCCCTGTAAATTCCTGTGATCATAGTCTGTCTCACCTTAGGATAGGGTTTAGTTTATCCTGTCTTTTTCTTGGTTGCCATTGATGTCCTTTACCCTAAAATTTTTCACCTCTTCATTTGACAAAGAGATCTCAGATCTGTGTGTTTGTTGCTTTGCCTTCTTGTGTAAGTGATGAAAAAGATGTGCTGAGGATGTGTACAGATCCCACCCCTCGTCTCCTGTACTTTTGTTGCTAGCAGAGTTCTTAAAAACAGAAAAATAAGTGATCTCATCCTGTTGCAGAGATGTGTAACCAGAATTGACTTTATCTTCTTTTTTTTTTCCTCTGTGGGTGTTGTTCTTCTCTTCACTGTCTTTTCTAAAATAAGTCTTGACATAAAACATGTCCATGCATGGATCATCATGAAAGTTGAATTAAATTAACTAGAGGTGTGAATTTAAAAAGGATTATTTAAACCTCATTAAACCTCTTTGTTTGCACACTCTTCGAAATTAAAGTTGCTTTAATTTGATTTCAGTTCACTCCACTTCCTAAGTGGAGTAATCTCAATTTAATTAAGGTAAATTAATTGACTAAATGTCCAAAGAGAGATTTAATGCCAGGTAGAAAAAGGAGCATTCAAGGAAAATGAGTAAAAGGGAAGTTGATCTTATTCAAAACTAATAAAAGCAGAAACTCTTTCTTGTCTAAGATGTTGCAAGAATTAGACGTGATCTGTGGCAAACACTGTAATTGTTATCTTGTAAAGGATACTATCAACAAGTGAAAGCCATTTCTTTTGGCTCATATGAACAAACTCTCATCACTCTGTCAATTCTGGGCACCAGCCCAATCTTGTGGAAGGAGAAAGCTACGTGTATTGAATGTCTTCTCTTTTTTCTTTATTTGTTCCTTTAGGAACCAGAGTAGATTTATACCAAATAATAACTTGTTTGTTTTTGTTTTACCTCCCTGCCTCCTCCATCTGTTTCTTGTATAATATTTATCTAGTGTGTTTTTTTCTTGAGGAGAAAAGAGATTGGGAGGAAGAGAGGTGAAAACACATCCCTTCTTTCATGTGAAGGTGCTTATCTCCACCTGTGCAGGAGGTGCTTGACCAAATCTCATTTCTATCCTGTGTCCAAAGAAATTCATGTCAGGTCCCTGTCTGTCAGTTCTGCAGAAGGTTCAACAGTAGAAAAGAGGTGTCATTCATGACAGCAGGAGGGTGAAAGGCAAAGGCAGGAGGTTGTGTGGTGTTGGAGTGCTCAGCACGACCTTCAGTCTGATTTTTATCATCTGAGAAAGAAGGCAATTAATGAAGAAGCTTCTCTGATGTGGAGACAGGATTTGAGCAGCGTTAAACACCATGATGTTTCATAAAAGGCAGGAAAAAGGTGTGATTTACAGTCCTAAGACCTCTTACCTCTTTGGAGAGGGTGAAGCACAGGCGTGGTAGCTTTGTTGGTGCTTGCACTCATTGTTGGATTAATAACTCCAAACATATGGATGAGGAGTTCTGTTTTCCAGTTTCCTTGTTTTGCCTCTGTGATGGAACAAATATTTAGTGAACTGGAGCCCATCCTGGGATAAGCCAGGCTGGCAGTTGATTTTTTTTATCCTCTTACGTTATATTTTTAATGGTGGAAATGGGCTCCTGTGGGTTTCTGTTCAGGGCTTCTCCTTTACTCCCTAGCTTGCAGTTGGGTAAGTTTTTTTGGGTGTGGAGATTTTGGATTCTTCCCTCTATCTTCTTATGGACCTCCATGCCAAGGGCTTTTCTAAAGGAACTAGAACTCATGCCTTCATCCAACTCTTCCTCCACCCCGAGATACTTAGAGAGCCAGTGCCTGCCCCCACCAGATTCTCGAAGTAATTAATTCACAAGCCAAGCTCTGTCCAGCAGCCTTGTCACAGCAGGGCAGTTTAGAAGTACAAACTGAATGGTCAGAAGTAGAGAATGTATGTTTTTGCTGTTCCTTTTATGTAGTGTTTGTTCATTGCAAAGGTATTATATCAAAGTATCTGAAACAGGTTCTTCTTTCTACTTTGTTGCCTGAACTGTTAAACCCAAAATGCAGGTTTCAGACATCTCATGGGCATACAGTGCAAGGGGTATAAATTTGGTTTTGCATATATTTGGGCTGTCAGCTGTGCAAAGAAAGGGAAAAAAGGACACAGTTAACAAATATGTGTAGGAGTTGATGTATGCTAAAATCAGAGACTGTTTAAACAGACATTTAACAAGAAAACAAATATAATAAAGAACTTTAGCATATTCCCATTTCCATCAAAATGTTTTTGATTCAAAAGAGTAATGTGTAGGTAAATTATTGGTTTCTCTAGCAGCAATAAATTACATGATGTAGTTAGAAAGCTTAGAAAAATTTTGTGACTAGAGACATAGGTATTTATATTGACCTCTGTTAATAAGGCAAAAATACCTTACATAAGTAATTTACATTTATATTTTATTCAGGCAACTTATTGCTGTGGGATTGATGATACTGATCCTTAGATACCATTTAAAATTAAAGTATGCAGTTTAGTAGAAATTAATAATAAATCCTGTTATGTTTGATTTGCATGTCAGTAATAAAGGTACAAAGAATTAAAATGCCATTGGAGACCTGTCAAGGCAGCTATTTGGGTTTAATATTGGCTTTTAGCAGATGCAAACCCTATTTCTTAGTTTGAAATGGAAGCATCTATATTTTACGACCAGTCAGAGCCAGCAACCTTATATGTCTGAGTCATAGGACTCTGTTTTTACAGGCTAAGCAGTCAAACACAAATGTGAATTTTTTCCTGTGTATGTTCTTCAGTTGACTGATGGTGAACAGTTTTCTGAGGAGATGCTCTTTGTCAGCCTGTCTCCGATCATGGGCTTCTCTGGATTCTTTAGTAATCAAATGAAATGGCCAAAGCATTGAGACATACCTGTTGTCCTCAGCAGTGTTTCTGCCTTCTCCTGAAGTGTATTGTTTTTGTTAGAAGGGTACTTTGGAGCCCTGAAGTTCCTAGAAGAGGCAATACAGTGTTGTGTGAGAGTTGCATCAAGTGTCGATGAAAAATCTGTGGTATCAACTGGAAATAATTTTAATTCTATTTTTGAGTAGTTCCACAAGGTGCCCCCTAACTTTTAAGCTTTCTTAGAGATAGTTCAGAGCTGGTGTGGCCCTTGGCTCATGGTGTAGTCCTTAATCCTGTGCAGAGGTACTGTGTACCATCAGCTGTCTAGGCTGTCACGTTTGCAGCTCTTCAGAGAGAGAAATCTGGAATGAGAACAGTGAAGCCATTCAAAATATAAGTTAGTTTATCCTCTCATTTCCTATTGTGAAGCATTTTCATTAGGGTGACTTTACCCCCTGCAAATCAGGCACTGAAATGATGGTAGCTCTGCCCTCTAAGCCTCGTGGCCATACCTTAAACACAGAGAATATCTTCTCTGTCAAGAGCACAGATCATAATGTTTCAGATACAGTCAGAATACAGAACAAACCCAGCTTGCCCTGTGAACCCTCTGGGAAACTACTGTCCCTGTTCCCAAAGGATGTAGCCAAGCATCTGTGTGTTTTTGAGGCTGAGTTGGAAGACTATTTGAGGATGTCAGGAGCCTGGGTACCTCCCAGCTCCTGGGAAGCTGAGCCAGGGGAACAGAGCAGGAATTGCATTGCTCTTTTATGGGGCTGGTTGACCTTCGACTGAGTTCTGGCTGAAGCTCAGTGATGTGTTGCTGCTTTTCTATCCTATGCCAATGTTTTAATGGAAAACATTTAAGGAAATATTAAGGAAATAGTTGTAATATTTGTGTCTGCACAATGTGGCATAATCTGCATTTTGCAAATTCCACAGTGTAGCAAAGCAAAGAGAAAAGTTTTCTCATCCTTAGTTTGGAATTGTGGTACAGTTCATGAATGAGCTTCTATCAAAATTAACAGACAAATGTTAATATTTAAAGCAAATAACCTTCTATTTTTTTCTCAACTCTCTTCTGCTTCATCATGTAAACTAATTAACAATAAAGCCTTAAACAAGCTCTGTAGCAAAGTAACTGTTGTCTTTACATATATTGTTGTAATTAAAAGGCATTTCCTTATGGTCTTTCAAATCTAAATCCTTATACAATAGGGTTTCTCTACCACAGTGATTTTCAGAGGTTTCATTAGTTCTCAGTGTACCAGCATTTATCGCTTTCTGCGCTCTCTCCTGAAAACTTAGTGGCTGTTAACATTGTGAATATTGCATTGCAGTGCTGTCTACGCTAATTAGGTTTTTTCCAGGCTTGGTTTATGCCTCGGAGATGTGCTGCAGAAAAAACTGCCAGATAAAGAAAGCTGTTACAGCACTAATAAATCAGCTTGACTGAGAGGTGGCGTGAGCTGATGGCAGCAGGCTGTGGGGCAGGGAAGAGGTTTGAGTCTGACTGTCCAAGAAGAGCCTCATCGCACGCAAGTGAAATGTGGCCTCTCTGCCTCGCTTCTTTCGTTGTAAAACCAAATCAGGACAACCTTGTTAGCAAATAAGAAGGATGCTGCCAGGAGTGCTTTGTAGTCCCTTTCCTGAAATGCTTTGCTGACTTCTAGCAGGTGGGATAGAAGCCTCTTTCCCTGGAAATGTAGTGGTAGCTGTGGGAGGGGTAAAAAACCAAGTGGTCATTCTATGGCTTCTCTTCATGACTTCTCATAAAGTTGCCTCCTGTCTGCTGCACACAGGCCTGTCCTGCTCTCTTGTTCTTCAAGGTTTGAAGTCCATGGAAACCTAATGAGCAAAGGGTAGTAAGGAGCCCCTGGTCAGCCTGAAGATCAGGATGAGGTGCAGATCAGTGGATTGTGATTCAGGGCTGTTCCTCGGAGAGGTGCAGGGAGCAGGCTGCAGTCAGCCTCCAGCATGGGCAGTTATGGGCAAAGGAGAGGATGGAAACCCTTGGAGACATCCTGTTGGATCCAGTGGCAAAGCTTGGAGTCGTTTTGGTTAAGAACAATCCAGTTCACTTGACTCCCCCTTTTACTGGTTTCTCCATTGTTTAGGCAAAAGTGATGGTACCAGGTTTGTTATTTGTTAAAATGTTTAATTGTCATGACTGCTGTGATTCTTAGTGCCTCTCAGATGGTCACAGATGAGGCAGTGACCAATGTAATTCCCTCTGGCATGGAGTACTGGTCAGGTACCTGCTGCTGTAATGGTGTCATTGACCAGAAGCTGGATAAAACAGTACAAAAGTGAGAGGTTCTCCTCCCCTACCTTTAATTTTTTCTTTTAGCTTAAGGCTATCAATCAACCAAAAATAGTGTTCAGCTGTAGCCAGCTCATCTCTCTCTCTCAGATTATTGATGGGAAGGTTCAAGCTGAAGATGAATTCCCTGTAGCAGCCTGTCATTTGCAGTACCTGTAGCCAGACTTGAGACAGTGGAGGACTTACCCTGCTTACCTCCAAGCCAGGCTTGCCAGAGTACGAGCAAGTCTTAGGTCTGTCACATGGCAAAGTCATCTGTAGTGACTTTGCACAGTCAAAGAAGTGCTATCTTATCTCCTTTACATGGTATTGGCATCGTGAACTGGGGTTTGTATGTTTAAGTTTACACGTACCAGCTCTGAGCAGATAGCTGCCATAGTAAGACTTTCAAGAGCATTAACCCTTGGATTGGGTAGCTAATTTGTCTCTAAATCAAGGGATGGAAATGCACAGGACTGTCAGAGGGAGAAGGAAAGCTTAATCAGAAGCTGTTTTGATAAAAACATCATGCTTTTGGCAGAAGTCCTGCTGAGCACACTGCATCCAGAGGACACAGCTTTGTTGTAGTCTCTTATTTCTTTTTCTCTCCAATTGACATTAAACACAATAATTAAAGCAACAGAGATTAACATGTCAAGCCAAGCTTTTAATTTGTCGTCCTTTATTTTTTCTTTTTCTGTGAGCTACTCAATTTTCCCTTAATTCAGCAGATTATGTATTTTAAGGAAGGTTGACTCAACAGCATGTTGGTGGCAGAGGGAGGTAAAAAGTCTTGCTCTCCATCTGGAATTTCTTCATATAAATACTTTTTGTACATTAATGAAAGAAAATTATCTTTATAAGCAGCCTTTCTTCTGGCAATAAGCTTGACATAGCAGGAGTTTTGAGGCATTAATAGTAGAGATTTATTTCCAAATGACCATCCAGACTGTTCAAAAGGATTTTGATTTTTATAATTAGTTTTTCCTGTTTATATGTTTTACTGTCTTTATCGTCTTTGCTCGAGCAAAGCAAAGCTTTTCATTTAAACACACGTACTTGCATTTCTTTGATTTTATTCTGCTTGTTATAGTAAATGCATCCAGCCAGTATTATAATTCTTCTGTTATGGAATTTCTGCCCAAAATGCTCATTGTGGTGTAATGAGTGCTAGTAGACTCCTTGTGAAAACAGTGTTATGTCACAACAACATTCTGATATGAGGAAAGATAAAGCTATTGATCTGTTCTAGAGCAAAAAAATGTTTGGAGCTGTGGTGCCCCACCTTATCTTGCAGAAAGGACCTAGGAAGGCTGCAGTGAAAGGAGCTGTAGCTCATGAGGTGCTTTTTGCTGCTCTCTCCTTTGAGGAGATCCTTTCCTGTGAGCAAACCATTAGCAACACTGAAAGAGCTATTAGGTACCTGGTAGAAGCTTTTTCACTGCACAACACAAACCTGGGCTGCTGCACTTGAGGGGTGACAGAGGTCAGCCACCTTCCCTTTACAGAGCAGATGTGCTGGTGAGTTGTTTCTGCTCCCTCCTGGGGCTGTTGGTGTGGTAGGAAGAGAGCTGGTGAAGAAGGCAAAGCCTTTTTCAGGTGGTGGTTGGCTGTATGTCAGGAAACTAAGTGGTCCAGTTTTGTTCTACTTCCTATTTGCCTACCAAAGCCAGTGGTGAGAGACAGGCACACATCAAAGAAGTACCTGCCAAGCTGCTAGTGAGCTGTGTTTGCCCTGCAGGGGTTTCTGTGGGAAGGGATGAGCATCCCCATGGCTGGTAGCTGGCATGTGCTGCTGGCATGTGCAGAGATGGCATTCCCCTTTGGGGTATCATGTAGCTGGTGGAGAGCAAAGCTCTGAATTTGCTCAGAGGGCAAAGCAGAGCTGTCAGCCACCACCTCCCCCCTTATGATGTCTGTGTGGTGTATTAGATTCCTGTTTTGCTTGGCCAGTCTAACCTGAATGGTCATGGACTATAACCAGTTTCTGATGGATGTCCTGCTACCAGGCAGTGTTTGAGGAGTTGATGTGAACGGGAGCAGAGGAGGCTGAGTTTTGGCACATACCATGTTTGCTGGAAGTGAACACCTGGGTGCCCCTCTCCTGCTGCTCTGTGCAGCCTTGGTACATTGATGCAGCATGGAATGGGAGCATTCCTTTGGTGGACTTCTCTGAGAAAGCCACCTTGTCTGCTAAGTTCTCATTAGTGATAGGTTAAACTTATTAGTCTGCCAATGAATGAGCTGTAGCAGAGATGCACTTCTTACATTTTTTAATGGCATGCAGCAGGTAGAGTTAAACCAGTCTCTCGGACTTGCGTCATGTTGCTTTGTTATCTGCAAAATTGCTCTCTTGCTTTGTTGGAAGGCAGAGCATTTGCCAGCCTGGCTCTTGCGTGTCTCTGGGATTTAGTTTCCACTCACAAAGCCTGACTGCGGCTATGCAGACAGAAAACCACAAAACTTTGATTTTAGTTGGCAGTCATACTTGGACCACTGTAAAAGAGAAAATGTATTTGGACTGTGTCTGCCCATAACTCACCCACCCCTTCACACTTTGGCTTCTGAGAAGAGATCCAAGGCTAATGCTCTGCTCTGGATTAGGGTTGATACAGCTTTGAGATGGACCATTCCCCCCACAGACAAGGGGCAATGACTAGAGATGGCATATGATCCTCAATATGTCTCCAGTGCAGCCAAGTTGTTACTGCAAGTTACAGAGATGAAATTGGTGGTCTTTCAAGTTCAGCTAGTTTGGGCACTGATTAACACCTCCTTTTAGAGCTTAGTGCTGGCAGTAGAACCTCCTTGGGATCTTGGTGGCCCCCTGAGCAAGCTGGTTTTACAGCTACCTCAGATATATCTTACAAGAATCAATTCCATTCCTCACTGCAGTGGGGCTGTACTTGCTCTTCCAGGACGTGTTCCCCTGGGAAACAATGAACTTGTGTCTTTGCTCTTGGCTGTGTGCTCTGTCCATGTCGAGGTGTATTGACTCACCCTGACCCTCACAATCTGCTCATCTCTCATCTGCTTTGTATGACCAGAATGATCAGAAGTCGCCCAGCTGAGCACAGTCCAAGTCGAGCACAGTTCAAGCAATTACAAAAGGAGGCCTTGTTCTGTTGTTTAGGGCAAAAACAACATTACAGGTGTTTGGGAGTTGTGTAGAAGATGCTCTTATGTCTTTCCAATGGACTGCTTTTTGCTTTTCTTCTCAATTACCCTTTTTTGCAGTTATGTATTAGGTTTGTTCTTGTGTGGGCTCTTTCAACAAGGGGGCTTGGTTTTTGAAGCATGGTTTTTGAATGTAAATGTCTCTTTTACTCTCACTACACAAACATGTGTGCGTGCACCCACGCTCTTTCTCCTCTGGCAACACTTGACTATTTGTGTTATTTATAAAGCAAGTTTGTTTTAGTACAATAGGACAATGCACACGATTGCTGTCACTTATTGTTGGAAAAGCTATCATTACACTATTCAACACTTAGTGCAGAAGAGACTCCCCTCGTATCCTCCCTGCTTTTTCACTGGAAAGCCTTTGTGGTGGTTAAGCTGTTGCTGTTTTTCTGGGCTCTTGCTGGCACTGCAAAAAGCGAGACAGTGGCTCCCTCTGGAGCCAGAACCACTGTGACTCCAGGGACTGTCTCTTGCGGAATCTGTCACGATTTTCAGCTAAATATTTCAACCCAAACAGTCTTTTGTTTTACCATTAAGGAGGCCTGTTTCCTGCCTAATCTGTGGTGTTCTTAGAAAACAATAATTAGCTCAAAAGTTCAAACAAAAGTTGTACAAACAGGGACATGGGCTTGATGCTCTGTAACTATTTTTTTACACCTCTATCTATTGCCTTCCATCCCAAAGGTTTCTATGAAGATTCACATAGCTTCATATCTTTGAAACAATATTGATGAAATATTTCTATGGATAAAATTCACTGAATTTGCCTTGCTGTAAGTGGAAATATCCCCTGTTGGGATAGACCAGTATAACAGCAAGAGGAGCATTGCTGTTGTTACTGTGCCACGTGCCTGACTTATTGTGATGGTCCTAAATAGTGAATACAGTTTGGACCGTTGGTGGGTGTTTTAATTCATTTTTTATATAAAGTAGCAATTGTTTGCAAAGAATTCCTTTCATCCCTTGCAGGTAGAAGGGTGAGCAGTTATATGGGGCTGCACACCTTAATTCAGCATGGCTGGGTGTTGCTGTACTGTGTAAGGTCCTTAACTGGGCTCCTGACATCAAGGTTGTTTTACAGATATATGAGTAGGTGACAGTCCTGCCTTGGACAGTTTAAACATGAGCTCAACCTGTGAGCAAAAGCTGGCTTAGAGGTTGCCCACCAAAGGGGATGACTAGCTTTCTGTTTGAGTGTGATGGACCCGACAGAAGTCTGTTGGATCTGGGCTTGCTGCATGGCTGCTCCTGCTGCAAATAGTGCCAAATGTGGCAGGCTGAGCTAGCTGAGAGATGTCAGGCTCCCTTGTATTGCTTGTCAGCCCTTTTCCTGACATGAGCCACTGCCATTCTAGGGCTGAAACAAGGCTGATGTGAAAGTTTGATTTTTATTCATTTTTTTTTTTTATGTGCAGTGAAGCAATGCTGCTGCCTGGTCTGCTGCAGACCTGGAGTCTGTGGGCTTGATGGTGAAATAGTTTGTGGCCAGTTAAACCTGAAAGGAAAGGGGAAACACTGACAAGGAATTAGGGAGAATGTTGACAGCTGGTGGAGGGGAGAGGGTGGCTGTGGGGTGCTTGGAGTGTGTAGGTGAGACTCTCATCTGGGTTTGCTGGGTTTGCCCACGTCTCGAGCTTGCAGCCCGTGCTGGGAGGAGCTGTGGTGGATCATGATGGAAACATCATGATCAGATGGATGGAAACATCTGGTGGATGTTTCTCTGCCTAAGAGATTCCTGAAGCAGAGGGGGTGGAGGTGCACTGGGTGTGCTGTGGACAATCCTGCATCCAACCGTTGTTTTCATTCTACTGAGTCTGTCTGAAGTGTCACCTCCAGTGTCACCTGTGTGCTGCTATGTGCTTCCTAGCACATCTTCCTAGATGGTGAGCTCCAGAAGAGAGAGCAGATGGTAACCTCTAAACTAGGGCACCATCTTCTGGAAATGGTGAATAAGCTCCGTAGTCATGATGGGGGAATTCTGCTTAATTGTTCTGTTTATTTTCTCTTAGAAGCAAAAACTACTTAATATTTCCATTCATATAGTTTCTGAACTCATAAAACTAAGGAAAATACTAATATTTTCTTTTGAGGCATAGGATCCACTAATCTTGATGCAAGCTAGCTCCTGAAGAGCCTGCCTTAGCTGCCAAGTGCTTTTCAGAGGTGTTTTTTTGGCATAGGAATGACCCACAGAGACATGTAGGCTGTGACACAGTGGTTTTGTTCCCTGGGCTCATTCATGCCAGTTTTTGTTGTGCCCTTCATGTGGGTCTGGTGTAAAAACAAGTGTCCTCTAGCAGCCTTAATTTAAGAAATAGCTGAGCCATCAGTGTTCTGCCTTTGCCAGCCATATGTTGCTTATCATATCCCTTTGCTGCTAGATAATTTTGGCATTAATAGGACTGTAATATATTTTGGCTTTCGTTGATTGTTCTGCCAATATGTATTTGAATGACTGCTCTGGTGTGGGAAGTCCCTCTGAATTCATCAGATTTTTTTGTAAGCTGAATTATAATGGCTGATTTTCTTAGCATTGTACATGGCAATATTTCAATATAAAGAAAGTTTTGACACAAAGGCTGAGTTTTTATTATCAACAGGCTTTGTAGTGGTGAAGAGTAAAAAGAATCATTGTTAATTGTTTCATCATACACAGCCCTAATGTCAGGCTTGTAGAAATCTGAGAGTGACTGAGGAGAGCAAGTTTCCTTTGAAATGTTTTGAACAGGTTTATTAGCAGGGAAATTGATGTTGAAAGCCCTGAATGGGATGACATGGAATAAAGTACTGGAGCCAGTATTGGCTGCTCCCTGTTTGAACAATAATGTTTGCCAGGGAGAAATATCACTGTTTTGCTTCTAATCAGAAACGGATAATAACTAGACCTGTAATTGAATCAAGTGCTTTTAAAATGGTTGAATTTGAATGTACTTTTGTCATTCAAGTTGAATGTACTTGATGTATTCCTTAGCAACTTGTTAAAAGAACATAGAACATATCCCTTTACATTTGTAAAATGTAAAAACATTTGTAATGTTTTTAACAAACTTCTGGGAAAACACTAATATTTGTATTTGTGAAATATAATGTTGTGTATAAAGGAAAAAAATATATCCTTATGGCAGCTGCATTATAATCCAGTATTTACTAAAACAGGTAATGGGCTGTCTTTTATGTTTAAAAAAATTGTAGCAAAAGAGATCTGAATCTGTACAAGATAGTTCTGGAGATTTTTAATGTGAAATAATGACCTTTCTGCAGATCTGCATTCTCAGCTAATGTGCAGCATTTGAACCAGAACTGCACTGCTGCTCTATTTGCAGCAGTTTTCCAGCATGTTGTGACAAATGCAGCCCAGAAATAAAACTGACAGGGTAGCTTATGTTTTTCTGGAGTTTAAGGGAAAGGTGAGTGCTTCCTTTCATAGAATATTTTATTATTGGTACTTCTGAGTGCAGTTTGACTGCATAAATCATTCACTTACTAGAAGAGAGAGGCAGAGTTGACTTTGGGAGCATTTTGAAATTGCAACTGACATTTCTAGGTGACAGCAGACATGTGAAGTGCTTTTGGTGTCCACACAGCACCGGTGCCAGCCAAGAAATGCTCACTCTGTCACATGAATGTTTGTCCTGTCTCAAACTTGAGTGCACTTATGGACATTTCACATTTTTAATCCTTTTGCTGGCTTTTCCCCGAGTTCTTACCCACCTCATGCCCCAAACCTTTATTCCCTCACTGGAATAGCATCTTCTCTTAGGCGGGAGTTTTCTGCTTTAGGTTTTTAAAACGTGCCCTCTTGTGGTGAGCGGCAGTTTGTGCACATTGAGTTTATTTATTAATTTATTTGTGAAAATCCTGTTGCAGAACATAGATGTGTCTCAGTCCTGTAGGTAAATGTCTTATTTTCAGATGGATAAATGTTCCTCTTTGACTCTCGTGTCATTGCAGTGGATGGATTTGCTGAGGCTGGAACATGTGCCCCTTAGTCCCCAGGGATGGTGGGAAATCCTTGGGTATTTGGGGTGTTGAGGTGAGAGGTGCCAGCAGCTTTGAAAATGGTGGCCTTTGGTTGTTCACCTTGGTTTTGTGGGATATATTGTATTTAAATGTAGGTACTGCAAAGACCATCATTGAGTTGTTTTGATTCTCCACGAAAGGTACAGTCTATCTATTAATCTATTAGTTGGATTGCAAAGCAGCATTAATTTACATTGGAAAGGGCAACCTGCAGTGTGAAATTTTTATGCATTGCAAGCTGTGAAACCTTACCACCTCAGAGTGCTCCAGATGGCTTGGACCCCAGCTTTTAGGAAATGTGGGCATTTTTCTTTATGAAAGACAATTTGCATCTTCATAACACACAAAGCACATTGCTTTACCAGAAACAAAATCACTCAGAGATACGAATACAAATAGGATTTTTGGGGCCAAGGAGCAGCGGTGTGACTTAAATCTGTGATTTTTGAGTAATACTCAAGTGCAAAAAAACCTAAACAAAAATGATATCCTGAATGATAGAGTAATTCTTGTTCTTATAAGCTCCTATTAAGTGAAGCCTGTGAGTAACCCATACAGTGCAATTCCTTTAGAGCTATCCTAAAGGAAGTTTGAACTTCTCAGACTTCAGCTCCAATGTCTTGTTAACCTGTACCCAAAACATGTATCTGTACATTGACTGACTAATCAGAGAAGATGCTCATCTAGGCTATGACTCTTCCCATTTCACAGGCTGGACAGTGAATCATCAGTATCTGAGCTATCAAACTTGAAACACAAACGCTAGGTGGAAGAAATATGGATTATTTCAGTCTAGGACAGCTAAAAATTAGAGCTTCCTCTAAATCTTTTTAGAGCCTAATTAGGACCCTGAAATGTCAATTCAAGATGGGTTGAATTAATTTGTTCACATGTAGCTGTAGAGCAAGGCTGTTTGCATTAATAGTGGCAACGTGACTGGTTGGTGATGGAAGAGGTCATATCTGCAGTAATGTGTGCTGGAGCATAAATTGAGTAGTTGGGGTGAAAGGGAGGCTCAGTAACTTGCTACTGTTATGGAATTTAAGAAATTTGCACTGCTTCCAGCTATCCATTTAAAAGTCAATGACTGGAAACCAAATGACTCCTTGGCCTTAAAGGCGCCTTTGAGTAATTTTTCATGAAGTGATTAGGTAAGGAAAGGGGGTGAGCAAGAGATGATTTTTTTTTTTTTTTGCTTTATCTCATGAATTGTACTTGCAAGGCATAATACAACCACAAATTCCCTTTTAAGAGAACATAATTTAGATGTATTACAAATTATACATTGTTGTAATGAGGGTTTCTCTCAGAAGTTAAGAACTGTGAGAGCTAAAAGCCAGACCCACGTGGAGGCTCAAGTCAGAGATCACATGCTGCCTGTTTTAATTTTGACAAGGCTGAAATCATAAAGGATGCTTGGCAAGGCAAAACCTGTATTGCAAAATCAGGGTTAATGCCAACCATAAATATTGAAGAGAATATTGCACAGTGTATAACTTGACGAACATGGTCCGGCCTCTCTTGGCCTGTATGTATTTTAGGCATGTGCTTTATCCTGTGTGCTGTGCAATCTTGAAAAGCTGCCCATATTTAAACTTTCACTTCAGGGAAACAGAAGATAAATCAAAGTAACTTATTCTTTGAAAAAAGGTGAGCTGCCTGATGTTTACTGTGTAAGGATGTGGAACAAGTAACATGGAGATTTGTTGTGGATTTCTGTCTTATTAATGTTTTCCAGGATCTGTGTCCTGGAGCCACTTAGGTAGAGGATTTGGGTGAAGTGAATCATGCACCTCCCATGTACTGGAATCCTCATGTATTAACGACTGATTCCCAAAGCATCACCCTGAAATCATCCTTGTATTAAATTCATGAAGAATAGAGGAAAATACTCTTGTGAGTCAGTAAAAGACTTGCTGGTTTTACTGGCAAAAGGGAAGGGATCTGTGTTCCTTCTAGGAATGCAGATTTGTGTGATCTGTGCAGAGTCGTGTCCACATCTGAACAAGACATTCAAACATGGAGTGGTAACAGGAGAACCTGAAATTGAAAAGGAGGGTTTGCCAGGGGATTAAATGACCACTTGTTAACTAATCACACAAGTGTCTTTCATCTACTCCTGGCTGTAGGCAACATAGAAACATGGTTTCTATTAAATCTGTGGTTCCACTGAGGGGCAGCAGCTTTCACTGTTATCATCCTCCCCCTCCCAATCTGATGGGTGAAACTGGATTTCATTACTTTAGTGGTATGCATTCCCAAAGTTCTTAGTCCCTGCCAACAAAATTAAATCTCCTCGCAAACTGATATAATTGCAACAGATGTGGGGTTTTATTTATTGGTTATTTTTTTAAAATAGCTTCATTTTATACCTTTTTAAAAAAAAAAAAAGATAAATTTTAGTTCTATGGCACTGCTTTTTTTTTTCTTCAGTTTCTTATGGGGTATATTTATTAGTTCTAAATGAAGACGATATTGGCCAATAAAATGGATAATCTCAGTGATATTTAAAGCTATTCTGCAGATCTCTCATCTTTATGGTCTTTATTACTTTTATTACTGCCATAAGAACAATGCAATAATGCGTATTTCTGTCATATGGTATTGGGATTTTTTCATCTTTTCATTTTGATCTCCAATGCATAAAATGACGAACTTAAATAATATTTTGATTTCCTTTCCTGGTCCTAGTCATCTAATTTCATCTGTAATAGCTTGTCCTGCATTTTTCTCTTGGACTTAGTGCTTTGGCAGTACTGTTTGCAACCAAATGAAGGGGAGCACCTGATTTCAATGGCCAACATAGTCCTATGGAAGATTCAGTCAGATTAGATGCTAAAATCTTTGGTTATTTCTTGCATCAGGGAGTGTAGCTGAAGCCTAGTCATGATCTCAGTGTTGTAGGCACCAGTCTGTGCTCTGTGTGCTGTGCAGTCTTCCCTCATCTCTTCTGGGACACCTGGGAAAGTATTTTTTGGTTTTCTGTAATTTTTTACTCACAACACAAAATACCAGGTGAACATAATTGCAAGTCCATTTTGAAAGAGGCAGATATCTGTTGAAGACAAGGACCTTCACATGTGATGGTAGGGATATTTCCCTGAAGTGTTTCTTCTTTACATGATCGACTACCAACATTAGCTCAGCAAAATAGGTCTTGTTTGCCTTGGGTGCCAGTTCATCAAACTATATTAAATACGTATTTACACTTCACCCAGCTGAGAAAAGTATTCAAGCATGTAATTAAGTCCTATCTAAATCAGTGGAATTTAAGTACAAGCTTCAAGTTAAACACGTTGAAATGCCCTGCTGAGCAGGGGAGGATCACTGGATGGAGGCTGCAAGACCCATCTGTGTTTTCCATTTTGGGCATGGCAAGTGTGATGTGAGAAGCCAGGTGTAAAAGCAGCCCCTTGCCAAATGCCCGTGCTGTGTTCTCTGCTCTTAGAGCATTCCCTGTTTGGCTGAAACAGCTGTTTATCTGGGGGTGGGTTTGTGTGGGTTGTTTTTTTTCTCCCTCCTGCCCCTTTATCGCTTGTGCCTTGGCCTTGGTGAAATACAATCCTCTAACAGGAGTGGAGCCAGACCAGCAGGGCTGCAAAGGGCTTCACTTGGCACCACCCTGTTACCCTGGACCCCCGCCCGGAGCCGTGGTGACACACAGGGTTTTTCTAACATCAGGCTGGCAGTCAGTGTGCTGCCTTGATGAGGAGCAAAATACCAACTATTGCCTGGCTTTGGCTCCATCTGAGTTAATGGTACAGTTATTATACGTGTTATTATTATACAGTTATTACAGACACACCCATGCTGTGCCCCAGTACAGAGAAGCTGCAGTGTGATACTGGCTGCTCCCAGGGGAGATGAGGAATAGGCTATTAGCAGTATAAGGCACCTTCCTACCACTATCCCTGTGTTTTCATTAGTAGTTATATAGTGTAATTGTATTGATTTTAAAAAAAACCCACAAAAAACAAAGCCCGAAACACATTAAAAATCATCCCTCCCTCTGGTATAATTACGTACCAGTATATGGAGGCCTGTAAGTCAAAGTAATTCTTAAAACTGACAGTGTGTTCTGCTTGATCTTTTGTTACAGTAAAAAACTAGGGAAATAAACTCTTAACTAGAGGAGGGGAGTGGAGCCCGAAAGCAACTGTGGGAAATCTGAATCAATGTTTTGGAATTTTTTTTTTTTTGGTCAGCTGTGATTTAACCCTTCACTGGCCAGCCACGTCCTGGCTCTTGGCTCTGTTAATGGACTTAATCTGCTGTTGCTTTTTAAGCTACGAAGGTTAATACTGGGTGAAAACCATTGTTTTCACAGCAAAGGATTAAAACTCAAGATGCCAACAATACTGCTGTCAACAGAAGGTGTGGCACGTTTGTAGTAATTTTCTGATGCCTCTTTGCCACTTTTTCCAGATATTGTTCAAGTGAGTGCAGGTGGTGCAGGGAGGTTGCTCTTTCTGCACACAAGGAAACTTGGTGTTGGACAAGGTGGGGGCAGATAGTCCCAGCCAGGGGGATGCTGGACACAGCTCTGTGGAAATACATTTAAGAAAGGGCAAAATCCTGCTTAAGTGCCAGCAGCCAGGTCAGAAGAGGAGGACCTCCAGGTGCTAGAGCTGGCATTTCCCTCAGCTGATGGGGAGACACTGAGCCCTGTGGTGTGGTGGCCTCATCCGTCTGCCCTGTGCCCACCCTGCCCATCCTCTTGTTCTGCCTCCATAACAGGACAAGGGGAGAAAATAAGATTAAAAGACTTGTGGGCCAAGATGATGGCAGAGATTTTGCTTACCAGTTACTGACACGGGCAAAACAGACTTAATTTGGTGAAAAATTAATATTTAGCCAGTTACCCCAGGTTTGGATAGTGAGAAACTAAGCCAAATTTAAATACTTTCCTCCCCCCCAGGCCCTTTTTCCTAGGCTCAAAGAGAACAGGGATGTGATCAGCTCTTCCTTCCTTCCCAGCTGTTCCTGTGGTCCCGTGTGGCTCCTTCCCAGAGGCTGCAATTCCTCAAGTGCTGCTCTAGTGCAGGTTCCTTGCAATGAGCTTGCTTTTGGAGTCAGACTTATTGTGCACCCTGTTCTTAAGGGATGTCTCCTTTTAGGTCAAGTGGCTTCTCATTTTTGAGGCTGAAGCCATCTGCTGGATTTGCTGTGGAGCTTGGTATTACCACTGGGCCATTGCAATCCTCATTATCTACATCCCTGCAGCATTCAGAGCAAACAAAATAAGCTGGAATGTTTCAAGTCTTGTGTTTGAAATAGTTTAATTTTTACCTTACATTTAGATATTTAAATGCTTTGGTATTTTTTTAAATGACAGTTTCTTCCCAGGGTTTCAGCGGTTTTCTTTTATCTCCCTTATTCTCATTTTCACCTGTCTTTTGTGCAGCCCTTCCACTCATCAGAGCCCTAATGAGATTTATGGGCGAGGTTGGTTAGCAGAGAATGATGTAAGTGTTACTGGGGTCATTTGTGAGTGGATGAATAGTTTTGACTTCAGATTTCTTTAGCAGCTATTTTGAATTTCAAATTCAAGAGGAAGAATTAAAGAAAAAAAAAGAATGTAAAGAAGCTGCAGGAACAGAACACCTGCCTGTTCCCTTAGCTGGATCTGTCCATGTGCTAATTAGCCTGGTCCAACCAGAGATTGGTGTTTGTGCCTGCTCTGTTCTGGGTTAATATATCTTTATAATAATACAGATTACCCTTTCCTCAAAACAGTAGAACAGTACAAGGAAATTGTAAGGAAAATGCCTTAGGTATTTTTTTATTCTAGCTAGCTAATGTAAATGCAACTTTTTTTTTTCTTTTGAAGACTCTAGGTGGCACAAGACCTTTGAGATCCTGGAATTGCTCAATAACCTCATTCAGCCTACAGTACTTCCTTTTAGTTGAACTTAATTTGCAGCATAAGGTTGAAAACTAGTTTGTTAATATTTCAGTCAGAAAAAATGTAGCTCTGTAGTAATTTCAGTCCCTGGAGAATGACCTACCAAGGAGGACTCCTGACTGATGAGGTGATTATTTTTTCCCCCTTGTTGAAGGAAAATTTCCTCTGTTTAATATGGTGCAATTTCAGTTTGCACCTGAGAGATCATGAGAAATTAGTGTCTCAGCAAAGACAGGGAGTCATGAGCCCTTCATGATTAGGTGAGGTAAATTTTGGAGCCATCAGAGGCACAGCAGTCCTTTTGAAATAGCATTTTCCCTGCGGTGCATCTTGTGGGTTCTTCTACTGCTGCAAAGAAGCATTTGCCACTTGTTTTTTGTCTCTTCCCTCAGCCACTGCCAGTTGCTCTTGACAACAGAGATTCAGTTTCAGAGACAGGAGATGGGCACTGTCTTCCAGATGTGATGGCTGGCAGCTCAGGATTGCAGGCTTTCCTGTGGTGATTAAGATTAATTTTACTGACACTTTCAATGGGCAGGACATTTTCCAGCTTATTAGAGGGGGGAACAAGTAGTACTTGTCAGACAGTAAGATGTTTCGAGCACCTGTGCACTGACCTCTCCAAACTGTTTTTCTTTAGGTATATTAACAGCAGGTCTGGCTCTTCCATGTAATTCCAGATGCACAATGTGTGGTCATCTTGTTGTGCCTGTTTATGTATTGTTCAGATTTTTGGTTTGAATTAAAGTTGCATTTTACCCATAGGTCCTTTCTTTTGCATTTAATTACATGTTTTTGTGCTAGATTTCTTCTAAATCATACTTGCTGTTGCTTGAGGGGTGAGAAAGTCACATAGATGGTAAGGCTCAGATTCTTTTTCTATAATTTCTTTTAAAATGAGATGAAATTGAAGCAAGTGCAGAAAAACTTTCTCTTTTTGTCTGCTACATGTGCAGCTGTGTCTTGAGGAAATGAGTTCTGCTAATGTGTCCATTGCTGCCTCTCAGGGTGAATGATGATGGGTGGTGTATTGATGAAGGCAACAGTGTAAACTCTTTATATTTGGTTGTGCTCATCAAATTGTGTGTTATTCCCTCTCTATTTTTTTGCATTTTGCTGACAGCTCTTGGTAAAGATGATGTCAGTAGGAAGTGAAGGTGCAAACACTGCATATCTTTACAATTATATAGAATGAAAGGCAGTGCTGCTTATTTATGAAAAAGTAATGTTGTTCCTCTTTTATTTTGATACTTTAACAAATCATCCAAATGGTAGAGGCTTTTTATAAACCAACTTGTGCTGTTGTTGATGTGAAGCATCAACAATTGTAGTTATTTTTGCTAATGTGAAAGAAAAATATTTTCTGGCATTACAAGATGCAGCAATTAGGAGTAATAGCATTGCCATAGTTTCATGCCTGTTACTCATGATTATAAACAGAAAAATAGCCCTGGTGTTGAAATGCCTTGTGGGCATGATGAGTAATTGGTAGTATGCTGGGAATCTACCCCAGCATCCCTTTTCTGTACCCACAGCTCTCTAGGGTTGGGAAGAAAGTGAGTTTAGCTGATTTCCTCTATGTTGCTGCCATGGAAATTCCTGAAGGGTCATGTGTGCCGTCAGAGGGATGTCTGGCAAGAAGACTCAGACCTTTCCCTGCCCATAGACACGTTTTGATCTTTGCTTCCTGAAGCTCTGCTTTTTGCAGGGTTGGAGATGCCTCTTCAACCCCCCACATAACGCAGGAGGAACTGCTGGCTTAGAGAAAATTGAGTACAGTCTGTGTTTGCCTAAAGGTGGGGACCTCCACACAGGTACACATTGCAGAGATGGGCTTGTGTTGAGAGGACCAGCCCAAGGGAGATGGTGCAGCAGGAAGGTGAGAAGTTGAGGAGCTGCTGGGGCAGGAGGACCCACAGCTCTCCCAGGGTGGCAGGAAGGATAAATGTGCATAGTCTCTGCATCAAAGCTTGGTGGCTGTGCCTGTCCTACTGGGGTTCTTCTCCATATCACTGAAAATGTGGGAAGTTAAACATCCATTAGCTGATTCTGTCGTAAAGTCAGGCTTTTGCTGTTCTTTGCTGAATCTTACACTAGGGAGGAGAAAATGCAGCCTGAACTCGGTAAATATCACTTTAATAACAGTGTAATAACAAATAACACTATAATTTTATATCTACAATTTATGTTTCTTGTATTTTTTAGAACTCTGGACTAAGAAAGTATAGTAATAACTGGTGTCAATTTAAATAAGGGAAGGACATAATCATAACCTTTGAAATAACTGGAACTTTTTATATACTTTGCAAATATATTCTCTGAGAGGTTACGCTAGTGCTTTAGCTAGACACAGAAATTTTAGTGTCTTTCTCCCCGTAATTTCTTCAGTGCTGTTTTCTTTTTATTAGTGTAATTATTGCAGGTTAGCGCTGCTATCATTTTCTCCTTTCATGGCTCTGTAGCATGCTATTATTTTCAGGAAGCAAAAAGTAGGTATCTTTTAATAGTGCCATTACTGTTCTTCAGCCTTTAAATTTCCTATAAAAAGCTAGTTAAGGGGTATGATCCTAGTGTTAAAATCACTCTCTGTGGAATGCAGTAAGATGATTTATGACATAAATATAAACCCTTAATAGTCACCCAAAATGGCAGCCCTCAGAGATTTAGTAGCACCAATACTGAGCTTTTGATCACTTTAACAGCGCATTCCTAGAATTTTATGCAGGGAAGGAAAATTTATTTCCGTAGCAATGGATCTCTGGACATCAGCTTGTCCGTGTTTTGTTCTGTTCCCTGAAATTTAGGTCATTTATTAACAGCATTGAGATGTGGGGGTCTCAGTCCTGGGGGTTTAGGATGTTGATAACATAAACACTTGGAGTTGGTACTGAAAATTCAGATCTGTTTAGAAGGGACTGAAGGTTTCATGAACAAAATGGTTTTATGTGTCTTGCCCACCCCTGGGAATTCGTTGCTGCAAGTGGCACCAGTTGGTAATTCAGTAGCTGGAGCTCTTGTATCTGTGTTGGAGATAATGAGTCAGCCTAAAGGTTCAGGGCTGTAATTTTTGGTGCTCAAGGTTTCTGAGTGCTAGGTCATGTTTTCCCAACAGCTTTTAGTCGTTTTGCAGAGTTCCCCCCATCCTGATGCCACAGTGTAGCTGCCCTTCTGCTGCTGCTCTTCATGACTTACCCAGTCATATTCCAGGGCAGTGTTTCCTGTCTCCTTCCTCTTCTGTGCTGAAAGAGATGTTGCTTTCCCTACCAGGGAAGGGTGGATTTCTGGTAAATTGTTTGGGTTGGCTGAGCTCTGTCTGAGGCCCCATTTGGTTGCAGTCAGGTCAGGGACAGGGGGCTCTTGGCAGCAGAGCAAATGCTCTGTGAGCAGCTGAGTCTGCACTGCACCGAGTTGGGTAATAATTCCTGAAGTACCTTTCTCTGTGCTCTTTTTGGAGTTTCAATGCAGCAACATGGAGTCAAATCTTTGGTCTGAGTCTGGTTCATCTCATCACTTTGAATGTGATGAAACAGTAATTGTAGGTGTGTTAGTTCTACCTGCTGTTCTCTTTCCCTGTCCATCCACCTGGTTCTCTGCCATATGCAAGGCTGGACTCTCATCCCCCAGGGCAGGAATTTGGCAACCAGTAGATGGGGAAAAAAACCTCCACAAAGCTAATGTTTGGTAGTTGGTAACATTTCAGTATCAAACATTTCCAGCTTTCATTGAAAATTCAGGTAACTGACCTCATTTGCTGTCAATATTTACTCAAACAGCTGAGAAACTACTTGCTCTCCAGGCTGCTGGAATATTAATTTTACTGCAGATATGTTCACTTTTGCTGTTTCCCTTTGGCATTTCTTTATTTGCTACGACTAAACCCCTAACTTGCAAAAGGTTTTGGCACCCTTAGCTAAGGCTTACTACTTGGATGAGTGTTAGTCTGCACCTAAGGTTACAATCATGACTTTTTTAGCCGTGACATTTTTTAGCCTTTGGAAGAAGTAAATGTTAGGAAAATAATTTCCTCCCTACACAGCTGTGTTCAGAAAGCTGCTAGTGAAAGCTATTGCTGCTAAAATAACACTGAATTTTTAAACAAGTGCTTCATCTTGTTATACACAATATGGTGTGCTTTTAAAGTTATGAAATAATGTGAAGATTCTTTTTCATCTTTTATTGCTTGCATACCATGAAACCATAGAGATATATGAGCCTGTCTGGCTGTGGCCATAGTCTTCAAGCTAATTGTTATGATAATATAGCTGCAACAACCTGTAACAGCTCTTTTCCTCCAAACTATTCAATACAAGGAAGTCTAATTGTTTGATATTTTAGTTTTCTATCCCATTGCAATTGCCGATGTTTGTTTCTCCAAGTCTGTGTATCATATTCATAAAGGCACATCAGAATATTTTCAGTTTTCTTTTAAGAACATTGTTTTTATTACTGGATTTCTGGTATAAACAGTGCATTCATCACTAGAATATTCTCATATGCCAACTCAAGAAATTAAAAGCATCTGGGAAAGATCAGCTAAATATTCTGACCTGTCCCTTTCAATTACTTTACAGTTTATATTTTGCAGTATAACCCAGGCCAGAACTGCATGTATTCAATGTCTAAACGTTTGTTTTACTCTGGAATGAGCAGGAGAGGGAAGTGTTTTTTAAAGACCCACCATTTAACAGTCAAAGCCAGCTTTGTTATTACTCCTTTATATGCTGGAAGTGCCTCAGGTGGGATCAGGAGCCTGCTGCTGTGCCCTGCAAGTCCTGACCTCACAGAATCACGTCCCTCTGGGACAGACAGAGGGTGCAGAGGGAGGGCTGAGATGTGGAGTGAGTTACCCTGAATTACCTGTCAACTCAGCAGCAAAGTCAGGAATTTTCTCCAATTTCTGTCTCTGCTGATGTGCCAGGGTGAATGTTGCATGTTCAGTGCAGTGTCCAGGGGCTGATGTCACCAGCACTGACTTGTCTGCCCCAAACTCCTGGGGACCTCTCAGGGACAGGGGCCCCTGGAGGTCACCTCATGCTCCCATGCCAGTGGCAGGGTAGGAGGAAATACCACCTTTAAAAATCTCTCCGAAGGAATCTTTGCAAAAGTGGTAGCACATATGAAAGAAGTGCAAGGTTTATTTGAAGCTTTCTCTGGAAAACATTTAGATAATTCTTCTACGGCTGTGAGCAATTCTGACAGCCCAACATCAGGCGGGTAAGTCCCTCTGTTCCTTGTCCCAAATGTATGCATTTTAAGTGGGAATGTCACACTTCAGAATCCAAATCCCCAAACTATATCAGGTTTCCTGTGACATTGAAGTGGTGCTGTGCAAACAGAGCTGCGTGTCACTGTCATGCGTTAATGACACCTCTCACTGTGTATGATGAGTTCAGACACAGTGCTCAGTGTGTCGTTTAGCAGTGCTCTGCAGGAAGGAATGATCCCTGTATTTAAGGGGGGGATGACACAAAATCTCCCCTCTGCAGGGGAACCAAGAGGTGATGCTAAGAATTAACAAGCAGGCTTGGGACGTTAATAAATTTTGCTTTTTTTTCTGTGTAATGTTGAGCTGAGCCAACAACATCTGTGTCAAATTTCCGTCAAATATATTTAAAACCTGTCAGTCTTGAGCCCTCCTGCATCACACATCTGTAACAGAAACTAACATTTGAGCTGAACTGAGCCAGGTGAACAGCGTGATCTGTTATTATACTTAAATGTACTGGGTAAAGGAGACGCTTTGTGCTTTTCATGCTCTGTGGCAGTGCTGGATCTATATCTGATAAACTCTTTTCTCATCATTGTGGAGCTGCCTGATGTCATTATCTTTGGAAGAGAATGGCCATTGTGGGGGCATTTGGAGGCAGCCTGCAAATGCATGGAGCTCGTCTCTTGTTTTCTGCTTCTTAGCACTGGGAACATCAGCAGTCATCACATCTCTGAGGGATGGGGACCAGGTCCTTGTGGTCAGACCCCTCTGGTTCATGCTTTAAATCCCTGCCTGCATGTACAAATCCACCTCCTTCCCTTCTTACCTATACCAATATTGAGGTCAACTGGTTCCTGAAACACTTGCATCACACATCCTGAGCATCCTGCCTGTCCAGTTTTTCCACAGTTTGGTTTGCCAGATACAAGGGCGGCTTTGAGAGCTGGTCAGCCCTCCCTCTGTTCCCTGTTCCTCATGTGCTTTGCATCAAAAAAGTTGTACATCAAAGCAGTTCTGATATAGGGAGAAACATGGTTCTCTGTTGGTCCTACCCCCTCATCCAGGTCAGGCTGAACATGATCTGTTCAGTGAGGGCAGCATCATTCCTTCCTCCACCTGCTGCTGCCCTTGCTGCCTATGAGAGAGCAGGGCTGTTTCCTCTCACCCTTGATAGACTCCTTTGGCAATTTTTTGCAATAACCTCTTAGAGTGTTCCTTTGTGCTCTGGGTGGTGTGATTTTAGGCATCCCCAAAAACCGCTGTGTTATTCGGATGTAGACAGTTGTATTTAGATATTACCTTATGCTGTAAACCTGTGGGGAAAACAAAATGCATCATATCTGACCTAACAGTGTTCAAGAATACCCATTGAACTTGGAGAAACTCTGGAGAGCCCTGCAAATGCAGCTTCGTCAGAAAACTGTTGAAATATCGTGGTCTGGGTCTCTTCTTGTGCTCTTAAACACAGCAGGGAAATTTGTCTTTGAAGTGCTTTGCTTGCAGGAACAGGTACTTTGAGAAAATCTCATTAAAATACAGAGGGTGCAGGAAGCTCTCCCAAATTTCTTGTGTAGTGAAGTTGAACTTGTCAGTTTAATTAATAAATATGGGATGGTTTCCTCATAGTAGTATAAGTAGTGCAGAAATGAGTGTTTTGCAGATACTTTGATTAGATTGATGATATGTATTCCTTTCAGCTTCAGCCAATGCTCTACCCCAAAAGCCCATGGCATGTTTGGATAATTAAAATGAAATTAAATATCTTCTAGAGAAGAAACTTCATAAAGTTGATGTGGAGTTTAGGGAGGGTTAGAAATCTTCCCACAACTCCGCCCGAGTAACCCAGGGAGCTGAAATGGCTACTAGATACTTTTCCTGGTCTTTTTGAGGATTTCTTATTACGTGCATCAAGATCCTGAGATCAGGCTTGCTAAAGTTTTCTTCTATTGTCTCCAGTAGCAGAATTAGAAGGTATTTTGAGGAAGAAGAGGGGAAAAAAGGGGACATAGTTTTGTAGACCCACGTGAAATGAGGCACCCCATGGCCACTCTTAGTTCTTACATTTCCTGGGCTTTTACACTTTGGCTGTTTGACTTGGCATCACATTTCTGCTCGAAGATGTCAGTGAAGAGCTGTAGTGTTTTGCTGTTGCTTTCTTTTTAGTGTTTGTGGGTTTTGTCCTTTGTGGAAGCTTTTTATACATTAAAACCTTTTAAAAATGAATATAATCAATCTATGACTGGAGCCAAGGACTTCATGGGAGCCATATAGATTCTGTCTAGACCCCTGTGGATTTCAGATCATTCTAGGCTTATAGGTTTGCTCCTATTTACTGCAGAGACTTGCACCAAAAACATTTAATACCTGAGCAGAGCCTCAGGGATCTGTTCACATTCAATACCAATTGATCCAGGTGGAAAGAAACTGCAGATTTGATGCGAATTAAACATGAAGGAGAAATTAAAATGCCTCCTGAAGTTTCCCCTGGATGCTGGTCTGGGATTTGGACCAGAGCTGAGCCTCATGCACTGCTTGAGACTTGCCTGGGCACATCTTCTACCTGTCCCCTCCTGCCAGAGCTGTGTTACAGTTGTGATCCATGTGTGAAACCCCAGAGCAGGGAAGGATGCTCCAGGAATGTGTGCCTTAGAGCTTTCCTTGTGGGAAGGAGGACCTTTAGGAGGTCTATGGTTGTGGTTTGTGTAGTCACCTGGGCTGCTCAGAGCAGCCCTCCTTTCTGCTGGTGCCTGGGGGGGATCAAAGACCTTCAGTCCATAAGCAGGGGGTAGTTATGGAAAGCGTTGACTCCACTGAGCTTGTATCTGGTAAGAATGTTAATCACGTCCCTGTATTTGGTATAAATATTTACATCTGAACTGTTTTAATTGGAAACTACTGTTGATTTTAAAAACATTCTACACAAGTGATGCAGCGTCTTTGCATCCCTAATAGGGAGAGCTGGTTTCATGTGTGATTTAGGGTACTAAATAACATATTAAGTTATGCAGAGTAAAATGTAAATGTATGTTTCTTATTTATGTTTTTCAGGTAAGAAATTGCATTCCGTTAAGCGAGGCTGCCTGAGGGAGCTGACAGATGCTGGCTCTGTGCATTCATTTGTAAGCTACCAAATCATGCAAAGTATTCTAGCATTAATCCTATTTGATATTTTGGCAGCTTTCTGAATTAAATTATTGCTTTTAAAATACCCAAACAAAACATTTCCTCAGAATTCTGTTATTCTTTTCCTTTGCAAAACTGTTTACTAAATACTATCTAGATTTAAGAAGTTTCTGGTCCTTCTGTAGACCTTCATGTTTTTAGTGAATTTGTATACGGATTATGCCTGATTACTCTAGACCTTTCTGATATCTCTCAGATAATCAGCTACACAGATATTTCTTTAAATAAATGTCATAAAGGGCAGTCTACAACTCTAGTTGTGTTAAATATTTAAGTATTGCCAGTCAGTATTTCATCTCACAATGATATATTCTCCTCCAGGCTCAAAACTTAATTTTGCTTCCCCACTTTTTTTTTTTGTTCCTTTTGGATCCCTCTGTACAGTAAACAATACAAAAGGTATAAAAGTGTTACTTCCCATCTCTTACAGCTAGGAAGTCTACCAAAGACAATCAATAACTCTGAATTTCTAGGGTAAATTAAATGAAAGCAATATACATGATTCTCCCTCATTACACAGGAGAGGAACAGAAAGCTAGAAACGTGATCTGGTTCTTATGGATACTTGATGAAAAATAATACAGCTTTGCAGGAAAGTAGCTACCAGGAGTCTAAAATTGATTTTCTTCATTATAACTGCTTGAGATTTGCATTTTTCATATCAAGAAACTTTTACAGTGAGAGACATTTTTTCTTCTGAAGTAGTTTATCTGGCAAGACAAGGAGAGAAGATTTTGTGTAGACACCAAAGAAACCCTCAAGCATTGCTTCATACAGGCAAAGCTACTGTCTACAGTGAGGCACAGATGCAAGAGATCTAATTCAAGTTATTAATCCTAATATGACTACATTTCCTGGCCTTTCAGCACCAAAAGGGTTGTTTGAAGGAGGTCACCATTTTAATTCTGGAATTAGATGGAGAAACTTGCCCTAAAATTGCAGTGTGGGCCCCTGGTGCTGCATGAGCTTCAGTAGGGAGCTCTTTAAATATGCTTTCTAATTGTGGTTATTTTCATCAGCAGAGCACTTTTAGCATAAACCTAATTTAAAGCATGGCTAGTCTTATGGAAGTCAAAGGGGATTTAAGCTGGTGTGCTGGAAACTTCCACAGCCTGGTGTGACCTGGGAGCCCAGAGAGTCTTGGGCAGCACTTGGGGTCCCCTCCTGTTGCTGCATCCTGAAAATCACCCCTTCCCTCTCCACACCAGAGCAGCATGGGAGCGGGAGGATGCAATGAACAGCAGACAAGGAATAACAGCTATTTAAAGCTGTCAGTGGTGGTGTTTGTAGGCTAACCAGGCATGGCTGTAGTAAAGAGAGCAGCTATTGGCCTTTAGACCAAAGAAGCTGTGAGTCAGACACAAGTGAAACTCTCAGCTAATGTGCTGCCCGTGTCTTGGTTGCAATCTGTTCCTCAGCAAACATGGATTTCTGCTGGGGGGTGGATGATGGCGTGTTGAGAATGGCTACCAGTCTTTTGGATGCTATGGGTGATCCTTAATTATTCTTAGCTGAACATAAGGCTGGAAAATATTTGGCAGGAAGATGCCTTTGCGTTTTAATTAATCAGTGTCTTTTTCCTGGAAACAAATTGAATTCTGTGTGCTCTGTTGGCTTTTATAGTGGAGAGCAGAGTCCTCAGCAGAGCTCACAATTTACCTTTTGGTTCCAAAATAGGGCCCTGGACCTGGGCAAAGGAGGTTATATAGGGGTTATGCTGGTTTGGAATTTGCCCTTGTATCTTCATTTTGATTCCCTGCATGATGCCAATGGAGATGTCCCTATGGTATGATAAAGGGGATGGATGTGAGTGTTTCTCTTGCAGAAGTTAAATGCAGATTTATGTGTCTGGGAAATTGGCTCTGCTATCCAACTGATGCAGTGTGTGAATTTTCAAACTGCATGCTGTGCTGTAGAGATTCCTCTTGCCTATCCCCTTTTAAACTGTTTCCCCAGAAAGAGAAGTGCCAGCATAATTTGAATATGCATAAACTGTGGAGGAAATGATGATAATTAACAGCAGGATGCCCAATTTTGAAATACTGTATTTATCATTCTTTATGGATCTTTTTTTATCATTCTCCCTTTTCGTTAGGCTGGGAAAATTTTCTCTCAGACCATGACTGAGGAAAAAAAGATGCTTTGAGGATTTATGACAGAAGAAGGGAGAAGGTGTGTGATGTGGAGAAGCCAGAGCCTAGTCCAGCCATTCTTGAAGTCAGTTCCAAGGCTGCTGTTGATTTTATCAGTACTCAGTTTGAACCCATGGACCGTAGCTCATGCAGAAATACTCCAGACTTCTGTAGGACAAAATCAGTAGGATAGAAATAGGACACTCTGCTTTCACTGTCCGTGCTGCTGCCTTTAGATTTAACACAGAATTTCACTCCTATGCCAAGTTCCAGACATATGGAATATTAACATCATTAATTCATTTTTGCCATTGTGAAGAATTTAAATCAGCTGGAAACTTCAGTATTCCAATTCAAAACATAATTTAAATCCATAAGGAATTACAGTTGTTGTTAATGACTCTCATATAATTAATTTCTTCTTGAAACAGAATGAATGTTTGGTGTCTCAGGTACTAAATGGTCTATATTCTTGCAATGCTATTTTAATTTAATTAAACTGTGGGATATCTAGTTGAGAAGCATTATATATGAAAAAGGACTGACTTAATGTGAAAAGCAGAGTGCTATTATTCTTGCAGTGGTAAAACCTAAGTCAGATGGAAGTGGAAATCTAAATCAAGTGGAAGACTAATGCAGAGCCAGTAATCTCTGTTTAAAATGAGTCACTTTGCAGTCAATAACTTAATCTCATTTGTTTTCAGACCAGTCTTATTTTAAAAGTGGCTTTTCTTTCATTGATTTGTGCTCTTCTGCAGAGCAAGTCATGGCATCTGAGGTGGCTTGCACGAGGCACCAGATTTTGTGTATTTATCGTACTTTTGTACAGCTGTAAATCCATTGGATGAATTCTCAGCTGACCATGAAGTCTCTTAAACTCAGTAGATAGCACTGATTCACACATTTCTTGCCTCTTGTCTTTGCCAAGATGATTACTGTTTTATGAAGGTTTGTGAGAAAAGATTTGAGCTTTTGTATGAGCTATGGTCCGTATGTTGTGGGTTACTGTTTTGGTTTTTTGGGGTTGTTTGTCTCTCTTTTTCAACAATTGCATTGTAATTCAGTGTTTTAGAAATATACGTCTTCATAGAAAAACGTTGTGTGTACTACTTGTGCTTGTGACAAGTACCATCAAATCCTTTGGGTTGGAAAGATTCCTGGATATTGTGTAGTTCAGCCTCTTGCTCAAAGCTAGGGCAGCACTGAATTCAGACCAGCTTGCTCAGGGCTTTGTCTAGTCAGGTCTTGAAAACCTTCAAGGGCAGAGATTCTTCAGCTCCTCTGGGCTCCTTAATCAGGGCAAGTGTCCAGCATAGATGTCCAGCACACCCAGTCCAGACTGTTGCATCTCCTTCCCCTTCATGTACCTCAGTGCATGGCTGTGAGCTTTGTGTAGGTGACTGGTGGCCTCTGTGAGTCCCCTGAAGCCTTTTCCTTTCCAGGAACTCGGCCTCTCCTCACACCCCGAGGACCTCCAGCCACTGACCATCCTGGTGGCCTTGGATGGACTCAGGCTGACCAACATCTATCTTGTGTTAGGGAGACCTCAAAATTGGAGGTGGTATTTTCCGGCTGTGGCCAAATGAGTGCTGAGTAAGGGGATTAATCATTTTCCTTGATCTGCTGACTTATGCCCCTGTTGCTGCAGCCATGGATCCTGGTAGCCTTCACTGTTGTAAGGGTTCAGGTATTGCCAACAATCCATCCAGATCCCAGGTCCCCATGCAGTGTTTGTACAGATGTGGTCCTAGACAACAGTTTGCAGAAGACTGTTTTTTACTAAGGAAGGTAAACACTGCATTAATATCTTAAAACTTTGGCTCACATCTGCTCTCTTGCCAAAAGAGTGACCCACCACCTGCTATTAATTAAAACCAGCCTGCTACAGCTCGTGACTAAGACCAAACTCAGGCATATGGATCTTCTGTTTAAGCAGAGAAATTGTTTTAAGCCTTCATGTGACTCTCCTGGCATCCTGTTTCTTTTAAAGGCCAAATTGAACCCTTTCTCTTGACTCCCCACAGGCTTTGAGCTGTGCCTAAAACATTTCCTTTCAGTCAAAAGCTGTCCAACTACTGCTTTCTAGACTGCCCACACATGCACTGAAAGAGCCGTGTGGAGGCATTAGAGAGTGAATTAGAATGAATTAGAGGAGCCAGGTTTTATAAAGGCTGGAGGAAATGCAATGTAAATGCTAGTGACACAGAGGAACTGCCAGTTCCTTCAAGCTGAAATCTTGTTTACGTCTTTGTGTGCGTGCTTTTTCTTTTTTTTACAGAACATACTGCCTTTATCCCTTTCTCACAGCTCATTGCTGTCTTTGTCTAACAAGTCACTTTTCTTCACTGGTGGACTATATTTATCTTCATCCAAGTCACCTTTCTCAGTTAATACCAAATTTTCCACTGCTGATGTTGGTGGGACCCTTTTCTCTGTCCTGTCCTGTCCCCAATCTGCACAGTCTTTCTTACCGACAGACCTTGGACTCCAGGCACCATTTCTCTATCCCATCAGGCACAGTTTAAAAAAAGGAGCTGTCATTCAAAGCCTTGGCTTTTTAAATAACTTTCTACTAGGGCTATGAGGTCCAGCTGTTTTCTAGCACTTACCTTTTCTTAATATAATTGCAAGTTTAGACACAGGTTTACTTCACAAAACCAACTCCAGATCTTCACATAAAAGCAGTTCAGGATTGTTAGATATACTGCAGCTTGCCATAGCTAAGCTTTTAATTTATTAATCTTCTGACAGTGCTGCAATGAGAACTGATCCTTTTAAATAGTTTTGTGATTTTCAAAGTACTCTAAAGCACTTTCTGAAAAAGCGAAGTTGATACTGCTTGGGCTTGTGGCTGTAGACAAAACTAGCAGCTTACTCTGCCAGCAGCTGTTTAAATGCCACAACAAATGGCACAACTTGAGGTCTTTTTTTGGAGGAAGTGTCATTGGGCCAGGCCACCAGCACCCTCTCCTTGGCTGTAGCCATTCTGTTTAGCTTTACAGGGGCATCAGCACAGAGCTGTTGCCTTTTGTTTTTCCTGTGCTGAGGGAATGTTTAGCTGCAGGATGTCTGGCATTTATCTCGTGCATGTTCTTTGTCTTCTGGGAATTGATTCCCAAGAGACCAGGTGTGACAGTGCATCCTCTGTGGCCTGTCTGCATGCTCTCAGCACTCCTGAAAGTCACCTTTTCTCCTTCCATCCTGATGCTCCTGGGCTCTGAAGGCTCCGGTAGGTAGGGCTTGACCAGGTGTAGTTTGTGCTATGGTCTGTATATCTATTTGTAAAATGTACCCCAGGTATCTGAAGCCCCTTCTAAGCTAAAATGATGATGGTTACCTGGCATGCAGCAAATCTGGATCTGGGGTGAAGATGTCCTTGGGAGGTGCAGCACAGAGGTGTGTCCTGCTGATAAAAACCTCCTTTTCCACTGATGCCAGGGAGGTAGGGAGGTTCTTGGGTGCATAATTAATACCTCATCCCTTAAGACTTGTATTTATGAGTTTGTCTTTGAGCGCAGAGAGGCATCTGACCCTGCTTAAGCCTATTGCTGTTTTACAGCTTTGGGGCTGTAAGTCTCCCTCCAAAGGCTTTCTGTTCTGTGGTGGGGTGGCTGTTGGACCTGGGAGCTGTAACCCTGTCTCTGCTGTCAAGTCAGTGTGTAACCTTGGGGCAGACTGTTTAATCTCAGCTTGATCTCTTCTGAAGATCTGACCTTATTTCCCTACTGTGTAATTTTTACAACCACATGAGGATTGAAGATTAATTAGTTAATGTCTGTGAAGTGTTTTGAGTGTGTTATTTAAGGGTGAAGTATTACCGTATGTCTCTAGGGAAGTGTCACCTCTTTAATGTGTGTACTGGCATCTGTCCTTCCTAGAAACATATTCTCTTTCAGATTCTTTGATTTCCATGTCTTCATTATTAATTTTGCCCTATTTTGGAATGCATTTTTCACTTTATTTGAATTAGATGCATATCTTCTATGTGGCAGTAGTATGTAAAGTTAATTTCAGCTTTTGGACATGTTATTAGTTTCAGCAATATTTCTGGGCAATAGTGCCATAAGCACTCCAGTCTGTAGAATTGAGGGATTGATCGTGTTCCTGTGTGTAATTTTAACTGCATGTACTTCTCTAAAATGACTTTATCTTTTACATTTATTTTCATCCTAATACATCTGCACAATACTTAAAGAGAGAAACTGTAATGACTCTCAGAAATGAAGAGGATGCTCAGAAAGACACTTACCTTTGTTCCTCATGTTGGCTAAGGAAATTGAGAAAAACACACCCACATGCAGTGTTTCTTTGGAGAGCTGGCCCTTACAATGTGAGATGGAAAGCTGCCATTCTTGCCTCTGCCTCTAAGATAAACAGCTTTATATATTTTGACTGTCTTCTTCTGTACAGAGTTTATCCTGTGACTTTTGCTCTGCTTCTTATCCCTTAATTCTTTTCTCTTTCTCTAATGCTGTGTTCAAGTGTTGTTTAGTGGAAAGCTTTGCAAATATGTGAACTAGTCATCTTTCCTTCTGCTTGAAGTTTTCTGACCGGGGATCTTTAGAAGGCAATTTCTTTTCTCTATATTGAAGTGGCAGAAATCAGAGCCTTTGTTTTGCTGATGCCATATAAGGTCATTTTTAAGGTATTTTTAAAGCTACCTCTTTTCTTGTTAATAATCTTTCCTGCCCTCCAAATATGTATTTTGTGCCTGTCCACTCCAATGAGTTACCATAAGTCTTACTTTCAGAAGAAACCCTGTAAATGCTGTCAAGTAAGTGAGATCTTTTAGACAGTTCAGGAATCCTGAGGCAGCATCTGGGCAAATTTCTCTGCAGTCCAAGGCAACCCTTGCTGGGGGGCAGAGCAGAAGGACTGCAGGGTACAAAGCCAGACATGCTTCCTGCCACTGGATGTGTGCAGGAAGGATGGGATTAGCCTGGTGGTACAACCAGCAGCACCTGAGTTTTTGTTTGGGTTGCTGGAGGGCACAGGAACTGTGCCTGGATGAAGTGGTGTTTTCCCATCTGCTGTCTGCAGGCTGTTGTGGGAGCCTCTCAGGGGAAGAATTGCAAGTTCTACATTTGCTCTTTTGGCCTTGGCACTAACACAGGGACTGTATTTGGCATGAAAACTGCTTTTCTACACGGCAGCTTGTCACATAAGTGGTGCTTTAGATCTAGAATGGATTAAATAGGACTCCACTCCAGCCTCAGTACATTGTGTTTATAGCTATATATTTGTTGATCCATGTGGGAATTATGGGAATTGCTTTCCACTTTCAGCATCTATATATAAATATGCACACTATGTATAAATATGTAGCCTTTTTAAAGACCTGAAACCTCTTCCCACAATGCTGACACATTTACAGAGGTGGGGGATACAACGACCAAAACAAAATCCAACATGCAGCATCCTGAAGACCTGCCTTTTGACACAAAGTGCAGTCATTCTCACACAGGCCCATTTTCTACTTCACCAATATACTTTTTAATACTTTCTTGAGGTCCAGAATGATCTGAAAAATGGGAAGGTAGATGCCAGTCATTACAGAAGTGTCAACAGGGAAGCATTTGTCTGCATTGTTCACTCTGAACTTAATGTTCACTGACAAAAATCATGGCTTAATTTCATCCAGTAGCGTTGAGAGAGTACCTTGTGTTGGGGAGAGGTTTTCTACTGCTGCCCTTGGGATATCTGTGCCAGTCCTTTTTTTCCTGCCTCCTCTTCAGGAAGGCTTCTCACAAGCTGAACAGTGGAGCCAAAGCCTGCTGTGCTCTGAACTCAGCATTAGTTTCTGCATTGTAGAAGTGCCTGGGAGCTCTCCAGGACCTGTGCAGTAGGAGCAGCACTGAAAAAGCCATGTGTGTCCTGTGCACTTTAGTCTCAGGGTAAGAGAGGGCCAACAAATCCAGGATGATTCTCAGGCCAGCAGGGAAAGGTGAGTGATCACATCATCCAGTGGTGGCAGCCCATCCTCTGTGAGAGCATCATCCATCACAACATGGACTTGGTGCTGACACTGCACAAGGGATGACTTTCACTTCTGCTGTTTCTCCAGGACTGTCTGCAGATGGGTGAAGACAGCTCTTTCATAGCTCTACCTCTCCAGGACAGGTATCACTGCAAGCAGTGGCTTGTACTTGATCAGCCTTCTGGAAATCATTGCCTGTGTTCTCATTTGTAAAAGGAGAGAACTTTAACTTTGTATAACTCCTAAACTTACCTTTTTGTTGTTGTTGTTGCATAGTTATGTAAAATACAAATATCCCGAGATAAAAATGAGTGTTTTGGTCCAATCAGTTTCCATAAATATTTAATTGGTGTAATTACCTGCTACTTTAAATTATTTTCCTGCGTGGCTTGTTCCTGATAAAAATACATAATCTAATTCATTCCTGGAGTGTCAGTTTGAAAAACGTGTTTGGATGTATTTGTAAAACCCATTAGAAGAAAGAGGGGGAAAAATAAAGTCATGCAGGGAACAAACATCCAATCATTTTCAGCAACATGAGGAGAAATCAAAAAGTATCTTTCCAAAATTGTGAAAATCTCAGCAGCTCACTTGATTAAAAAAGTACTTTGAAATGTAGGTTGTAGGAACATATATAGAGAAAACAAATTGGATCTGAATACCTTTCCCTTTTTTGCCTCTTCTCATTGTAAAGATTTGTGCTAGAGAGCTGATATGTAATACTGCAGCACATCTGAAAAATCTGCCTTAAACTCCTTTAAATATTACTGTGATCCTTTTGGATTTAGGGGATTCTTTTCAATTCTGTTTTTGCTTCTTATCCCATCAACTAATTTTCCTTTTTTCAATAAATAACAGGATGCCACAAAATCACCATTTTTCTTGATGATTTTAATGGCATAAACTACATCAGGAAGATTTACTCAGTGTTTTGCTTTTGTCTAGAGGACTGAAATGAACTGCAGCATGTACAGAGTTCTTCATCCTTTGTCCAATTTTTTGAGATCTTTTTCCCTTTAATTAGAGTATCTTTTTTGTACTTATATCCCCACCAAAAAAACCAGCTGATATCAGCAGGCTCAGATCACCATGGAGATCTTCCTAAAGTAAAACCTGTGATTAGTTACTATTGGCCAGTAACACAAAGTATATGGATCAACAAAAGCCAGCTCCTTGAAATCCCAAATCCTCCTGGCTATTTCATACCTCATATTAAGAAGCTGCAAGTTCATGGCCTGATCCCTGATAAAACCCAACCCTGCTGCTCCCTCTGGAATTGCATGGGTGTATTTTCCCAGGGTGCCTGTGCCTGCACTCTGGGAATAAGTAAGGCATTGCAGAGGATGAAGCAATGTATCATGCATGAGCACATTGCTGATTAAACTTACATGAAAACAAGAGATTCCTATGTTGTTGAGTAGCAAAGAGAGTCTTGAGTCTATTAACCTTGAATTTCACCAGGGTGATCTGGGCACTATGAGCAAATCCTGCCATGTGATGAGAGAATAATTGACGCAAAAAATCCATATATTTGGGTCTGAATGCAGGCAGCTGCAATGAGAGATTCTTTACTTATCCTGAGCAGGGTTGCTTTGTACTTCAAGGCTCCCAGTGGGTGGCAGTGCACTAGCTTTGCTTGATTCTATGTGCCTTTTTTTTTAATTCTCCAGCCAGTTTCCATGGTGATGACTGCAGCTTTGATGCCTGTGCAAAAGTGGAGAGGGAAAGAGAAATAAGAGGGCGATATTGCATTAAACTAAGAGTTGAGTAACCCATGAAGTCAGAGTGGTCACAGCAAAGAGCAAGTTCTGCCAATAGGGCAGCAATAAACACGTCACATTTTCATGGATGCCTGAAAAGCAGCTTCCAGAAAGTGGTTCTTTGGTGGTGCAAAGGCAGCAATAATTCTGAAAGGTTTAGAGAGAAAAAACAAGCCAAATGTCATGTATTGACATTAACCAACTAGAAATACTGCTGGAGCTTTTAGAAGATTTTTGCATTATATGGGTAAAGTTGTGATGAAAATCATGATACACAGTAAAACTGAACATGGATTCTCATGACAGTAGTTTAAAGTGATACATCTAAGTAACATTGTGGATTTAATTGCCAGGTCAGAGCAGCATTGTTTTTTATGAACTCATTTGAGTTTTGCATTGATTCAATTTCATTTTCTGGTACAAAAATAGTTGTCAGGCTGGAAATTTGGATTTGTTAAAACTGGATCTAAAATTCTCTTTTGCACATATTGCACCTCTTCTGCAGCAGTAACCTCCAATTTACACAGCAGAGGTCTTGGAATTCAGGCACTGCAGTAATTGTCAATACTGTTGACTTTGCACCATAATCTTTTGTGACTGCTATGAGACGTGGCTGAATTTAATGCCCACAATCTACAGCTTATCAGCATAGATTGATCCAGCCCTGTTTTGTGCAAAAGCTGCTGATCAAGGAGTGCTACAGGTCTGTTTCTCAAACTTCCTCTTCCTTGTTGCTTCAATTCAACCAACTTGTCCCACTTAGATTGAGCAGTCTGTCAGATGGAGGGGGGTCTGCCAGCACTTGTGAGGGGGCAAAGTCCTGACATGCACTGCACCATCTGGAGGTCTGAAACTCATCCTACTTGCTTGAAATTTAACTGTGTTTTTGTTGGTTTGGTTGTTTTTTGAGGGTTTTTTTTAAGAAAAAAGGGGTGTCCACAGGGATGCTTTCCTCTTGAGTGATATGGATCATGGTGATCTTTACCCAAACTTCTCCAGGCTTCTAGTAAAGCTGTATCCCCAGTTCATCACTGGTGATGTCCTGCCTTTTCCTGGCTTTTCTGTCTCATTCCATAGTCTCTCAGGCTCCTTGATCAGTCCCCAGACACCGGCACAAGTCTCCCTGTGTGAGAGACAGTCTCACTGGGGTTCTCACCAGCCCCTGAAGTGACTGTTCCCTGAGATTGCTAAGCTCATCTTCAGACTCCTGCCTTCCACAGCAGATCTGCAAACCTGCCTGTTCCCTCCAAATCGTGCTCGCTGTGCAGCCTCAGGTGGTACAGCAGGAAGGCTGGAGTGAACTTCTGGGGGGTTGCATTTAAAGCTTCATGTCTGACGTTGATTATTTGCTTGTGAGGTAGAGATACATGTAGTAGGATTCGGAAAACTGTTGTTGGAAAAACCTGGTTGCCTCTTGCACTGCTAGAGGGGCAACAGGGATGACAAACCTTGTTCACAGAAATTGCTGTGTGTGTTAGTGCTTCTTGCTGTTCAGTTTTATAAAGGATCAAATGGGGAAATGCAGCCTTGTGCATGTGTGTGCACAGGAGGTTTTGCTGGAGTATCAGGCAGGTTTGAGCAAGAGATGAAAAGAAAGTAGCTGAAGAGATTGCTGGGTCTTCTTTTCTGTGGTTGCTCTGCTGTGGATGTGCCTTTCTCTCTTATTCTCAATGTGCTCATACTGAAGATGAAAGGTGATCAGCCACATTAGTCACGGCCTCTCAGTCCTCAAAGCAGCTCTTTTTTGTGGGAGGTGTTTGGGCATTGCCAGCTGTGCCTCTTCAACAAGTGATCTTTATATCAAAGGGTTGACCAGACAAGATTAAATAGAATTTCCCACTGTGTTTAATACAGAATATCTGAAGATATTTTTCCTCTGGAGAGTTAAGTTACATTTCAGGGAGGTGACTTGATCAAATTGACTTCATGGGCATGAAACCTTCATTGTCATTGTGGAAAATCAGCTTACTCAGAAGAGTTGTTTTCTGGACTTATACAAGTTCTTGCAAACTGTTTGAGTGATGCTAAATATATTACAGTCAAGAAAAGCTGACAAGGATTGTAGCTGCCAAATTCTAATAACAATTTTGTAATTTCATTGCTTTTTCAGCAACAAAAAGAAGAAAAATACTGTTAACTTGGCAAAATTTGTTTTTCTATTTCTTGAGGTGTGGTAACAAACCTTACTAAAATAACTGAATATAAGTCAGCAAAAACATAACCTGCTTTCAACAAAAGTTAAAGCTATGTAACCCTACTAGTATCTAAAATTGGTGTATGACTTTCCTTGTTGAAATACATCACCCTTCTCAAAAAGAATTAGGCAGTCTGAGACTTGAGACTTGAGGATTAGTAGAGAGCTTAATTAAAACATCATCAGTGTTGTCCCTGCAGAATCAAAATCCTGACACTCTGGTTACTGAGCTATATTTGAGCCTTAATTTTAAATGACTGCCTTTTACCTTAAAGGGATCATCACTTCAAAACTTAAACATGGCTTTCTTTTCAGAATTGTTGTGTCGTGTGTTTGCTGATCAAAATCATTCTCACTATTTTATTAGTGCTATGATCCCATTTTCAGGTTACTACAATGCATTTAGAGTTGTGCCAAGTTAAAGATGTTCATTCTTTTGACTCTCAAAATGCAGTATTAATAGTTGAACAAAGTCTTTCAGATTAGCAGCCTTCATCCTCCCCAGAGGTCCCTGTTTCCCAGAAGGCTGAAGACTGATATCTGTTTGGCCTCTAGCCTGTCAAATAAGCCTAAGCAATGCATACCAATCTCAAATAGTAAACTTCAGCAAAAATTCTTCTTTTTCAGTCTTGGCAAGGAACACTGAAGTCAATAAAAATTTAAAATTAAAAATACCAAAGGAGTCCAACAAGTTCAGGCATTTGGTAGTAAAGAAAAGAGAGCTCGGATGTCTAGGGTTATGATCAGGTTTCCAAACTGGGGACAAGAAGCCAGAAGTTCTTGTTATATTATGATTGTCTCGCCTATCTCATTTGTTATATATTTGTGTAACAGAAGATGCCACAACAATTGGTGTTTAGTGCAGTTTTTGGCAGTCTGAGGTAGAGTTTGCCTGCCTGTAGCTAAACCAGGGCTTTTCATTAACGTGTACGTGATGTGCAAGGGGAGTGTTAAAAAGATTACTGTAAGAATTTTTGGTAAGTAAAATGCATGAAAAAGAGTGTGCATTAAATGATAGAAAATACTTAATTTTCAAAAGGCTGCAATGAATTGTGAATATGATTAAGTCTGCATATTTTAAAGTTTAAGGAGAACATGTCTTAGTTCTTGATTTTCTTTTGGAATTGAGACTGTGCATGCTGTCATAGCAGGTGGTGAGAGCCTGCCTTTTCTGGGAGCTTTAAAATCAATTTTTTTGTTTAATCAACTCAGCTTCCCTGAAATTGTAGGAATACAATCCTGACACTGCCTTTGACCTTTCCATGTTCTTGATCTGGCACATTAAACAGTTTGTGGCCAGCCCTGTGCTACTCAACATGTGACATTTGTTAGAGGTTTTGCTGTGGTAATAGTGGAGGTTTGTGAGTCTTTACAGATAAATGCCTTAATTCATGGGTACTTGCAATCTCAGGAGACTGGATTTAACATAGATGGTGGCCTTCAGCACAACATTCCTCAAATGATGAGGTGGAGATGAGACTATTTTGACTTGCAGTCTCATGGTCTGGGATCGCAAGTGTTATTTTCTATCAGTTCTGTAATTGCCTGGGTGTATTCTGTGTCTGCAGTCTGAAATCATGTATTCAAAAAAAAATCAAACACATTTGGAGTAGCTTCTCTCTTCGTGACTTGTGGTTCAGGCTCTTTTATGAGCTGTGCCAATTTAGTGAATATCATAGAATGACTTTAAGAAAATCATGACTGTGCTGTATCCTAGGAATGAATGGCTGAAACTTGAAAGTCAAGTTAAAAATTCCTTATAATGCTGCTCTGTTTGCCTCTCACTCAAACATGAGTAAATTATGTGTAGTGCCACTCGGGTCAGTGGTTCAGAGGGAATGTAAATGATAGGAGTGTGTGGCCTAATATTTCAGGAGATGCCAGTTTAAGGGGTTCAGCTAATTCGCATAGTCTCAGATTCAGGTCTCTGAATGTCACTTCAAGGTTCTTCCATGTTTTGGATATAATATATCCCAGTCTCTTGCAACTTAAGCAGAACTCCTAGGCACGGACTGCTTAGCCAAAATGACCTATCCATGACTTTTAGAAAATTCAAAAGGGCAAATCTTCTGTGTTATCTCTAAATGTCAACATTGAATCGACTTGATTTTCTGCAATAAAAACACATGCCGATGTAAGCAAAATGCACATCTGAGCAGGTTCCCCAGTTTGCTGATCACATTAAAGTCTACAAGAAATTTCAAATAGCTCTTGGTTAGTAAGGACTTTCTCCACTTGTAGGTGGAGTTTCCCTCTTAGATGGCTGCAGGTTTATATTATTTACCAAGCATTGCTCTTACTTTTTTTGTGTGTGGCATCAGCCTGAAGCCACCCAAACAATGGAATACTGAAGACCAGCTGTGTGAAGTAACATATTAGCTGGCTGTTTTAGTCCCCCCAAGCCTGCTAACTGCAAGTGAAAAAGCACAAACCATGCCTATGTCCTGGCTACGCATGCAAGCAAAAGATTTCCTCATGGCTTTTACATTAATGCGCTCTAAACTGCTAAGTCAGAGCTCTTATTTTCCCCTTGAGCTGGCACTGCAGGCCAGCTCCCTTTAATCCACACATTAAGCACACATTTTAAAGAGTGTTGTTTCTGGAAAGATGTTCAGCAACTTCCCTTTTGAATCCAGACGCAGAGGTCTCTTTCCAGAATTGATGGCCTGTACTCGAGTAAACTGCTCTGTGTCTGGGCTTTGTGAAAGACTAAGTCTGTGAGTTCAGGGATCACCTTTCTAAATGGGGCCTCGTAAAAGGCAAGGTGAAAGGAAGGGCAGCTTGAAGGGGGGGAAAAATAGATGAACCTCAAGAGTTTGGTTTGGCAAGAAACAGTGCAAGTTCATTTAGCTTTAAAAACTTTTACTGGACTCTCCCCTTTTTTAATTATACCTCATTTTTATTACTTTCATCGTGTATTAATATATAAAGCATATGGATGTGGCGCTGTACAAGTATGACTTGAACCTTAATTTCTCTCATACATTCAACCAGTGGTATCAGAGAAATGATGTCCTTGTGGCTTTCCTCACCTTGGCCTGTTAGGCTCATGGTGCTATCCAACATGGATGGCTCCATACTCACCATACAGGGTGCAGAATTAACAGAGAAAACCCACAGCTTTGCTCTCCTGTATGCTTACAGTCAATGCAATTATCCAGCCAATGCTCACACCTCTCACTAATGTCTTGGAAAGAAGGGATGCCCTTCTTATGGGCTGGGGGTGGTAGCTGGGTAGAGTGTGTACCTCCAGCTGTGATGACCTTCATGGTCCTTTGTGAGGTCCCACACAATGCTTTTGTCATATCTTGGTGATAAAGTTGAGTCGTGCTGTAAGGAATTACCTTGACCATTGCTTATAGTCCTTCCCCCTGTACTTGGTACTGGTGAGGTTGCACCTCAAATCTGGTGTTCAGTTTTGGGCCCCTCCCTACAAGACACAAATTGAGGGGCTGGAGCATGTCAAGAGAAGGGCAATGGAGCTGGGAAAGGGTCTGGAGCACAAATGTGATGAGGAATGGCTGAGGGAACTGGGAGGCCTCAGCCTGGAGGAAAAGGAGGCTCAGGGATGACCTTTATCCTACAACTCCATGACAGGAGGATGTAGCCAGGTTGGGGTCTGTCTCTTCTCCCAAGTGGCTTGTGATAGGACAAGAGGGAACAGCCTCAGGTTGCACATGGGAAGGTTTAGACTGGATATTAGGAAGGAAAAAAATTTGTCGGTGAAAAGGTGGTCAGGCTTTGGCCCAGGCTGCCCAGGGAAGTGGTGGGATTACCATCTCTGGAAGTGTTCAGAAAATGTGTGCATGGTTTTGTGGTGAACGTGGCAGTACTGGGTTATTGGTTGGAATGTATGATTTTAGAGACCTTTTCCAACCTAAACGACTTTAGGATTTTGTGATTCTGTGATTCCAAGGCTACTGCACTTGCTGTGTGCTGGTGGTCATCCTTTTTCACTTGTGACCCATTTAATTATGGTTGCAGCAGGATCTATACCTCATTACTGTGTTCATTGGGAACATTTCCCAGTAAGGCAGTTTATTTAATTTTTTGTGTCTGGAAAAAAAGTGCCGTGGGTTCTTCAGTATTCAGTAGACTGTCTGAGGGGTTGACATTCTTTGAAGGCCTTTTCTTTTGGGGTCAGCAGTTGCTAGAAATAAGGTTTATACTGTCTTAGGAGTAAACATGTTGGATATTTCATATAAAGGCTTCCTATATTTGCAGTTTAAAAAAAAAATCTCTTTATGTAGGCAGGACAAATGCTAAGACATTTTGCTTTCAGTCTGCTGATGGCTTTTGCAAACATTAAAAGTATTGCTGTTTCCACTCGATTGATCAAGTGAGTTGCAATGAAATTTAATTTTGCTATGTCATTTAAAATAGTTCAGAAGAGTCAGAATACCTATTATGGTGCATCCCCATCGTGCATATTTTTGTGCTTTTGGATAGATGCATTATCTCAGAGACTTGTCTTTAGTGCTGGGAAGTTGGTGCTTGACTGTAGACAGTACCTGGAAGGCTGCATCTATTGTATTCATGACATGCACCATTTACTTCCTTGTTAGCCAGTCATTTTTCAAGGCATAAATACCTTATCTCCATCCAGTGGAGGCACATGAAATCAGAATACCCCTTCCAACCTTTCGATTCATTAAAATAAAGAAAATTTTAATTTGTATGCAGTTGTCTGAAACACAGACACAAAAGGTATGTGGGAGAAGACTTGTGCATGTATAGTTAACTCTGTAATTAATAAGCCAGGGAAATATAGTTAGAATTACTTTTGATTCCAGAAGGGAGACATTGGGGTTCAAATTAAATGGTTTTCTCCAAACCTCACTCATTTCATGAGCCAATGCCAAGAGTGCGAATTTAAAATTCAGTGTTATCCTTGCATTGCTTTTATCAATATATAGGTGGATGAGAAAAACACCAAAATAAATGCAGTGTTACTCATTTCAATGTGTGTAGCTGGACAAAAATCAGGGTTTTTGTAACACGTTACAGTTATGAGAACAAATTGCTGATGGAGTCAGATTGTAATTCATTTTGTTTACAAGTATGTTACACTATCTGGATATGTTTTTACCTGTGTTAATCTCAGGAACTCATCAAAATTATGCTGCATCTAGAAGATGAATTTTGGAACATCTAATCACTAATGATCAGGTTAATTTTAATATTTCTTAGTTTGTTCTAAAAGTTCAAAACATGCTGTCTTGATTTTGGAGGAGCAAGGGTGAGTGCTCTTACAATACTATGTTCCTTTATCCCTGAACCAGCCAAATTTCCTTTCCTAGTAAGGTGACACTACTGAATGCTCCAGAAGAGCCCACGTAAGAGGGCTGGGAATTGTCAGCTCTCAGTGACTTGCCTTTTCCCTCTACCTTACTTTCTCCATCACCAGTTGGAAGTTCTAGCCAGGCAAGTTTATAATCAATAGAATCCTCCATGTTTCCAGCTTCTTACCGTGGTGTTTTAGTCTCTTTGTTACTATACAGTGACCACCAAATTCTCTCTTCTTGCTCAGCCTGGACTTTTCAGTGGGAGGGCTTATAGGGCTGGATCAAATCTAGATGGAAATGGTGCAGCTCAGTGCAGTTCTGCTGGGGTGCCTTGGAATCTGTCGTGCTCAAGCACTGAGGATCTCTTCATACTCTTGTCTGTTTTGCTGCAGATCTGCTGTCAACAATTAAACTTCCTACAGGGAGCCACAACCCTGCCTATATTGATTTTTCTAAACAGTTGCTTTGTTTTAGTGCCCTTGAAGGGACTATATGTCTTTTTAATTAAAAATAAAGTAAATATCAAACGAGTGATGAGGGGTGCAGTGGGCAGAAAACCAACTGCATATTGACTTTTTGTTCTGGAGATGAATTCATAGAAACAGCTTACAAAGGAGTCCAGGACATGAAAGTGTTTCACCCTTACTGGTTATCTCATATGGTGGACTCATGGGAAACATACTGGCATAGCTGGGAAATACATTTACTTTAGACTCTGGAAAATTCAAGAGGTTAAATTCACACAATGGGTTTTTTGAAAGGTCTCGAGATGATCTTCATTGATGCTGTGACTTCATCCCTGAAATCTCTGCACTTCCACTGCCGTGTGTTTGGCTGGATACTCATGAGCTGTGGTTTTCCTTCTCACCAGTGTGATGTGTGCAGTCCCAGTGAGGGCATTATGTGTTTAAGGCACTGGGCGATACCAGCATGAGAGATGTTCTGAGGAAAGCTTTTGGAAGTGTTTAGTATACTAATATATTGTGTTTCTGTCGTTAGTGCTAGTTTTTCATCCTTATTCAAACGACTACTTAAGAATATGTTTATCTGCTGGTAGATATTTAAAAATACTACTAGAAAATTGGAGTTTAGATTTATGGCACATTAAGAAGCTGTTCCAAGTTAGAAGTATGTGCATAGATGAATACCACAGGATCTCATACACAATTAATTCACAGCTGTCTTCTAGGTAATTCAGTTGCATAGCAGTAAGGCCAGCTGAAGCAAGCTTGTAAACACCACTAAAATGTTAGTTCAGGAGCTGATAATAAACTTCTTGTGCAGCTGTGTCAAGCTTCTTTTTGCACCAAAAAACTCCCAACAACTGCCCCTCACAAAAATCCTTGCTGGCTTCTGTTTAGAGATTTGGAGGCATGAGGGGAGATGGGGAAGAAGAGTTTTTCTGACTCATTCTGAGTGCTTTGTGTTTGGTTCATTGTGGGCATCAGTGAAATAATAGAATGAAAAAGGAAAATAAACCCAACAAATAATCAGTAAATCTGTGTGCTCAGGGCAGTGCCATTATTTCAGGTATCAAAGGATGGGGAAACACAGTCACTTTCTGGGGGTCACCCAAGTGGCCACAGCAGAGCTGGGAGCAAAGACCTGCTCTGCAAAGGGCTGCTCTGACATGTTCATTTGACCACCCTGCAAAAGAAAAGGGAAAAGTGGACTTGCATTTTTAACATTTCCTTAGTAAGCATTGAGTAGAATTGCTCTTATGATTTTATGGCTATAAATCTTATTTGACGGTTTTGTTGTATTGTAGTGGGAGATGAATGGGAAGGAGGGTGCAAGGAATTGATCTCTTTATCTAACTAAGAAGGAGAAGGAGGCATGAATTTACAGGAAGAATAGTGAAGCTGTTTAGACCAACTAAATTTTTAGTTTTTTAGAACTTAATCTCAGATTTTTCATATAAAAGAATGTCTGGCTGTCTGCTATAGAAGAGGGTTTACAACACCCACAGTATGCTTGCCTGGGTGGTCACTGTGGTGGGCTGCAGTAACTCAGCTGTTCTCTGGACTGGAGATAAATTGCAGGGACAAAGGAAATCTTCATTTCTCTGGTTTAAATAGTGGTTTAAAGAAACATTCTTAAAGTGGATCAATAAAGTAATCTGTTTCAGGTAGAGGTGAACAAAACCACCCAGGGTAGTACACATCTTTCTCGGTGCCCTTAACATCTCAGTGGGCCTGAGCAGATTGAGCACACATTGTGCTTGCTGACAGTGGGTTGTGTTTTCTCTTTGCTGCTCTTTGTTTGGAGACAGTTTCTTTTAAGGCTGATTTACCAGAGCAACAGTGCAGTGATGCACACATAAGCTTATTTTATAAGAGTAGAACTAAATATCTCAGATTACACAGAAAAGGGGAAAATTTTAAAATTCCTTCTGCTTCTGCCCCCCCAGTTTTGTAGACTAGGGTGTTTTGTAATGGTCTATTAATGAGAATTGCCTTTCTGGTTCTGGATCTAATTATGGAATCGAGACAGCATTGTTGTCTGTGCTGCATGCAGTCTCTTACTTCTTCATAAGCTTATGGTCCAGGGGATGCCAGCACAAAGCTGAAGCAAGTATTCCATTTTTTTTTCTTCCTAATCTTTGCTGCTGGGCAGTCCACAGCCACATGCATGCAAATTCTAAGAGGAATGACAAATTATGGATAAAAAACATCCCTTACTACTGGTAACACCAAATTACTATTTTTCTTCTGATGGTTCCTGTCCTGTGGCTTTTAAAAATATTGTGTATTTTTGCCTTATGAACACTGGCTTGTGGAGTAGCAGTATTTGTAATAAAATAATGAAGCAGAGTCTTCATGGACAAATTTTTTTTTGCAAGATTCTTGGCAGCAGTCTGATAGGGAACTGGCCTTGCTAAAACTCAGCTTATGACAGAATATTCTCTTTGAAGCATAGCTACTCTAACATTTGGTATTCAGTGGCTCTGGGCATAGTACATCTAAAGGAGTGCATCCAATATTGATGGTCTTCCAGTAAAATCAGGAGGAAAAAAAATCCTGTTTCTTAAAGCTCATATTTTTAACTTCTTGTCTTGTTACCTGATCTTGGTCTGAAAGGTCACAAGTGTGAAGCAATAGCAGGGTAAAGCAAAACTTTAGGGAGCTGTGCTTTGTCTTCTGTAAATGCTACTTAATATTTTCTCTAACTTGCAGCTTTGTGGAGAAAAGAATCAGCCCTTTCTGAGAGCACTGCTCTGTACTGGAAATCAGTGTAATACTATAGTGTCTGAAGGTATATTCAAGGCTGTTTTAGATCAGTCTTGTATTGGAGAATGTTGGCACCTGAAAGCCTGACTGCTGCTGTGTTTGAATGTGGTTTTAAAAGCAGTAGTCCTGCCTCTTGTTTGGCCACAGAGAAAATGGGTTTGGTTTCCTCAAGTGACTGAGAATTAATTCTTTGGTTTATTGCTGTTGTCTCTTCCACCACTGCTTTGGCATCCCCTCACAGCTGCAGGTGCTGAGGCAATGCAGGACCACAGGAAGGTGCAGAGAAAGGGACTGGGGCCTTTGGCAGCTGTGCTGCCCAGCTCAGTTTAGGCTGGTTGAGATTTCCACCCTTAAGCTGTGTTTACATGTCCTCAGAGGATGAAATTGGTGCTTCTTAAGGAGTTACTGATCTCCGGGTGAGCCCCTGTAACTGGTTGTGTGGGGCAGTGCCAGGCTGTCTCAAAGGAGATGTTGTTTCAGCTGAGCTGATTTATTTTGCATTTCTCAAGAGGCTGTAACTTCCTGAGATGCAATACCTTGCTGACTTCAACCTGTATGAGCTAAAGCAGTTCCTGGAGGTGTTGGCAGCACTGCCAATATTTGCTGATGCAGAACAGCTGCCTGGGTACCAGAACCCTCCACCAGCATTGCTGTCTGGTGTGATCCTGTCACCACTGACTTTAAAGGTGCATCTGTGAGCTTCTCTGTAATTTTTTTCATAGGAAATGGTGCCAGCTAATGCTGTATGTTCTGTGTGTATCTAAATGTTTATCTTTAAACCTATTAGATGGGATTTTGCGTGGTGTATCTGGACAAGCCTCGCACTTTTTTCCATGTACAAGCTCATCTTGGATAACTGAGACAGCAGGTTTATAATGAGGAACCACTGAAGCCATTCTTTGGCTTTGGAGATTCATTCAGGGTTCATGGCTGAGGCTAAAAACTACAAGGTTGTGGTGTTGTGCAAACAAATATGGAAATAAGGCTTTGGCTTACTTAAGTTTCTCATATACTGTGGAGAGAATGAGTAAATGTGATTTCATTTCTGATATTCTTTACTAGTTTTTCATACACAGCATGGTGTAGAAACATTTGTATTTCAATTTATTTTGTAGAAAAAGACTTCTTTCATATACTCTCAGTCAGCTCATTATGAATAGCAACCTCTGATCACAAAAGGCTATTAATTCTTAATTATCTGCTGGTAATTTACTTGTGCATCAATTTAGCAATCCATTAGGTGGTGATTTATTTTTGAGACAAATATATAATGAAAAATTTTAGGATTTGCTTTCCTTCACCCCCCCTTTTGGCTTGCAGTGGAATTAGCTGATTGATTAGATTACAGGATTTATCCAAACCACACTCTGTGTGTGAGAGATTGTAGTTAAGTACATTAAGAAAATCTGAAGCAAGACACAGATAAATGAAATAGTGTTTTTGATAGCAGCCTCTGAATTAGGCTAGTGGCTGAGAAATTGAAGTTAAATTAACAAAGACTAACGGATTGGTCTAATTCAGGGATTTTTGTCTTGATTTATGGATGTCTAAAAGTTTTTGAGTGGAAATATAAATCCTGCAGAGCGGAGGAGCTCAGTAGCAGTGAGCTGGTTTTGTTCCATACAGTGGTACTATGTGGAGTATGAACTGAAAACTTTGACTTAATGCTGTGTTTTGACAAAACTGGGAGGGAGGGATGGATGGAAAGCAAGACCTCAACCTCCCACTGCCAGTTCAACTGGTCTGTTGTGTGAAGCCATGTCCTGCCCTCTTTGCCCATGCTGAATGGAAACAGGGAAAAACTTCACTTGTTTTGGAAGTAGTTTTCTAGAAGTGTGGGATTTCTCTAAAGCACTCACCTCAGTCCCCATGCTTCTTCTCCAGGGCATAATATTATCTCAATTTTGGAAAAAAACCAGTATAACTTGGCTTTCTCCTATATCAGGAGCTCAACATTTAATTGTGAGTGTCACCTGGCTGACTTGATACTAGTCTTAAATTTGTGACTGTGGCTCAGCAGCTGAGCAGTGGTAGCTGTGTGGGGAGGCAGCTTTTGGTAATTTCATTTACTGTCACTTGAGGTGGACAGGGTGGGAAGTTAAATCCAGTTACTTCTGTTAACAGTTGTCTATTCACACTTTATTCCGTGACTTCAAGGCATAACATCACAGTTTATACTTGAGGTACTGGAATATATTAGTTTTTTCTGGTGGTTTCACATGCATCAAATCAGACCTCTTTGCTGAGCTGTTCAGCTGAGAAGTTAATTAGTCATTAAAAGAGTTAATTTCCCTATTAGCTTGAGTTAGCTTTAGTGGACTGTCTCGAAACTGCTGTAATGTGATTTTTGCAAAGTGAGTGGGCTCTGTTTGGCTGCTGTTCTTGACAGCACAGAGCTGAGAGCAGGGGCAGCTTTTCCTGATGAATGCCCTGTGCTGGCGTGCTAGTTTGCCACTTTTTTGCTCTACTTGAAGCAGTGACAGTCTATGGCACATTTGTCATGTCAAAGATTTTGTTAGTAATTGGCCCCAAGTCTGACAAGATAAATTACTTGGAGGAAGAAGGAGGTGTCATTAAACAAGTATCGTTCACAGTCTTCTGCTGTGTTGGACTCCTTAAGCAGAGCACAGGGTGTAGCACATCCTCAGTGATGGCTGAAAATGGCAAAAGATACTGTTTATGTTCCACATCTGGAATATCCAGGGGTCTCCTGGTACATGGCTGGGAATGGAAGACACCTTGCCAGTGTCCTTCATGACACATCTGGGAGGGCCATGCCCTGGCCAGGCTTCTGCAGATCATCCCTCTGCACTGCCATTCCTTCCCTAACACCTGTGGGCAGCAAAAATCATTGTTTCAAAGGTATCTGAGCCAGAAAGAGGCAGAAACAGAGACCTGAAGAGCACAAAAAAGGCAGATCCAATATCTCTTGAACAGTTGAAATGGGGTCTCTTCTGTTTTAACAGTATTGTGATAGTGGAGCAATAGAGGGGCTGTGAGCCTGAAGCAGTGCTGCTGGCCTGTTCCTCTTAAAATGAGCTTGGTTTTTTCTTGCACTAGGGTTGGGGAAAGCACCAGCACGAGACTGGTGAGGGAGGGTGGTGCTGGCAGAGGTTCCTTGGACCATTGCCTGTGGGTTGTTTTGTCTTCCACCAGTGCTGCCAAAAGTGTTAGCCAGCCCCACTGGTGGCAGCTGCATGCCCCTTAGAGAAGAGTTCCCAGTTGTCTGGCCAGAAAGACAGAGCTGAGATGCAGAAATTACACTTTCACATAAGCTGTGTATGTTGTTCGTCAGACTTCTCCTTAATTGTGTTTAGCCTGTAAACGAACTGATGTAGTTTGTGCAGTTTGTATCCTGTCTTCTCACACTGAGCTGTGGTGGCAGCACACAGTGGGCTGTGTGGAGCTGGCAGGGACAGTGGGTGAGGGACAGTAGGAGAGGGCAGCCAGGAGCAGGGGCCAGAGGTGCCAGCACAGTGCTGAGCCCAGCCCAGCAGGAGCTGGGCACTGCAAGTGTAGCTGGCTTGTTTTTCCCTCCTTAGAGAGGCTGTTTATCAAGATAAATAATGGCATGCTAGTTTGGGAGAGGGCACTTGATCAGCTATTTCTCCTTAGTTACAGATGTCTTTTTTCTTCAAAGCCATGTACTCAGCAAAGCACAGAGCCAGCGTAGCTGAAATAGCCACAGAACAGCCATGCTGACTGATCACAAGGTTCCCAAACAAGGCATCATTTGTTTCCAGAGTCTGAGGAAGGTATTCAGTGAAAACCTGATGGCAGTACATTAAAAATTGCAGTTTATCTTTCCAGCACGCCTGGGGTTGCACAACATCAGCCCTGCATTCAATCCACAAGTGAAGAACAGGAGCAATTCTGTCTCACCAACCACCAGAAAATGATGGGTAGCTGCAAATAGCATATCTTTCTTTGGCAAAGGAAAGAACCTGACAGTATATCAGAACTCTTAATAAAATCATACCTTTTAAAAAAATTCAAAATAATTGAAAATATCTGGCAATCTTTTTTCTCAAGGCTATGTGAGATGTAACCTGATGATTTCTCTGCATCTTAGAGTGAGAATATGATGAAAGAGAGGTGGGGAGATTTTAATAGGGATAATTGTCATGTGGTTTATAGTGAATTCCTGAAAAGTTCTTAAAAAGTTGGGAGTGCTTTAAGAAATGTTTAGAAATGGCCAGGTAGGAACTATAGTCCATAGAGAAGAGAATTTCAGTGGGAGCTCCTAGTATGATAATCCTGTTTTTAAATCAACTATTGCCCTCTGTATGTCCACCAGTCTTTGGCTGTACTTTTTCCAAGGTAACAAACTCAAAGCCCTAGGGATGATGCTAAACTCTGCTTTTTGCAAATTAATTAAGGAGTTTTTTTAAGGATGAGGAAGAAGCCTAAAATTTAGCCTGAACTACTTTGCATATGTTGGCCTTGGAGTTAACAAATTCAGGTTAGGAAAAGATCAAATTTCATTAACAAAGACATAAGTAATCTGAGTTTGAAAAGTTCCAGTGCTACATCCAGCCTAAAGTCTGAAATGTACAGCAGATACCTGGCTTTTATAGGCAAATTCATTTCTATTCCAGATTCAGACTCAGGGTGATTTACAGTCTGGTTTTGAAGGTGCTTAGCACAGGCCTAAGCAAAGTCTGTAAGCTGGCAATGAGCACTGCTGAGCCCTACAGCTCTGCAAAGCAATAAAAGAGAGAGGTATGAAATGTATTTTTTTTTTCTGAGAAACAGAAATAAATGGTGGAATGAAATACTTCTGTTGATTAATATTTCACTTTGAAATGGATTAGGAAGAAACTGTGAATTATGTATTTCGATTTGATCCACTGCTGCTTAAAATATAATCTTGGTACATTTTGCAGTTAGCACTGTGCATTTGAATTTTGTCTTTTTGGTTTTCCAGAACCCAAAATTAATTGATCCATGTACATGTAAATTGTATGTCTCAATGGTGCATTGTTTTGGTATATACCCTTAAATGTTTTAACATCTTTGTAACTTATTTATATATTTGATGTCACTTAAATTTCTCAGGATGCTTTTTGTTTTCAGTGAGGTGCTACACTCCTCTCCAACCACACAACCAACACTTCAAAGTCAGATAAAATCAGCAGCATTCCTGGCTTGGAGTTTGCAAGTGAAATTCTTTGTGTGTTGAAAGCATCTGTAGGAGACAGTGGGGCAGAGCTCTCAAGCAAATAGACCTTTGTTTTAGGCAGGAGTGCATCAGCAGTTGGTGGGTCTGCCTTGGAGAGATCCCCAGCTCAGACAGGCAGGGTCAGGAGGAAATAGTATTATCTCCATTTTACTAAAGCTGAGGGAGATTAAGTGTGAACAAGAATTCTGAGGCAGAACTATCAAATCTAGATGTCCTGGTTCATTTATCCAGTTCCTCTAGCAAAAATTATCCTCTGGTAAAGCAAAACAGTGGAGTAGTTCATCTCACTGGCAACAGGACAGCATATTTCCTTTGGAAGAACTGTGTATTATCCTCAGTGATCAATAAAGACAGTTTAAAATTTTTCAGGTTTGAAATAAAGTGAAATGAACTGCTAACGTTCCTTGTCTTAGAAAGTTACTGCCAGAGACCTTGTGTTCAATTACTGTCAGCAGAAAACAGAAATGTGCAGTTCAGTGGCAGGTGTAATCACCACTGCCAAGATCTCCTTTCTTGGAAGCATTTAAATCTTACATATCTCTTCATTTTGCATTAGTATTTGCTTTCCCAAATTTCTAGGGTGTGCAGATGTAAAACTGGAGATTGTATGGTCTTATTAAAAGGTTTTGTTTATTTTATTTACTGTGTTATTAATTTAATTGAATTGATTCTTTTGCTAGACAAAATATGAGTAGTTGGTAGTAGAAACAACCCACTGAAACACCTATTTTCCCCATCTGCAACCTTGTAGGGGTAAATATAGAAATGGATGTGTTTCTGATTGCTTACAGCTCATACAATTTACTGCTGAGTGCACACACTCATTAAAAGAAAATTGTTGTTAGTCCACAAGCCGTGCAGCAGATGAGAAACTAAGCAAGACTGAGGTGAAAGGACTGAACAAAAACAGTATGTCAAATGAAGATGGGCAGTTCCTTTGTGATTGGAACCTGTTACTCAGAGTGTGGATCTGTTGATTCATAAATCTTGACAAATGTGCTTATGGTTCCAATGTAATTAGAAGCTTCTAAATTGAAAAGAGCTGGTACCTAAATGCTGAGGAACATCTTGAATGTGCAAGCTGAGGAAACTTCAGACAGTTGGACTTAGTGTTTTAAGTTAAAAAAGAAATAGTAATTGGTTTTAATAAGGTTCATAAGAAAAAGGACAAACATTGGGATCTGAAGAGAATCCTGGAAGACTATAAAATTCATCTGATTTTACTTAGTTTCTAATTTTGCAGCCCAGAATTTTCCAGTCTGTTTCCAGAGCCTCTTTTTTTAGTAATCCAATTTTCAAATGTGTTGAACATCCTTCAGCTCTTACTGGCTTTGCTGAGAGCTGCAGCTCTGAAAACTAAAACATTTTCTTAGAGGTAGAAGAGATCTAAACAGAAGACAAACTGCAGTGATCTGCTGAGAAAGGCTGTGGTATATGAGAAGTGTTGTACTTTTTTGATGAGGGGCAGGCAATTGGATTTGGATAAAGAACACTAATATTTTGCTATGTAAAACCAAAAAGCCTTTTGAAGGTGCTGGTAGCACGTGACAACCTCAAAGCTTAGCCCTGTAAAGGACCAGGGAGTTGGAGTTTGAAATCTGTGAGCTGCAGAAGATTCACTTGTAAAAGCAGAAGTACTTTTCACTTCATACTTTGGCACATAATATCCTCCTTGCTGGCGCTAATGATGTGGAGACATTTTTCTATCAAATGGTTTCTGACAATTCAATTGCCAAAAATACTCAAGTGGCAGAATGCAACTGCAATTACTAACAGTGTGCTTGCCCCAGAGTCTGTAAATTCTCTCATGAAAGCCTAAAAAGCCCATTCACATTGTCTAGAAATAGCAGCAATAACCATGGTAATAAGTTCTTCTCTTTGTTGCTGTGGTTCAATTCTTTTCATGGGTAGGCTGCAAAAAAGCCATTTGATTTTTCTGTAGCTGCCTCTATTGTAAGGAGATGTTTCTGTTCTCCAGTAACAACAGTGCTACCGAAAGCTCTGCAGCAACCTTGTTTCTAGGTCTGGACATTTAGCTGAGGGAAAGAAACTTAGAACCTGTTTCAAGTGAGGTTAAACCCAGTTTTGTGTTTGGGCTCTGGCCTGGAGGAAATGATGTGCCCTGAAGGAGGGTGCAAAGAGGAATTGCTGCCCTGGGGAGCAATGTGGCCAAGAGGATGGGACACTTGCTAGAGATTTGGGTTCTTCCAAAGCCACCAAGTGACTCAGTGCCCATCATGTCACTCCTCTATGGCCACTTACCAATCTAAAGCCACCCTAATGCCTTTTGCCATGCCTGAGGTGTTTGCATGCACACAGTCTGTGTTGCTCATGCATGCCCAGAGGTATTCCTTCATTATTCTCCTGAGCTGTAGTGCAGTCCATGTGGACAATGCAGGCTTTGGAGATTCTTTCCATCTAGAGTAGTTTTACTCTCTTTAGTGTGGCCGAAGATGCTGTGATCCTGCAAAATTGCTGCTGGGCAGATTTCTGCAGGGAGTGCTACTGACAATAATAAGGTCTATTAAGATGTAAGATACACTTTATGGGCATATCATGAAGGACTGGGATACAGGAAGAGAATAAGAAGCAGTTCTGTGAGGCAGCTTGTCTGTGCCAAGTCGCTTGCATATGTGAGGGTTTGCAGCATTATAGCTCTAAATCTAGTACTTAGAGACTGCTATTGAGTCACATGGACAGTCAGCTTTGATGCTTGTTAGAAGCAAGAAGCATGAATATAGACTTACTCTCCCTGTTATTAAAGATTATTTTATCCTATAAGATTGTTGTCATGGTATGATGCTTCAACAATTTACAAATGTAGCTTCAGAATGTAAATGCCTTTGCTTCTGTAAGCTCTCTGAATCAGAAGCATTGAAGTTTTCAGCAGCTATTTATCAGAGCACTTGGAATGATACATGCTTTTGTTTATTTAGCTTAAATTTCTAGGACATTCCAAGAGATAAATACTGGAAATTGCTGTCATTGAACAGACTCTGAATTTATTTCTGAAAACTCCATTAACTTCCAGTGTTGAGAAGTGTCTCAAGAACTGTTATGGGGGGGAAAGGGGGGAAAAACCCCCTAACAATTACTTTGCAATTACTACAGTTTGCAGTTAATATTATAGTAGTGGTTACCTCTGTGCTTGTAATTGTGCCTGTGAAGTTTTTGGGCACTGAGACCAGCTGGTACAGAATGACCCACATCCATACCATTAAAAGTCTCTTAACCTACAAAACATTCCCATAGGACTGGAAACAGTGCCAACTCTCAAACTGTGCCTGGGATTGCAAGGGAAAATCGTAGTTGGCACAGGCCAAAATTGTGCCAGGGACTCTTCTAACAGCTTAATAGTAGAGACAGTCATGGCCCAGGGCACAGGAGCATCCCTGCTGTTAGTTTGGGCACAGCTGGAGTCACAGGTACAGCTGCTAAATTAACTTCTCACTGCTTTTCAGGCAGTGTATAAATAGGGTTGCTTTGTTGCAGAGAGTGTCCCAGAATGACATAGCAGCTTTTGCTGAAAAGAGGATTTCGTGTCACACTTTGAAGAATATTAGTGTTATTTTTTGTAACTTTAAAAATCTACCAGCAGCAGAGTCAGATTGAGTATCTGCTAACATTAAATTCTAGTTCTTCACAACAGTGAAAATCATTAAATTGACAAAGAGAAGTCTCTGTAAGTCTTGGGTTTATTTAGTAAACAGATATTACCCATAGATCACTAGGCAACAACAATGTTCTTTGTCAGTTAAACTACAGCTAAATGTTGTGTGATGTCTGGTCTTGTTTTCTCCTTCACACACTTCACCTTTTCAACCTCCACCAGTATTTAAATTCCAGCCTAGACTCTTTTCACATGAGAGCATCTGGGTAGGGAAATTTTTTTAAGGAAAGACATGAGCGTAGTTGTTAGAGATGTTTCTGCACTCTCTATGTAAATGACTTAACATTTCGTGAATGCAAAGTAAATCACTTCTCCCATGTTGCTCAGGTTTAATCATTTTGGATTCTTGGTTAGCATATTTCATAGCCAAAGCCTGAATTTTTTATTCTGCATTTGTCAATGATGCAACAATCACCTCGTTATGTAGGATGAAGAATTATGTGTGTGGAATTTGGGCTGAGCTCTAAGCTTCTAGGAGAGCAAGAAGCTGTTAAGCCATCCTGAGACCCTACATAATACAATGTCCTATATTGGGCTCTCTGACAGAGCCGTGTTAATTTATCTCTGTTCTAGCAGATGACAGCTCTGCTCTTCCCATCCCGGGTTTCTCCAAAGCGACAGAATATTATTTATTTTTCAAGTATATCAAGTAATAGTTTTTTCTAAGTCTTCCTAGTGAGGGTGTCACAGACTTTGCTGTTATGGTTTAGTCTAATTTGAATCGACAATCGGTACCAAATATCAAAAAGTGTTTGTCTCATAGCAAAACCCAAGGGTTGTAGATAAGTGGAAACGATTTAAAATGAGTCATACCATAGTTAGTCCAATGACTTGGATGTGACTCTGATCTTGGTTTCCCAAACACTTGGTTTCTTTGCCTTTTTTGAGGTTGCAGAAGAGCAAATCTTTCGGAAATAGATCATCTGGGTAATGCATCTATCACATTAAAACCTTTGCATTTTTTAGGGTATAGTATGCTTTGCTGCTTCTGCAAATTTTCATCGTGTGATGGGTATGTGATGAAAATTCTAGATTTGAGATGCTGAGAAGTTACTGTTGGACAAAACACTGCCAATAAATTCAGCTTGGAAGATTATTCTGTTTATTCACAGCCCGTGATTCTTTTGTGAAATGAATATCTTAAAGCTAATTATTAAATGCAGCCTAAAGATCTCTGATTACTTTTTAAGGTGAAATTTTTATTAGGGAAGGGGAAAAGTAACTTTCCATTACTGACCAAGAATACTGATGTGCTCCTCGTCATCTTTATTTCGTCCAATCTGCAGTTCAAAAAGTTGTATTCAGCAGGTAGAAATTGTAGAATTAGTACATTTGAGTTCCTTATTCCAAGTGGCTTTAGTAGTATTTAAGTCAGCTTTACAATAAGTTTATGTGTATTAAAACCAATATTAAGAGATTTTTAGATAATGACTCTAATGAAAAAGTATTACTAAGAAGCTATCAAAGAGATCAAATGTACTTAGAAGTGCCATGAAAAGAATATTAAATAGAACAGCAGTGCGTGTACAAAGGCAGCCTAGATTTAAACTGTGGTGCCTTTCCTTGTGTAAATGGGTGCCATTGTAGTAAAACTTTTATACTCTAACCTGCTTACCCAGAAAATATAAAGTATATTTTACCTTTTGGAAAAGATTTTTGAAAAACAGCGGTGGTTCTCTTGCAAATGGTAGTGAATTGGACTGACAACCAAATCATTCTCAGCTGTGCTTCAGTAGAACAAAGTCCCTTGCCTACAGTAAGGTGAAAGAAATGTGGGAAACTGAGCATTTGCCCTCCAGAAGATGACAGTTTGTATTACAGAAAAAAATTGGTGCTTGTTTTATTGAAGGTTGTTACAAGTAAAAAAGTCCTTGAGGCAGTTGAACTGTGAATCAATATCTTCAGAGAGTTTGGATCCGTCTTGGCCTGTTGTTACTTTGAAAAGTGGCCTAATTTGTTTTAGCAAAGGAGTTTGGAAGGATGGCTTTTCTTTAAAAATGCCATGCATTTCTGCTAGCTTGTGTTCAGATAACATGGACATGCACAATCAGTTGGATTAACAGCACTATAGCAATTCCAGTTTATTAAGTATGACTTCTTAATAACTGTTATAAGTTTTTAGGTGACCAAAGCAGGCAGCTGAACCACCTAGAACTTCTCATCTGTGTGGTAAGAAAAATAAATGTGCAGAAATACTGACTTTGCAATAGAACTTAATGTCTTTGGCTGTACTTTTTGGATGGTGCCATCATCCCTTCTTACCATAAAGGCAGTTGGAGAGTGATGCCTCCTCAGTCATGTAGGGATGGAAAAAAATGACAATTTTGATATTTGTTTTGGGAATATTTTAGTGTGCTTTACTCAGATGAATTTCCTAGTTTTTTACTTTACCATTGGTTTCTTTTATTTAGCTACCTATCTAGTCAAGCAAAACCTGGGGTTATGTGAAAAAGAGAAGGCATAATCTGTACCTCTCTAAACATTTTCCCTGCTATCCGCAGGCTAAACCTGGTAACAGTGTGGCAGGATTGGATTCCAGTCTCAGGGAGATGGCTCTGTTTGACCTCAAGCCCCCTGGGTCTGTATGGCTTTCAATCATGGAATCATTGAGTCATAGAATATACTGAGTCAGAAGGAACCCATCAGGATCATCTAGTCCAACTTCTGGCCCTGCACGGGACTCTGCCAAAAATCCCACCATGTACCTGAGAGCTTTGTCCAAGTGCTCCTTGAGCTCTGTCATCCTTGCTGCTGTCACCACTGCCCTGGGGAGTCTGTCCCAGTGCTCAGCCACTCTCTGGGAGAAAACCCTTTTCCTGATATGCAACCTAAACCTCTCTGATGCAGCTTTGTGATGTTCCCTTGGGTCTTGTCACTGCTCATGAGAGTGGAGGGATTGGTGCCTGCCCTTCTGCTTCCCCTTGTGAGGATGTTGTAGACTGAAATGAGGTCTCTTCTCCAGCTGAACAGACCAAGTGATCTCAGCTGCTGCTCATATGGCCCCTGCAGACTCTTCACCATCCTCGTGGCCCTCCTTTGGATTCTCTCTTTTAGTTTAATGTCTTTTTTATATTGCAGGGACCAAAACTGCCCCCAGACCTCCAGGTGAGGCCACAGCAGTGCAGAGCAGAGTGAGACAATCAGCTGGTGATGCTTTGCCTGATGCCCCCTAGGACACAGTGCACATGTGTGAAATCCTAAATTGACAGTTACTTTCAAGTTCATGCCATAGCCCCAGTTCCCTGCTGCTCTACACTGAGTGGCTTCATAGCTGCCCTTTGTATTCAACTTCTTCCAAATGAGCTTCATTTGTTGACAGATTTTGAGATTTTCATGGTTGCCCTGTGCATTTCAATGCACAGTTATAGTCTTTGGTCTTCAAATAATTTATAGCATAATGAATCATTATAGTGCTGTGTGATAAAACCACACTGAGAGGATGGAATCTTAATGGAAGAATGTGTTCACAAAATGTTTTAGAACTGATCTGTGCCCTTGGCAGTCACTGAGTGCTCTCTGTGACCACTGCTGGCCATGCTGCTGTCTGCAATGGCTCTTCCAAGGACAAGAGTGTGAGAGTACTTGAATTGGGCAAACAAGTGGCCTGCAGTGTTCTGTTTTCTCCTCCTCTTTTGTCTGCATGAATTCCACATGTCCTCAATCAAAATTTTTTGATGAGGGCTTCCCTGCCCTACATATAAGAATACATTGCATTAATGTCCACAATACATATTATAGATATGATTGCCTAATGGGTTATGACCACAGTATATGTTCAGATGTACATGCATATATATTAAAAAAATGGGAGCTTAACATCGTGATGTTATGAGGGTTTTTGATCATTGAGGTAACAGATGTGACTTGAATCCTGCAATATGGAAAAAAGTTTCAAACTCATGTTAGTAATTTTCCATGTCCTTTTATTAGTGGCATTTTTACTGCAGCTAATAAGGAATTCAAGATGTTCCCAGATCTTGAATAAGTTACAGTGAAGAAGATATAAGCTTTTCATCCATTTTAACCACCTTCTCCAGTGTTAAGACTGGGATACATTCTGCCTTTATGCCTCAGCCAGCTTGTATGGTCTGCTGTTTTATGTTGCTGCAGCAGACTTTTTTGCTTTCTCTTCATTGTTTTATTAGATGGTTCTACTTTGAATTGCCTTTAATTTCAGAGATGCACGAAAACTGTAATCCTTGAATCGTGCTTTCTTCATAGCAAAACTGATGGGAAATAATTTTGTTCTGCACTTTACATGTGGTAATAACAGTAACTCTTGGCATTTGCTCTTTGTGGTTATTTTAGGTTCTGTACAGCAAAGCAAACAGGCTGTGGGGTCTGGTACTGGCCTCTAATGGAACTTTTAAACTGCTTGTGCAGTCACAAGAGGATGCATGGCACTGGTTATTTGGGTTTCCCAAGATCCTTATTATTTCTCAAGTGCCTGATTATGTTTTGGAGAAGTTAGAACAGATACAAGTCTGTCCCTAAGAACAAGAAAATGGTGTAACTGTGTATGTAGCAGACATATATCTGTATATTTATATTGTGGATGTTGCCACTGATATCATAGGAGGCTCAGGGTGCTTTAGTACTGCAGGAATGATGTTGGAAGATGCTGGTAGTTCATTGAACTTCTCATCTGAGGAGGCAGGAAGGTTGGATAAGGAAAAGAAAGGCACAGTAAGTTAAGAAGTAGGATAACCTAATTTGGCATATTTGAAAAATATCCAGTCTCTTTTAGAGCGGAAAAAAAAGGAGGGGAGGGAGAGTAGTTAGAAAAAAAAGTGTCTTTTCTATTTAAAGATTGTCTGTCCTCATCATCTTGTACTTGTATCTCTCTCACACCTTCTGTCATATGCTTCTGTGGTCACTGTGTACTTCAACAGCAAGAGCTATTTTTTCTGAGTTGTGGACCATTATATCATCTATTAGCAAGGCAAACACAACATTTGAAGCACACTAGTAAAAGGATACTCTGTGGTCCCAGAAGGGTCTGTAAGAAGAGCAGTGATTGACAGTCTGGAGCTTTCTAAAAAACAGAGGCTGAAGGGCACACTCAAACCCCTGACGAACCTCAGTGCAGTTAAGGAGTTTATCCATTAGTTTATCTTGCCACTCTGCTCTGTCTAAACTGAGTGAAAAGAACCTTGTCTTCCTAAAAGCCCATCCATTCAGTTTTATATTTCTGAAATATTTTCTCAGTGAAATTATGGAAGTGATGACAAGCTATGCTGTTTTCATTTTTCCTCTTTTCAGTTCCCCCACAACACTGTGACACATACCATATTTGAAATCAAACTGCAAAAAAAATGTTTCCTGTGATATTTAATTGTGAATCCATTGTGAAATCAGGAATTTGCTTAATAACAAGCTGCTGCTTTGGTGAAGGACTTGGAAGAGGAAGGTGTTGGGTACAATTTCCATTTTCAGGGCACATAATCCTCAGAATGGCATTTAATGGGAGCTGAAGGGTTGGTGGTGAGTTTATTTGCACGGAACTATTTCAGTCATTTCTAATGATTTACCAGGAAGGAAAAACCAAGGTGGAGTTGGCAAGCTTTATAGAGTTTTAAGCTGTAAAATGCAAAAGAGAAGAAAATCCATTGTGAGGAATTATGAGGAAGTTGTAGAAGACTCCATCCAGAGATGGATGATTTCCTTGTGCTGACAACCACAACAGGCTGCTGTCTTTAGTGCAGGCAGCTTACACTGGTGCTTTGACTCTCCTCTAGCTTATGCAGACATAACTCCTTTGACATTAATAAGTTCCTGGAATAGCTGATAGAAGAACTGAACTGAAACCTGGCAGGTATTTCTTTCTGCCTTCCTCTTGAAGTCCTCTCTCACATTTTATGCTCTTTAATGAGGAACCGAAACATGATCACAAATAAATGAGTTAATAGTTTTGTGTATTTTTGCATGTGTGCATTTAACACTCCCAGGTTAGTTCTTTTTATCAGCCAAGTCAACCTTCTCCTGATATTTGCAATTCTTCCTTTTGTGTGAGCTGTAATGCTTGTGGTATTGAACAGATTTCTCCATAAGGATTTTGGCTGAAACAAAAGATGGATTCCTATTGAAATAAGTTGTTGAAGGGATGCAGAAGTGTTCAAAAGCTTCTATTGCATGTGTGCTGTTGGACACAGGGAGAATCCCTAATCCAATTGTTTTCTGTTCATAAAATGATCAAACCATTTCTTGTGTTGCTTATGAAAACTGAAATGTTTCAGAAAAGAATTTTATGTGTATGTATAGAGAGAGCAAAAGAAGCCAGGTGGGTTGAGAGAAGTGTACAGTTTGTTTAGCTTGTATTAATTTGCCCATGTAATAAAGCCAGTGAGAGTAATGACCTGTGCTTTGCACTTTGCAGTGGTGCTCTGCTTCATGTACTTCTATAAAAAGTGTTCAAGCACAGAATTATTCATGGCTGCTGGACAGTAAAGCTGCTCAAATCCTTTCAAAATTAAACCTGGTGGTCAAAATACCAATGTCTTAACCAGATCAATGACTTTCAAAATGAAGTACTTGTACTTCCTTCTGCTTTGGCATGGATATATATTTATGTGTGGTGTGTCATAACTGTACTAACTTAAAAGTAACTGCATTTTTGTTTGGCAGTGCTACTTTCCTTATGATATTTCATAGATAAGCAGTGACACTTGGCAACATTGTTTGATGTGCAGTGAACATTTTTATCAAGAGAACTTATTTCTACTCTGCCTTCCACTGAGATATGCATATAAGCAGCCCTTTTGTGTGCCTTATTTCTCAATTAAATTCTACAAAATCACTTTGCTACTTTGCCTGGAAAGATAAAGGCATTCTCCAGCAGGAAATCTTAATTCAAATTATAAGATGCGTATTTCTCTCTTCCTTTTCGGTAATGTCTGATGCAGTTTTCTTTGTGTTAATGAGTTCCTTAGATCTACCTTTTGATGGAAAATGGCAATGTAAAGAGAGAAATGTTGTTATAAGAACACTGCAGTAATTGTAGCCCTGGTGTGCTGAACTTGATTCTCCCCTTCAAATTTTGACCCTGTGTCAATAGGTCACTGTTGTATTTGCATTTTGACAAATTTCTACTCTATTTTCACTTTGTGCAAATGAATTGTCATAGCCCTGAATGCTTTGCATAAATAGCTTATCATTTCATTAAACTCTGCTTTATGGCTGTCACACTGTGGAGTGTCTGTGTTCTTCAGCCCTTCTGTTCAGTAGACACTAATCTGCTAGACAGTATGATTTGATCATTTATCAGCTATGTTTTGCTCTTGGGTTACCTCAGTCAGCTAAACTGCGTTCTCAGTTGTATTTTGTTTGGCTGTTAATTCCATTCTTTTTTGTCCTTTTCTTTTTCTCATATTTTTAAGGGATATTTTTGGGTAGCCTTATTTCTTTGATTGTAGCTTTGTGTGTATGTGCAGGTATTGATTTTATTTGTAGGTGCTCAGGTAGGACTGTCACTCAAAAAGCAGAAGATACTTGTGTTTTTACATATGCTGTTGGGTGTTTAAACAGTTTGGAAATATAGGAGGAGGACTTTTGTTTATAAGCTCTTGCACAGGTGATGGTGCCCTGGAGTTTTTTAAGCTTGGGTGAGAAGGATGGAATTTTCCAGAAGAGCTGTGGAAGGAAAGGCTCCCCATGAGTGAAGTGCTGTTGCCATTGGGGTGCCCAGTTCTGAGATGGACTACTGCAAACCCAAACCAACCTCCATCCTCCCACACCCATGAACTGGAGCTGTGAGGAGCCTCAGATCCCATCCCCTCACCTCCTGCTGGGCTTGAGTGGAGTGATGGGGGTGATCAGCACCTAATTCACACTGCTCTGCTTTATTGGAGCGGTTTCCTCAAACTTTTAATACCTTAAAAACCTACTTCTTACCTTTTAATCTCCAGTTCTACCCTGTGAATGTACTGGAGAGGAGTCTATGGTGAGAGGAGCTCCTGGGCTGTCTGGGATGTGCTAACCCAGTGTTCCTGCCCCAGGATTATCCTGGCAGTGGCACAGTGTGTGCACGGGGCTGTCTTCTTTTTGTCTCGTCCTTCAGTGAATCTGGGCTGCAGCTGAAACACTTGGATGATGAATATTTTCATATTCTGAGCACTGCTTAGGTGGGCATGAAGTTAATCCACTTGATTGAATTTGGAGCTGCTAAAGCAGAATTATGCATTTGGGGATTTTGCAAAGTAGTTAAAACAAACAAACCAAAAGAACCTCAAAGAGAAAAAAACTATGATGCAGTTGTTTAGGTGTACCCAACCTTGGCCTTAAAATGGTTATGGCATAAAACAGCATAAGGGGAAAAGGATCTTTTGTATCATCACTGCTGTGTTTGCATTTGACCCTGGAGTCCACGAGGGCCAAGTCACGCCTGAAACATTTGCTTCATTTTCCTAATGGGTGCAGGATGCCATAGAGACACATGTGCCTTAGTGCACTTTAGTTTTGTATCAAAAGTAAATTAAAAAGGAGTTATATTGACAAGCTACGCAAATTCTTCGTTTCTATGTTTTCAAGTAACTTACATTTCTCTGCCTGAAATACAATTTTGTTTTTTGGTCAGTACAGCTTGAGTGTCATCTCAGTTCACATTTGGAAACCAATTTTCTTCTTATTGATATTTCTCTCTCTTGATTTTTGTTGGTTATTTTAAATTTCTAACAGTGTGTATGAGGCCCTTAAAATGAAGTCCCACCCAGTTCCTCTTCTTTTTCAAATAAAAGGGAGAATAAACCTTTCAGTTCATCCTTTTTTTTTTTTTATTTTTCCCCCAGACCCGGAAAGGTCAGCACTGCTACAGCAGGATGGAACTGCAAAAGAATTAAACCATATAGCATTGCATCTAAGTGCTGCCTTTTTCATTCCCTATTGATACTTTTCGAATCATTCTGAACTAGTCAGGCCATGCTTTATATTTGTTGTAATTTAGAATCACTACGCTCATCTCCTTTTGATTTCTGCCTAGGAAGGTAGAAAAAACAGTAGTGTCACTGTTCACCATCCAAGACTCTCTTTTTCCTCATCTTCTCCCGGGACACATGCACCTTTTTCCTCTAGACACTGAATTCTCTGGCTATTAGGATGCAAATGAGGTAAACGAGAGAAAAGGCTTCTGCTGCCTCTGCTTTCACACTGAAATGAGAACGTGCTGTAGGTGACAAAGGTGTCGTACAAAGAACTTTAAAAACAGTGGAGTAGCCTTGCACACCGTTCGAAGCAGGAAGCATTTTAAAACTTGTTAGCAAATGATGTAAAAGGAAATTAGAGGAAAAGGTTGCATGTTTAAACACTAGGAATGCAGGGAGTCTGCAAAAGGTTGATGTCCGTTTTCTTAGTGCTACTTGGAGAAACAATAACAAGTAAATGAGATGTAATTTACTAGTCTGCTGCTGTGGCATGTTATGCACATAGGCAAAAGAAAACTCCAAGTCCTTTCTCTTTAAATTGCAGATAGACCACATTAATATTCATTTTGTTCTGTGCCAGCGTCTCATGTTTCAACCCTCCAGATGATAATTAAGACAATAGAAGATAAAATTTTGTACTGTAAAAAATTGCATTCAAGGCTTAACAAATAAGAGATTATTTTGTCCAGTAAACAAAACATAATCATCCTGGCACCCATATGAAGGAGAGCCTAAAATAGAAATGCTACTTTTTATAGGTCATGTAAAATGTCATCATCTCTTTCATTATCGATACTATTTGGATGAAAAAGAACTGATTAATTTAAAAGAACCTTGGCTTATTTGCTAACAAGGTTATTTTTTCATTGATTGCTAGGAAGTCTAGTTCTTTTGCAAAGGGTTGCAAATTATAAGTAAATCAATTGTCAGCCTATGGAGATGCATCTGCCATTTGTGTGCTGGCAGTGAAAGGCTTGTGTGTTCATGGTGTTTATTCAGCAGCTGTGGATATACCTAGTGGATATACCTAGTTTAAATGGAATTTCTAGGTCTGAGCAGAGCTGGAAAGGCAGGACCAGGGGAGCATCATATTGTATCTCTTAAGCTTCTTTTAAAACCTCAAATATCAAACAGGCTGTGTCTTAAAGGAAAAGCCAAAACCAAAGAAATTTAAAATTAGACTAATGAATTGATATTTAGGCATACAATTTTAAAACCCCCCAGGGTAGAAGTGTGAAAAAACACATGTCAAAGGTGGTGGGTTTACCAGGCCAGCCTGGGCAGCCTCCCTCAGAAACAGCAGAGTTTATTTCTAGGAACCTGAGGGACTCACCATGGGGCTTGTTAGCAGGGGAGTGGGAGTGCACAAAGCTGGGGACAATAGTTCAGCTCCTGTCTGGAGAAGACTTGGGATTTTGAGTCCTCTCTGTGAACTGCTCATCTATGGCTCCTGGGTGCCTGCTGTGTGTTATGCTCCATTCTATCTAAAAAACCCACCTGTCTTCCAAAGTTCCTCCTTTGTTCATCTACTTTGGTTCAGCCTTTAAAAGTAGGACAGTGGGACTGTGTTGAAGCAGGAACAGTGCATTATTCTGGATTGCTCCTTTGATAAATAGCTACTCCTTATGTGCTATTGGTCTGACACCTTTTCTTGCTAAGCTGGGAGGTTCTGACCCAAAGTCCTTTTAAGTCAGCAGAAAAAACTCCTGATGGCTTAATGAGTGGAGGTAGAGCTTTCTGAAGTTCCAAAGTAACATAAAAGCAGAAACCCCAGTAACATTCACTCAGCAGAAATGTGAGGCCCATACTGTGCTTTCCTGCATCTCTTGCTAGATCATTTTAGACCTCTACAACTTGTTTTTCCCCTCCAGTAGTAGATGGAGTACAAGAGGCTTCAGTGTACCTGTCTTGCTCAAAAAGTCTTTCAGCATTGCAGAAATTCCAGAGCTTTAACTATGCACTCCCAAAAGTGAGAGAAGCATAAAATGAATTTGTGGATAAGCTGATTAGAGCTTTCCATTTCAGCCAGTGTTAGAGACCTCCATCCAAATGCATTTGATTAAATGGGGCTGAAAAATGCTTGTTAGCAAACCAACCGAGAAAGTACAAGGAGAGCTCTCAAAAATTAAAGAATAAAAACTTGAGGAAGAATTGGTATTTAGACAATTAACGCTGATTTTTATTGCTTTCTATAGCATCTCTTGTTGTCTTTAGCTGGATCACCAGAATGCTTATCAAAATAATTTAAAAAATAAAGTGGCTGTTGGTTTTAATGGCAGCAACAGTAAAAGCTGATACTTGAGCATGCAGATTTCCTGGCAGAATTGCAAATTGCTTAGAACCATGTGAGTCTGGACAGCCAACACTTACTGGCAGAAATGGGCTTAAAGCATGGTCAGGTCTACTTGTGTCCTGTAAAATGGGAAAAATCCCATGATGCCAAAGCCAGCAGCGAAGCCTGATTAAACATTTCATCTCTGCTTTTCCTGTTAATCTTTCACAAAAGCCCTTCGTTGTGGATATACAAGAAAGCCACCAAGACTGGCGCTGGAAAAAGTAATGGGAATGAAACCAGTGTTTCCTTTCACTTTGAATTCTGGGAAAAAAATCTGTTATTTTGACCTCTTCTGGTCTTGAATTTGTCAGTTAGTTGTTTTTAGTGTGAGATGCCCGCAGCTGAGTAGATGTGCTCACATAAAAAAGGCTTTGCTTGCCAAAAAGACCTGTATTTCCTTTTCTACCAAACCAGAATCTGTGAAACTTCATTCTGGAGGTACCAGTTTTTTGGGGTTTCAAAACTGAACTGATGCTTTGGTTCCCTTTTTGTTTACAATGGGAAGATCAAGCCTGGCTATTGGTGGCCTTTCATAAGCCACCTCCTTCAGACTGGTGTGCTAATTGTTATTCCTGCAGTATGCATTGTCTAAAGATTGTGAGAAGGGGAGAGATAGGGAGCCTGTGGGCAGAAGGGCTTGACTGACTGAGCTTGGAAACTTAGGATGCAGTGGGCAGGAGCCTGGCAAGCTAAAGCATGATCTGAAAAGGCGCCATCAGAGCTATGTGTGCTTTCTGCAGAAATGTCAAGTTCCTGAGGAATGTCTTCATTTTGACAAATGCCATTTTGTGATCAAAAGCATTCCATGGAAAATGTCTAACCCTCCATATGCCGAGTTGAGTGTTTCTCTTTATTCCAATATTATGTTTTTCACCAAAAGAGATCATGTCCTTTTGATTCTGCTGCAGAACTGCTCTGCTTTAAATCTAAAGGAGCAACTTGTATGCCGTTTCTTTCTAATTAAAATGCTTATACTCAAAAATGTGTTTTCCATTAAAAATTCCTGCACTAATAAGTCTAAATCTTGTAGCTATTGTCTCTGGAAATATATGTTTTGCTATATGCTACATATAAACATTATTTCCTGTTGCAGTGGTTTTTACCATCTGTAATATTCATATTTGTTTCTTGGGGGGAAAAGTTGGGGTGACAGATACATGACACAGGCACTCCTAAACTCATTAAGAAAACAAGACCTTGTGACCAAGGCAAAAAAGATGTTTGTTACAGAGCCTAGTAAGCTTTTTCGTGTACTTATTTTGGTTTTTATTGCCGAACTTGCTTTATATGAGGTATTAAATTTAAGTTGGAGACCAAAGCTATTCAAGTTACTCTTGTGTTTTTGTGTGTTGAATGTCAATTTTTTTATATTTTAGCTGTCATTAATGCAGAGGCTACAGAAGAGAAGGTTTGCTCTATGTGGAAGAGACAGTCCTGAGAATCAGAACATTTTTGTTTTACAGGACTGTATGTGGAATAGTGAACAGCACCATTGCCCTCATTGATGCTGTTTTGAGCTTTCCCAATAAGATGTAGTAGTACTTTATTAAAACCCATAATGAACTGGACTGCCGTAGTTCTTGCTTGCTTCAGCCAACTCATTTATTCCGTCAGTGTTGTAAAAATCCTTATTTTAGAATTTCAGTTCCATTTCCTGCACAAAAGGGAGGCCCACAATGCTGTGTATTGAATTGCTTTTACAACAGAATAGTCATGTTAATGCTTTCCTTTTACCAGTGAGGTTTTCTCCACTTGTGTAGGCTCTTGGTCAACTGAACAATTGAAAAGATTCAGCTCATTGCAGCATTTTTCTCTGAACTCTTTTAAATTGCTGTTGGCTCCCACATTCTTCCAGATACTTTACCTGGCCCGTTCAACACTATCTTCCTAAATTACATTTCCAAGTAATAGCTCAGGACATTACAGAACTAGTTTAAATCAATTTTTCTTTAAACTTGAACATTTTTGTTCAAGAAAAACATTTAATCTTGATGTAATGTTTTCCGGGGATGGAGAATGCCCTCCAACCCCCAGAATACACTTCCAGTGATAGAATAAAAATAAAGCAAAAATAATTGCAATTACAATAATTAACCAGAGCTAGTCAAGTTGCTTAGATCTTGTTTTCCCTTTGTCTACAACATGAAATTGAAAAAAGCTGCAGTCACTTTCCCTATAAATCAGGCTGTTTTTTAAAGCAGTGTGACTTTCTTATTCAATTTTTGTGGCTTCTTGTGCCTCTTGTAAAGTGTGCTTCAACAGCTCCCAACTGTTATACATGTTTTTCCATTTAAATGTTTTTTCTCAACAGATTTAGCTCATAATTATTTTCAGCTTTGAGAGCCTGACTTTCTAAATCACAAAGCATTGTTGCCTGTGTACTTCTTTTCTGTATTGTATGCTAGGAGTTTGGTGTCTATTCTATATGTACATAAATCTGTAATTATATTTAAAAGAGGAAAAAACCAAGCAGATCCTTCTGAGGTTAAGCTTAGTTGTGCTCTTTGAAAATAGTATAGTAGGACCAGGACCTTTATTTATTATGGCAAGACCACAGCAATTCTTTTTTCTGGTTTTACTTGTGTCTTGGCAAATCTCATTTCTGGGAAATTGCTAGGGCAAGTTCAAAAATTAACCTGTAGCCCTCTGTAAATGGATATATTGCAGAGGAAAAAAAAAAACCTATTTTTTTTTTTGGTGCACCTGAGTGTGTATCATCCAGCCACACTGTATAGAACGGGCCAAGAGAGTTGATATGGACAGATCTGTAAAGGGACACATTATGATTTTTGGCTGGTTTCTTCCAAGAGGGACGACATTTTGTAAGTGATAGAGATACTTGTGAGGAAAAAAATAATTTAAAAAGCAGCATCAAAATCCTAGTGGTACGACAACGTCTGCATTTGTTGTGTGCTTATGGCCTGACAGTCACAGTTCTCAGCACTGGATTTTATGTATTCAGTGCCTCTGGATATTAGGCTGTTGTATTGACATGTGCCTGGGAGCCAGGGAGGTCGGAGTGAAAAACTGTAAAGCTGTGATTAGCATTCAGAGGTGACCTGGCTGGGCAATGGGAGTTTGTCCCTCCAGCAATTAAGGAGGAACAAGAATAACTTGGCTGCTGAAGGAGTTTGAGGTCAGGTTTAAAAAATAGCACCAAACCCCACTATCTACACTTAAGTTATGGAGAAAAGCAAGCAAAACAATCAAAGAATATGAATAGCTACTTAAAATTCCCCAATTCTGGCATGTGTGTCACTTTTTTCCCATTTTTCTGGAAGAACCAAATGCTGTATTTAGGGAATGGGTTTCAGATTTTGCAAATATTTTCCTAGTGCTATTCTAGAAAATGAGTTTGTTGGCATATTGTTATGTGGGGCTTGCTCTGCTAAAGCATTGTAATGCCGTCTGTTTCTCAAGCTGATTTGGCTTTTACAGCTCAAATATTATATCCTACTTTTAGAACATATGGTAACTCAGGAGACATACAGAGATATGCATCTCATTTCCAGAAACGGGCCGTTTCCTTGGACTGAAAGACTGCAAGTGCTTTTCATCTTGATTTTCGTGTTCTTACTATTCTAACTAGACTTTCTTCTTAACCTCCTGCCCTACTTCTGCTGCCTCCCATAAGCCCTCCTTGCATCCCAGAAAAGGCAAGGCTTGCTGGCAGCTGGGAGTCAGAGCAAAGGAGAAACAAGGCTCCCTTATCCAGGTTGCCTCACACGACACAGTTGTACAGAGTAGGTGTCAGTGACAAACGCTGTTGTGTGGCTCCCAGGCAGGCTGTGCTGTCCTGGTGAAGTATGACCCGAAGGTTGGATTGCTCACGTAGCCTGGTCTGTGTTCATTGATGGAAAGCCTTAGCACAGAAGGGGTGTGAGCCACTCAGCCTGAATCTTTCAGAGCCGCTCATGGAAAGAGGCTGCATCCCATGGCACTCTCTTACAATGACTTCATTCTGCATTCACTTCAGTTGTGTAGGAGGTTTTTTCTTTTCTTTCTTGGTTTGTTTTTTTTTTTTTAAATAAAAAGCCTACGTGGCAACTTTAACGATTCCTGCCACTATTGGCTGCTTCATACTCCTCATTGCTCTTCTTTGCTGGAACACACAGTGTAAAGTGCCCCAGCACAGCAGTGTCTTTGTGTGCACGACAGAATGCCTTCCTCAGAGGAATGCCTCTGCTTCTCTAAGTTCACCTCTGGGTCTGGCCTTCTGTAAAGTTTTGCAGAGCTGAGGCTTTGCTCCGGGCACTTGGTTTAAGGTCACTGCCAAGAGGAAGCATTTATGGACATAACTTTAATGTTACAGCTTGATTGTCAGCCAGTTAACTCTGGTTCTACACTGATCTGGCCACAGAACTGTCTAAAATTTAGCGTGATGCTAATCCAAATGTCATTGAAAGTAAGTCTAAAGGATGTTGCATTGCTTTGCTCTTTGCACACTTACCTCCCCAAGCTTTCCTGTGAAAACATTATAGTTTGTGTGGCTGTTAATCAGTATTACAGTTTTATCTTGGAGCTGCTTCATGTTAGTAGGAAAATGTTCTGCATTTGTCATCCCAGCAGGTCCCTTCTCTCACCCTGCTCTCTATTGTCACTCCCAGAGATCACCTGACAGTCTGGACTCCCTCCTTGTTGTGTGTCTATGGACTCTCCAAAGTGACAAGGAAAACAAAAAGCTGAGAGCTTGCAGAACTTCTTGAAAATGGCATCAGGGAAGAAAAGAGGTCTCTTATGAGTAGGAGTGGTTAATCTCCAGCTCTTAGTTGGATTTGTGGTTAATATGCCTACAAAGCACCCTGACTGGCTCCATATCTGCCAGCATCCATATGGATGCAGCAAAGTCATGTTTCTGAAGCTCTGTATCTGTCCAGTCCAAGTATGTTTTAGAGGTATCTATGTCCAGCAGTCATTAGTATTGCTGACCTTTTTTTCCCCCTCTTCTATTCATCATGTTTTCGTTGCTTGAGCAGCATGTTTTCAGTTACCCTTGTTTTTGTTTCACATGTATCAGATTTTCCCTCCTTAGACTTCCCCTGGGAATGTACAGTTGCTGCTTTCTCTGGAAAAATGTCATTTATTTAGTGTCATGGTGCTTCATATGGACACAAAAGATATGATTTAAGAAGAGAGGAGCAGAAAATGTCCTCATATTTTTCCTCATGCCCTTACTTTAAGGTAGGATCCCTCTGAACTGAAACTTGCTGTACCCTGCAACAAAGCTGTGGCAAAGAAAACAAAGTCATGTTTTTGCTTTGTGTGAACACAGCTTTAATAACCCTCGGTGCTTTGTGTCACCCGCCGACACTGTGGACTCTTGACCTCCTCAGACACAGAGAGAAACCAAACTCAAACCTCAGTATTTTGAAGAAGAAAATAGTGAAATAGTTCCTTCTTAAGGTAGAAAGATCTGATTTGTCTGTCCAGGACAGAGCATGCACCTTTTCCTGGGCCTCCCTCTCTCCCAGGTCAGGATTGTCCTGGTCTACAAAGATATTGGAGGATGAAGGAACATTTCTTCTCCAGGAGCTTCACAAAATTCAAGGCTGAATTTCTTCAGAAGCTTGAAGAGGCCAGAGGGAGAGAAAGACTAGGCTTGCTGCTGCATTTGCTGGTATTGCTGATCTGAATTCAGTTGGGGGCAACAGAAGTGTGTTTGTCACAACTGTTCAAAACTTTTAGGACTGGTGTATAAATAATAGTATTTTTTTCTTTTCAACCTCCAAGCCTCAACTCTGTGGGTTTTTCTGGCACTTCTCAGCTGAAAGGCTATTTGTTTAAATTTGCAGTAGAAATTTGAATCACTACTAATGCACAGAAAATAAGGTGGAGCACCCTGTGAATACAGTAGATCAGGTGAGGTGCTTGTAGAAGAGTTTCACCGGGGATTTATGATCTGTTAAGTGTATTTCTGTAGCAGCAAATGCTGAATTACCATTTCAGTGCTGGTGCATTCACCCATGCAGGTTGAGAGCAATACCAAAGGTACTGTGCCAAGAAGCCTCTTGCCTGCTTCTGATTCTGAGCACGACCCCAAAGTTTTGAGTGAATACATCTCCTTCAGATTCACAGCTTACACCTAAAATAATATTTTAAGAAGTTCTGTTAGTAATAAAGTAACAAGTGTTATTCATTCTCCAGACAGGAATTACTAGCTGAACTAAAGTGCTTGCTGCTGATTCAGCAGTCAGGCTGCTGCTGAAGTCTTAACCATGCTCCATCAAAGTGGAGTTTTATTGCTGTGTAGGTAGTTCATCCTGTAACCTCGTGCAATTCTTTATAGCAGAACCCTCCAGCTTATCATAATTTCCTTCCACTGGAAGGCTTTTGCAATGGATGAAGCTTTGTTGTTCTGAGAATGGTTTAAAGCATAAAAATTGGGAAGTATTTTATGTTTTATTTCAAGAGGTAGGTAAAGGATGAGCAGTCGTTTTGCTTTGGTTGTGGTATGGATTTGTTAGAATAATGGCAGTGTCCAGGCTCTGATCTGAGCAGTTCATCTGTCTGCTGTCTGGTTCTAGGAGGCTGCTACAAATTAAAGTAATATACTGGTTGGGACTGTGTGTAGCATTTCCAACAAAGATCCAGTTTGTACCCTCAGACCAGTAGTTTTGTCACTAGGGACTGTACACAGTGGAATGGAAACAATCATTGACAATAACAGATGAGGTTATTGAAGCTTTTATGGGGAACATCCAAACATCTGGACTTTATGGTACTGGTATTGGTACCCAGCAATAAAAGTTCATGGGTGTTTTTTGTTTGTTTGTTTAGAGAAAAAAAAGAGGAGAAAATGGAACTGGGATCAAATTAGGTGTTTGCTGAGCCATGTTAATTGTTAAACTGAACTCCCATGGCAATGTTTAAATACCATTTTAGAACACTGAGCCATAAAAGGTTTTAAAGTTTACTTGTGTTAGGAAAATGTAGTACCAATTAATTTACCAACATGTTATGGTTTTACAAGGTGCCTTCATTTCATGGGTGGCTGGAAGACAGAACATGCTTAGATTATATTGAATTTAAGAAGCCACATGAATACTTAAGGCTTTTAAACTGGATGTTTTGTTTTGTGATCTTATTTGAACTCTGGCCAACCATGATGAATGTTTTCTTGTATCTTTGACCTCACAAGAGACATGAAATAACAAATGTAGGCACTGGAGTTTATTTACTTATTTACTTAGTAGTTAAAACAAGAAAGCAAACAAAACCATGATGTATTTCACCTCTTCTCCCCAGCAGCCCCTTGACAAATGGCTGTTGGAACAGTGCTAAACTGTGACCTTAAAGCCACAGGCGTAATGAAACTGTGATCTGGCAGATGTGACAGACTCATCTTACATAAATCACTCTCTTTTGTCACTGCTGGCATATGGCCAATGAATCTTCTAATTATTGAATGGCTTTTATAGCCCCATTATTTATAATCACTTTTGGACAGCAGCTGGAAGACAAGGATGGGACAGAATGAAACGATACAGCACAAACTATTATCATTTCTATAACAACTGCTGGGATTAGGAATATTTTATGATGATATGGTTACCAGCACAGTTTTCAGCCTTCATTTTGTCTTTAAGATGGGCTCCTGCCTTGAGCACCTTGCCATGAAAATTATTCTATTAACTGATCCAGAAACAGAAATTAGTCTCTCCAGGAATTAACAAAATATAGATGTGAGTATCAGAGCCATGTTTGCATGAGGACTTGAGGAAAATCCATTGCAAGTATTGGTAACAGACAGTGGTGATGCCCTGGCACTACTGTCGTGCCAAGTGCTGTAGGGAAAAGTTTTAAGAACTGTCTTCTGCTTTCCACTCACTGCTTTAGAAAATGTGAGCTGCAGGTTCTCTCCTAATAACTCTAAACAAGTGGGGTTTGGAGGTTTTTGGGGGGTTTTGGTTTGGTTTTTTGTATTTTTTCCTCCTTATCTGCAGTTCTGTGTTTTGTAGCACAGAAATAAAGCTCTGCCAACCATGATAATTTATTAGTTTTTGTTAAATACCTTCAGATAGAGGTCTTCAGATGAAAGAGAGTATGTTACAATCAGGGGTTTATACTGCAAATCCAACATGTGCAATCTTTGTGTCTTTAAAAAAATTGAATCCTTCCCTCTCGATGTAGACATCAGGGTGGTGAGAGCGAGTCTTAATCCAGATGACTCTATTGCACTTTTATCCCTTTAGTGAGGCCTTTAACCTTTCATTGCTTCATGGCCCCGTTGTTTTGAAATGATCTTTGTCTGCCTGTAGAGAATCCCTCTGCTAAAGATGCCTTTAGACAGAGATCCCAACAAGAGAAGGGGGATTCTGCTGCAATTCAGGAATGGAAAATGGATTTTTCCAGTTCAGATGCTATCAGCCACTGAGAATGTAGGAATTGATAGCCTTCCCAAAGAAGGGTAAGGCAAAAAAACATATACTGGTGTAATCTGCTTACAGGAGTGTAATATAGGTCAGGGACCAGTGTGTCCCGGGCTTGACCCTGACCCATCTTTGCTTGAGCATCTCTAGGCTCTGTCAGAGTGTGGCTGTTTATCAGGATTATCTATGACCATCACAAAACATAAATGGGATCAAACAGCTGCAGTAATTAATACAAACTATAAAATGATAGTTTCCAAATGCATAAAACATGAGTTTAAAATATATCTTCAGAATCCACATATTGCACAGTTCTGGCATAGACTATGCACCAGCTGGCAGGAAGGTGCTGGCAGCTCTGCAATGTTCACACTCAGCTTTTTCTTGGAAAAAAATTCAGATTTTGTTTGGTCATTTATACTGTCTGCTTTCCTTATTGGAAGCCAACATGTCAATAAGGCAGGAGGCTTTCAGCCCCCAGGTCTGTGCTGCTGCTCCCTGGTGGGACTGATCTCGAAGAGATGATGTTCTCATGCAGCAAAAATGGTGGTAGATGATCCCATACACAACTTTCTTCCTGCAGAAACTGGGAATTGTAGCCATGAATGTCAGTGTATAATTCAGAGCATTTTCTAGGGACTTTATAGCAGGTAACTGTTGGAGGACAAACATGTGACAGAATCGCGGGTTTGAAACAAATGTATTTAGAAAAAGTCAATATTTTTCATTAATCACAAAACCATAAAAGTAACATTTTGAGTTACACAAAATCGACAAGCAGAGTTTATTGTTTGTCAGAAAACCATATGTCAGTAAATTTCTTTTTTTTGCTATGGGAGATATTTCCCCCTTGGGTTTTTTTTTTTTATTACTCAAATATTATTGTTACAATGTAGTGGTTGGGGAGAATGATTGGCGTATTCTAATAATTAAGAGTAATTGAGAAACACAGACATTTTAGTGAGTTTCATTCAATGATAAGGAGGGATTGGTTGAAAAGTTGCTTCTCTGACTGTATCTTTACATAAAAAAGGACATTGGTTTTGTTCAGTGGAGGAAAAAAAAAGGAAGGAAACTTGCAACAGAAACAAAAATCCTTGAACGTGTTTTACTTGTGAAACTATAAATTTTGGCGAGTTTTGCATTTTTTGTGTATCTCATTTTCTCATGTATCAACCTAATTTTGATTACAGAAATAACAAGATGATTTTTCTATATGCAAATAAATGATTTCCAACATAACCTTGCCCAGCAGGAAGGAAGAGCTCAGCATTGGGTCTTCCTCTGCTTTGGAAACTGCCATTTTTATGTTGCATCTCTTGTTCATCCACTTTTATCACTGTTGGATCTCTTTCCAAGCTTTTAGCAGAGAAGAAAAGAAAGGATCTCAAAAGAGTAAATGTAAAATCGAGTCTCCATGAGAACAGAGGAGTATTTTGAAGGGCAGTATATACCTCTGATTAACACAGCCCATCTCTAAGGAAACTGGTGCCAGGTATTTCCTTGAGCACAACTTACACATGAATTTAGATTTTACAAAGGGAGAGTTTTTGCATAAAATCAGATGGTTCTGCCAGTCCACCCAGCCTGGTGGTGGTGGGTGTATGGGCAGAAGCTGTCAGAGGATGAGGCTCGTTCTCAGAGTGAGTTTGCACAAGCCAGTGGTGCCCCTGAGGATCAGAATGAATTTTACTGCTGTGATTTGCACAGATGAGGTTACTGAAATGTCACTGGCATATTTTTCAGGTTCTCAGGGATTATGGGTGCATACATTTCAGGCTCAGAGTATATCAGAGTTTATAATCTTGGGTCTAGCACTAGAATCTGCCAAATAATGCCAATACCAAGCAATGCCCTCTCATCTTTGAGATTTTTGAGCAAGATCAGAATGGAGTCAAACATTCTTTCTACATAGAGCTAGTTCCTGTGTTACCTCATTTTTTTCTGCCATGCAGTGGAGTAGGTTGTGTGGGGTGAACCTGCTTGTGCCCACAATTGTGATCTCAGTCACTGCTGAGCAGAAATTGTCAGGGCTGCAAGAAGCCTTTATTTCTGTCAAGACTTTTCTGGAATTTAGCAACAGGAATGTAGCTTGGCAAGCTTTTTTGGTTTTGGAGTTTTTCTTTTTTTTCTCCTCACTTAAAATAAATATAATAGAAATAAGCATCACTGTGAGCACCCTGAGGGGACACTCATGAGTGTAAGTATTGCTATAGCCCCTGTTTTTGCAACTGCCTTCCTAACTAGTGTTTCAGTGACTCAGCTGGGAAATCCCAGCTACTGCATAAACTAAATAACCAAACTTTCCAGCAGGGCCGTAATAGACTGAGATGCTAGATGGAATGGGCACAGAGGGAAGCTAAAAGCAGATATCATCAGTAAATTGCATATTTTCTGTGGTCAAACAAGCCCTAGCTCAGCAGAGCTTTTTCACCTCAAACACATTATTGTGACATAAATCATTGAATTGGTATCACACAGTGTTTTAGGAGAAAGTTTACATTATATGATACATGCAGTTCAGTGCATTCATGTCTTCACTGGACTAAGCCTTTGCATTATGTCAAAGCTGTTTGTCATATTTTTCCTACATTAGTCACTTTTTTTCCTGTGGAAAACCACCTTGTCTTACTCTTTCTTTCACAAATTAAAATATGGACTGTTTAGTTAAAAGATAAAGAACTGATTTTATATTTCAGCAGATGCTCTTTTTTGTGCCCAGTCTCCCTCTGGAGTAAAACAATGTGGCATGAAATCAAACATCTGGAGTTTGGAAAGTCAGGTCTGATATTGAGAAACTGTAGTCCACAGGTCTGTGAAACCCTTGAAGTGCCTCCTATGTGGGAAACCAGTTTTATGGTGTAATAACCAGAGCCCATCTGTTAAAAAATGGGTTGATACTCTGCTCTTGGAGTGAGGGGTGTTGTTGGGGTCACTCAAGAAAGTGTGTTGAGCCAATTATATCTCCCTTAATTTCAGTTTTGCTGTTTGAGCTGTTTCTGTAATGAGCATCTTGGTCTTTAAAAATTTTCCTTCTATTCATAGCTGGGACTGCTGCCTGAGCCTTCCTTTCTTCAATAAGAGATTTAATTGAAAGAAAAAGCTGTCAGGAGAACCTGAATACAAATCACATAGTTATTTTTAAAATTTGACTTAGTACTTCAGACTGTGGGGGGGTTTTGTATTTAGTTTTGTTTTCAAACCAACCTTTCTGTTAGAATGGTGTAGGGTCTGCATTAGCCAGGTAAGCTGGTCCTGCCCATGGTCATGTAACACTCTTTCTCATTTCACCATTTGCCTGGTGCTGCTCCTGCCTCCCAGACCCGCTGTCCAACTGCACTCCATTGCAGTATTCTTCTTGTATTTGCTCTGCAGTGATTCCCAGAGGCTCCAGCCAGGAATCAGCTGCTCTGGTTCTGTGTTCCATGTAGTCCAGCATTTTGGCTCCATCTAGGGCCATAAATAAGATGCCTGGCAGAGAAAAGGAAAAAAACCAAGATATTTGATATTCCCCCACTTCTTTCCCAGGTATCTCAGCCACCAGCAATTAATTTTCAGCTCAAGGGATTTCCTAAACCCTTTTCTTTTCAAGGCCAGGTAGGATGGGGCATTGAGCAACCTGGTCTAGTGGAAGGTGTCACTGCTCATGGCAGGGGGTGGAATGAGATAATCTTTAAGGTCCCTTCCAACCCATTCTAAACCCATCCTATGATTTGGCAACCCCCAAGGGGTCTGTGTTTTCCATCTCCCCTTGAATCTCTTCAATAACCTTCTTGCACTGACAGTGCTCCCCAGTGAGATCTGCACAGCCTCTGTGAACTACTGCCCCTGTTCCATGATTTCCAACTAGGCTCCTGGGAGCTTTCCTTGATGTCTCCCAGTCCTTGTGTTGGGAGAGGCAGGGAGTGCCCAGTCCCCAGCTGACCTCAAGACATGTTGGAGACTGATGTCTTGGAGACTGACTCACCATCCCGGCCCATCCTCTTGGTCCTTGTGTCGCAACTGCCCCAGGCTTTGATCATCCTGGTTGCATTTTCTCAGAAGCTTTTCTGGTGGTTTTTTTTCTTTTCATTTTAGAACAGAAGAGTTTCTATTTTTTTTTTTTTTTTTTACTTTTCCGTTNTTATATTAATGTCAATGTTGTTCCCATCTTGGAAATATTTCATTTCTGGGGAAAGGCTTTGTTAAGTTTCTCCAGTTCATACATTCTGCTACAAGAAAGGATTTGGTGTTAGCAACTGGCAATATTCATTAACAACTATGTTTATTTTTTCTTTTTTTTTTTCCCTTTTGTTTTGTTTTCAACTCCTTTATCTTATTCTCGCACACTTCTGAAAGTGTACAAAACTGAATGGGGAAATAAATAGATTTAAGTGCCACATTTAACTATATTAGTACCTCCAATGGGAGCAGCTTTTGCCATCTGTCTGTCCAGCTCCCCCTCCAGTGAGTTGCAGAAGCACAACTCTACCTTTATTATTTTTTGTTTTCCTGTCATCTGTCTTTCTCCATTTGCTCAGACAAATAAGTGATAAAAGGGAATGATGATCTGTTTAACACCACAGGAAGAAAGATGCATTATGAGACAAGAGAGACCTCTTGTTTACAGCGAGTTATTTTTGGTAATTAGCCATTTGTAGAGGAAGATGAGCCTCCGCTCGTAAAGTCAGCATGCCATAATTTAGGGGACTCTGAATGGAAATCTAACATTTGCCTCAATTGGAAATGTTAATTGTGTGCATTTAGAAATAAATAAATGGCTGTTTTTTCTTTGCAGGAAGCAGACTGAACAAAGATCTGCGGCATTATCTCAACCAGAGGTTTCAGAAAGGATCTCCTGATCACGATTTGCAGCAGACTATTAGAGACAACCTTTATCGCCATGCTGTGCCTTGTAAGTAACAAAACCTTGACCTGGTGGGCTTCATGTAGTAGAATTTTGGGTTATTTTTAAGAAGTCTTCCTATGGTGGTGTGCACAGCTCACAGGGAGACTGTTTTCAGCTTGGGAAGACTTCTGTGTGTGACAGCAGAGAGGGTTCAGGTAGGGTTGAAGAGGGAAGTGATTCATCCCTGAACTCTGCTTTTTTAATTTTAATTTAATTTTAATTTAAGCAGTGGATGTTTTGATGCAAGCCTGTGGTGCCTGCTTTGGGGAAAAAACTTAAAAAACTGCCATGAAGTGAGAGCTTGCAATAGGAAGAGTCTATATTAACATCATGATGGTGTTTGTTATTGTTTGAAACCTGTGAATAAAAAAGCTGCTTCTATTTTTATTTCCTTGGCAGAACTTAATTTCTGCCGCTTATTTAACTTGTAGAATTGAACAGTGTTTTATAGCTGGGTGCTGTTGTAGCAGACAACTGCCACTGTAACCAAGAGAAAATCAATTCACATAGGTGATCAGCAGCAAAGAAAAGCTGAGAAAGAAATGCTCATTTTCACTCAACAATAAAAAAAAAATAACCAAGAGAAAATCGGAGAAGTCTGGAGTGCAGTAATCTTTAGAAGGTCAGAATCGTTACTCAAAATGAGACTGTCCTTGGCATTTTGGGAAGACATACAAAGAGTGAAGTGTGATCCTACTTGCACCTCTGTTTGACATTCTCCAGCTGCCAAGGGGGACGCTATTGTAAAGAAGAAGGTTTTTCTGCTTAACTTGGATGAGCTGTGAGAATAATGGTATGTTTTTCAGATGAGGCTGGGATAAGAACTAGTAAACATCTTAGTTATAGGATACTGAGATGAGCAGCAAAATATTTTGAAGTTTTCTGTCTCAGTGTGAATCAGAGATTGTTTATCCTGGTAGACTTACGTAAATATTGAATAATTATGTTGAAACTCAAAAATCAGTATTTGCCAACAAATATCACATAACGGTACACAGAGTAATAGCCATTTTCAGTCTGAGTGTTGCATGCAGAAGAGCTATGTAAGACCACAGTTAAAATTAGGTTGTAACACTGACAAATGTTGATTCTTCAAATGGCAGATGCTGTTATAACACCATTGAGTTTATTCTCATTTTATCAGTGAAAAGCATGAAACAGATTATGTTTAAAGTGTTGTGCGTTGACATAAAGAATAAATATGAATTATTATTTCCTATTGAACACTTTCATTTTCCATTTTGTCAACGTGAAATATGATTATTTTTCAATCATCTAACTTGCCAGGCTGCAGATTTTTAAAGCACACTGCAAAAAGTACCTTCCAGAAGGGCATGTGCAGTGTTATGCTTGGGAGATGTAATGTTGTGATACTAATGTCCTTCTGCCTGTGTGTTATATTTCCTTTCCTAAAGCAGCAAATAAAGCAAATGAGTGTAAGTTCTGTACAGGTTACCAAGGTTACATTTTGAAATGCTTTCCATTAATTCTTTTCTCTAATTTATTGAACTTGATGGTGATCTAAACTGCTTGGACTTGCTAAAGACTTTTGATTTAAAATTAAGAACAGTGTAGGTGATTTCTGCCTTTTAGAAACAGCTGGGGGAGATATGAGTTGTTGGTGTATTAATAGGACATTAATACTTTCCATTTATGAAACAAATGGAAAATCTGAGACGTGGCAGTTGTGTGTCTGCATACTTTCTGAGTTCTCAGGCAGGTAACATGTAATTTTGTCTTCAGGTACTGTGGGGATGGTGGATTTTAAGAATGATGCTAATATTCATATGTGACTTTGAATGAGACTCACCCACGGATGGTGGGTGGGGATGCTTTACAGGTCTGGAGATTAATCTAGCTGTACACTCATATTTTTATTCCTTGGTACACGTGATCAGTAAATCCAGAGCCCTGGACCAATCTCTAGTGCTAATGGATTATGAAGCCTTGTATTTTGAAAATGGAATTCCCTGCTGATTATGTGGTAAACACAAACAAGAACACAAGGTCACTTGGACTGAGCGTGCTTGGCCTGACCAGCCGCTTTTTATTGCACTAATATAAGGGCTAAATGAAGTGATAATTAGTTAATGCAAAATGGAGAAAAGTGATGTTGGCCAGTTCTTCCCCAGAAACTCTGACAGGAATCCCACGTGTTTCAGCTCTGACTGGTTTGGTACAAGGTGGTGAGAAAACCCAGAGGGCTTCTGTTTCCCACACAGCCATGTGCTGGTTGGGAGCTGAATTGGGGACTGAGTGAGCCCATGGCTGGAGGTTTTGTAGAAGACAGAGGTCAAGGGAGGAAAGATGCAAAGAGTTTGACTCAACCTTGTTATTTCATGTGACAATGGCACACTGCTTAAGCATAATTTATATTTTTTCTGTAAGAGAGTTGATTAAGAGTTTGGTTTGTTTTCTGGTGAACCATTGAGGGTGAGTGGAATGATGTCAGCTCCCAAAGGTGATATGAGTGTTGCCTATATAGGACACATAGGATGGTTTTCTGTGAGACCCCAGGATTTGATCCCTGAATGTGGAAATGATAAGGAAATTATAAAGAAATGAGACCTTGAAATGGACCCAAAAGTGATGTATCATTGAAATACGTGCATGAACTACACACATATTTTTGCAAACTGAAGTTTTCTGCTCCTCAGTGCCATCTGCCCCTCTGGCACACTTTCTCAGAGTCCTCATACCCTCAGCTCCCCATTGAGCTGATTCTTTTCTGCAGTGTTCTGTAGTAAACAACAGCTGTGACAAGATTCCAGGTGGCCTCCAAGTTTGATGGTCGTGAGTTGCAAGTGCTCTGCTGTTACTATCACACCAAACCCACGGGTTTATTTACAGACCCAAAGCATTCTCCTCTGAATTTACAGCTTGAGCATCATAAGCTATGACCAAGGCAGAGTAAGGAAGAGGGGCAGGGCACCTTACTTATATATTTGGATGGTTTATAAGTAGTTGTAAAGCCATGCAACAATGGACAAACCTTTGGAAGAGTTAGTGTAGTTCAGCCACTGAACTAGATTTTATTTCAGCTGAACCAAACTGTCTGTTATTTCCTTGACTTTCTTTCTGAAGCTCTTATTTCACTGTAAACTTCACATGCTGCATCAGAGGCTTTATTTTGGAATATTATTTGGAATACTGTTGTCTTTTGCTTAAGAAAAATCAAGATTTTGAAACTTGAGCAAAGGTACGCTCATGTATGTTCAGACAAATTACTGTTTGCATTCCTACCATGTAGATTCCATTGTCAAAACTAGAAAAAACCCTGAAATACATCATCCAGATTAGGAAAATGTTGGTCCAGTCTCTAGCTATCCCTTTGCCTTGTTTTGAAGCACCACATTTTCCCTATGTTTTGATGTGCCTAATGAAGATGACCAGAAATAATGCTCAGTTTGTGAGGTAGTTAATGGCTCCATTAAGCTTGGACTGTGCTGTGAGTTGGCAACAATTCCATGATTACCCCTTGGCCATGACTGTACCAGAAGTGTTTTGACTGATGCAAAGACTTGGCCCACACCTCATTGCTAATTTAGATTTCACTTACTCCAGCTCAACTTTGCCAGCCCAAACATTTAAGAACAAAAGGGCAGGTTTATCAACTGTGTGGGGCATCTTGGTGGGGCACATCTGAGCTCTCCTGTGCTGACAGAAGTCGGTGTGACTTGGATCACACCTGATTTGGGGGAGGCTGAGTCGGTGATGTGGTGTTGACATTCTGGCTTTAAGTTTCAGTGTTTCTAGGAGCAGAACTTCCCCAAACAGGATCATTGTATGTGAAGGTTTACCTAGTGAAAAATGTGATTGGTTGGAAGAACATGTAAGAGTATATCCATTAAATAGGTATTTCCAAGTAGCCTTACCTTGGGATATCTGTGCAATATTGTTAATTGAGAAAGATGTGTGATAACAACTTATTTGAAGGTACTGATGCAGCAGTGTGTCTAAACCACTGTTCACGGGAGGCTGAACAGATGGGATTATCTTTCTCTTTTTGAAATGATGGTAAAGGGCATCTGTTTAACATAAACAAGCAGTACTGGCCATTTGTCCCAGTTGCTTATTCTGAATAACCTGACAGCAGTTTTCTTTTCAAAGTGCAGCGAGAAGAATCAGAGAGATGATATTTCCATAAAAGCTTAGCTCAGCATGTTGTTGGTTTTTAATTTTTCTATTTACTTGATTCTCCACTTGTTTCAGTCCTGTGTGACGTGCAGAGGCAGCTGTGGTGGGTCTGGTAGCTGTGCCTTTACTTGCCAAAGCAGTATGCTTGGTGCAGACACAACTGAAATAACAGCTCAGTGGTCTCCTCCGTATTCATGTGTATTCTGCATTTATCTTATTTCAGTACTGTGCAATTCCTTTCTTTGCTGGGTCTTCAGAAGCAAAACTGGAAGGTGCAAGGTCTTTTTGATGTCTGAAGAAATGGGGACAGTGTCGTGGCTAGCCTGGAGTTAAGTCTTAGATGTCAGACTAGACACTATATGGCATTCTTTTCCTATTGTCCCCCTCTTCTTCACAAAATTGGCTTTTGAAACTTCAGGAGGTCGTCATTCAACAGTCGATTCACTTTCCCAAAACAAGTACGTGCCCTGGGATTAATTGGCTGGAGATGTGAATGTTAGAGATTTACTACTTTCATTTCTGCTGTCTGTTCTCTCACCTTCCCAGAGTTTGATCTGTTCCTCTGCCTTCAATTACAGAACAGTAGCTCCAACTGTTGTGGTTGGTCTTATAGGGGAGTGTGGAGTAAAATGGAAATAAATGGATAAAAATCAATAGTCTGCTCTGTGAGGAGGCTTAGAAAAAGCCAGTGACACCCAAGCACCTGGCTGGCCTGAGCTCTCTCACATTTCAGTGGGAAATTTGAGAGCAAGTTTCTTTATTCCAAGTGCTCTGGTGCAAAGAAAATGGTCTCCTTTCTAAGCAAAACCAAAAATATTGAACGAGGAAACTTCATAGTATTGATAGGACAAACTTTAGTAAGTAGATGTCAAAGAGCACATTGTTTTCATGGATGACTGAACTTTTAAAGGGTGGTTTAGTTGCTCCAGGATAAGCTGCTACCTGTGTAACCACCATCATCTGCAGTAATGGAGGACTGGAGAGACTAAATGGGTTGGGGTGTGATGGAACTGCTGTCAAACATACAGACTTAGGTGATTTCCCAGGATAGTTTTTAAAGTTCTTTGGTTCTGGGTTCCCCATAAGTATTTCTGAGCTTCACAATGAATTGATAGAAGGGATATGCAAACCAGCTTATAGAAAGTTCTTTTCTTTAGAATATTGAGTATAGAAGTGAATCACTATACTGGGAAAAACAGCTGAAGTGAAGCATAAAGACCTTTATGTTACAAATGAATGTGCTTTTAAATGTGGGGATATTTGAGCCACAATTTTGAAGTTATTTTTAGTTACTAATTTTTATTAAGGATAAACAGAGTCACTGACAGTGCACATTAGTTTTCTTCCCAGGCAATAAATCATCAGTTTATATACACAAATGTTCTTTGAATTCTCAAAAGCTTTCCAGACTTGCAGCCGTATTTATTATCCAAGTACCTTTTGTTGCAGTTCCCTTCCTAGAGGTGTAATTCTGCTTTTGTAATGAAAAATAGTTGCAGTGTCCATGAAATATTCATTTAAAGGCCCACCCTGATAAGGTGAGGAACAGCAGACCTTTTTCTAACACATGAAAAATAATTAATTGTTTTACAAGATTTATGTTAGGGAAAAGTTTTAAGTATTTTTAAAATAATGTCCTTATCACTGGGGTGCAACATATGGGTACCAGCACTATGTAAAGATTATTTTTCTCAAGAACATTTGCTTGTGAGTTAATTTAAATCTGTCGAATAAAAGCTGTATTTTCCATGGCAGCTAATGTACCCACATTTACTTTTCCCTGTGTTTTCATCAGGGACTGTATCCTGAGTACAACCAGTGGCTTTAGAAAACTCTTGTAGCTGTGTTCCAGGGAGTGCCAAATTGCAGCACTGTCTCCTGCAGTTTTCAAGGTTATAATTCTTTCACATGTTAGTGAACCAGATGTGTTTTCACTTTTGAAAGAGAGAAGAATACCCTATTTTGAGCAACAGGACCAGTATTTCTGTAGTTTTGTTCCTTTCTATAGACAATAATTTTTGTATAATGTAGAAGACTTCAGATCTTTTTTCCATCTGCTCTGTCCTTTCAGATCAATAGCACACTTTGTGCCAGTGGAACTATTGTTTCGGGGTGGGTTTGTTTATTTGTTTTGGGGTTTTTCTAATTTGGAAATAAAAGCACTTATGATAGCAAATATTGCTCCATCTGCTTACCCATTTGTGAGGAATAGCTTTTTTGTATTTCACTGTACACCCAGTTGAAATTGCATGAGGCACCAGAGAACAGTACAAGGCAGAGGAGCTCAGCCTTATGGGCTCTCCCATGCCACTTGCTGAAGGAGATTTGGGTAAGAAGTGTGGGAAGAGATTACAGGGCTAGTTTTCTTTGTTTTCTTTGTTAGTCCCCAGAGTACTTAATTTTGTGCTTTTTTTTCATTGCACTTGCTTTGTACTATGGCAAAGCATCTGCCAGTGGATATTTAGGTTGTGCAAACAATGTCTGTGCATATGTTTTAAAACATAAAGTTTTCTAAGGCAAGAGGCTCTGGGAAAGCAGAGAGTAAATCAGAGCTGAGAGCAAGTACTGCTGTTTGGAGGTCGAAGGGATGGAGATGAATTACCTCACATTATTTACTTCAAAATTGGCTCTGTCCTGTCATAGTTTTTCATATGATGTCCCAGGGTCCTGATTAGATCTTTTGTGATGGCTGCAGTGCCACAGCTTTTGATTTCTAGGCAATTTGATTTCTTTTCAACTACCACCATGTATCTGTTCAAGGTTTACAGTGTATTGATTATGCTACAAGGCAAAAGAATGAGTGTTCCAAGCAAAAGGAATGGTTTAAAATGAGGAAAAATTAAATGTGTAGCTGTTGTTCAACGTGCTTTTCCACTCACATTTGTGTTTGGGCTTCACATTTGGTATTTCATGATTAACTTCCTCTAGAAAACCCCTATCACTGTATAGGTATGTTTGTGCTTAGATGTGTTGGTGGTTTCACTGTTAAAATTATTCTGGTGCTTCTTTCATCAAAGATCTCAGTATTTAAAAAGGAACACCTGTAAATCCCATTTATATGATATTATTCTGGTCCAGTGTGATACCTGCAGTATAATGTGGGCAGAACCAGTGGGATTGCAGAGGAGGAAATGCCTGTGTGATTGTCAGTGACACATACTGCTGCCGTGACAGGCTCAGAGCCCAGGGGGGCAGTGGCAGATGCAAACTCCTCATGGTTTGATGGGGATGCAGAGTTGTCACATTTCATCTTCAAACAATTATCCCTTTTTTTAACATTACCATGCTTCTTCACATAAAGAGTGCTGTATTTGTCCTCTAAATCCTTTTTGTCTTTATTTCAGCAGAGAGGCGATTAGCCGTGTAATCATTTATAAAGCTGTTTGGATTCTGCTAGTTGCTTTTCTTTGGGGAGAGTCATACCCAGTACCTTTAGTGGGAATAACTCTGTAAATTAATCTTCATTGATTTCCTTCCCCCCACTCCAAGTGAATAAGGAGGTAGAAAAAATAGAACAAATATTTTTAATACTGCCCTTATTGAAGGAAAAATAAATCTATCTTATTAGTCCTAACAGTCTAGATGTATCCTTTTTTTATAATGTCTTCTTCAATAATTAGTGCTTTGAGTTATGAAGTCAAGATTCCTGGGTCATTTCCAGAACAGATTTGTTTAAGGGGGACACTAGTTCTCTGTATTCCTTTTAAAGGGCTTTGTAATGTCCCAGACTGCTCTTAATTAGTGATTTAAGAGGGAATACATCTGTTTGACTGAGGATTGTGAAAATTATTATTTAAATGGAAATGTTTAATAAATGGCCCTTTGAAAGGCTAATGTATCTTCAAAATTAGACGTGTATCATGGGATAATCAGATGGATAGTTCCCCTTGCAAGGTCTTTTTGGAGCTGAAGATGGAGAAAAACATCAAAGACCTTTGGAAGCATCATCTGCTATTGAATTATATTTCATACTTCATCATTCATTCACTACCTGCACTTTTTCTTTGAACTTCATGTTTAACACTTCATTTACCAAGAGAAAAAACAGTAAGCAAATGTTGCTGTTGATAAGAGGCCTGTAGGAAGAAGCAGTACTTATTATTACAGACATTGATGATACTTCATTTTTGTCTCAGACCATCATGGCAACTCAATACCAAAGTCTAAAGCTACTTAATGGGAGATCTGTCACATGCTAAAAATGTACAGGTAATCTGTGCTGTATTAGGGATTTGCACTGGCAAACCTCAGAACTGAGGAGCCTGGAGCAGGTGCTGGGGGAAGGAGGAACTCCAAATTAAGAAGCTGCTGCTTTTAGCAAACTCTTCCTTGAATACATGAGGAGATGGCTATTAATAAACACAACATTACCATCTCCTACTGTTCACAGGTCTTTTGAATTAGTAATCAAAACCCTGAAACTTGATATTTTGACTCTTCATTTACCCATTAGTTTCCAAGCCCTTACTGCCAACTTTGTTCGTGTTTCTAAGTGAGTTTTTTGGTGTTTCTTTTTTTCAGAGAGGGATAACATATGAGAGCTGAAAATGTGCTTGAATAGTGAGGATATTAGTAGTTCTAAATTCAGGTATGTAAGGTTTTGAGAAGAGTACCAAGTGTTGCAAGATGTGAAGGGAGTCAGGGAAAACCCAGCAGGATGCTACATGGCACTGCAGGAGGGCTGGACTCAACAGTGGGGCAGAGCTGGACCCAGTTCTTTCAGGAATGGAAACATCCCATCGTGTTCATAAATATCTTTCCCATTTTTGCATTCCCATCATTTTAAAGATATATTTTCCTATCTCACTTAGCAATCCTTTGCAAAGCATCCCATGTTTTCTAGATGGGAGCAGCTGATGAGATGTAACAGTGCTGCTCCTGTGTAACTAACCACACTGGAGAATCACATTGACAGACATTCTGTAAATTGCCCACATTATAGAGCATTGATGATACCATTAAAGTGGTAAATTTAATATTACAGTACTATTAGATTTCTCCCTCATTAACTCTGATCTGATAAACAACCTCCGGCATATTTTGAAGGTAATAATCACCTTACAATCACTACTGCTCCTTTCTATGTGGCATTTCAAGCTCCTATAGATTTATAGTTCTTCTGTCATCTAATCTGTATTTACTCCCTTATTTCTTCTTTGAACTTGTGCTTACAAGCACATCCTTTCTTAGAGGGCCCTGGGCATGCAATCAACACTTAACAGCCAGAATCAAGTCATCCTAAATTCCATTCCTGAGATTTTTGACAAAATGGATTTTAAATTAAAAAATGAACACAGCGTTGAGACAAGCACAATGCAGACCTGAAGAGGTGTTTTAGGACTGGGCAGTTTCTCAGGCTTGGCTCAGGGAAATGCTGGAGGTGTCAGAGCAGCCTCTGCAAACTGTCACTGGAGTTGTGGGTGGTGAAGAGGGGACCAAGGGGATGCTGTGGCAGAGGCTGTGGTGGGTGCTGGGCACTGCCCTGCCAGGCAGAGCAGCCCTGCTGCAGTGTGCCTGGGAGCTGGAAACACTTTTTTGTCTGTCTGTCCAGCAGAGACAACTNACTGGGAGCTGGAAACACTGAAGAAACCTTTTTCATCTGTCTGTCCAGCAGAGACAACTTCTACTCCTAATCATTAATCCTGAAGCAGCAAAACCATGGGCCACAACTTAACCAAGTAACCCTAGCTCCTCTCGACTGGCAGGAGGCTTCTGCAGAGGTATCACTTGCCTCCTTGTTTTCCTAAGTGAGTCATGGTTTAATTAGAGTGCTGTCTCAAGGAGGAGGTTGTTATACATCACCTATCACAGTGTAAAAGTGGAAAGTGATGCTGAAACACTGACCCTTAATCTGAAGTGCACCATCTGTGTTTTATTTCCACATCTTGCTGAGTTTACAGTTATTTGAATTCACATTTTGTTCCCCATTTGCTGTTCCCACATGGTAAGCAAATTGGATCCAAAATGTACTGATGAAAGAATGAGAAGTCTGTTGGAGAAGTGTGTTCCTACCTACAAGAGCTCTATCTCACACTTTTTCCACCCTGTGAGTTAAATCCCAGCTGTAAAATCTTGTCTCAAGATGGTCTTCTTTCATTGTGGAAGTTGGGGTTACTCTAAGGACAAAGACTCCTTTCCCCATCCTGAAGTGATTTATGGTTTGCTGTTGACTTTCTGCTCTAGAAAAAGTAGAGTTCATACATCTGACAAAGTATTTCCTTTGCTATTTCTGTAAAATTGTGTGGATCTTTCTCTGGTGGTGCTTCAGTTCAGAGATCACTCTTGTTTAGTGTTTTTAATTTGTTCATATGAGCCAGAGCACTTGATGCTTAAGACTGGGTATAATATAATGATGAGAGCAGTACTTAAAATTGTAATAACTTTTTAATGGTGCAACTTTGAATTACTCTGTTTTTAGAATGGGCAAATGGCTCAAAACCAGGTTAAATTTCATTTATTCTCCATTCTTTCTATTTTTTTCTACCAATAGCAACCATTTTCTTAAGACATAACTAACTGTAAAAAAGGATATAAAATTTAAACATGTCGTATTTCAAAAGCAAGCCATCAAAATGCTGAAGGCTGTATAAACTTAAATACCTTCTTTGGCTTTTGCTGTAGACCACACAAGCTCTGAGAAATTGATTACTCTTGTGCTGGAAGGGGCTTTCATGATACAGAAACAGAGGTTTGCATTGAATTTCTTTCTTTGTGTGTGGGACATTTTTTTGGAAAGAGAAAAAAACCTTTAAACCCCAGATTAAAAATAAGTCGTTTCATTGTTTCCTTTTTCCCCTCTTCTAAATCTTATGTAAGAGTTTTCATAAATGATTGGGGAACTGCATCTCTGAATAAATGTGCTTCATTTCTTTTTTTAATAAAGAGGCTTTTTTCTGGAATGTTCCTTATAGGTGCTGCCTCATTGAAGTATCATCTGGTTGAGAGAGTTTCAGCATGGCTTGTGCTGATTTTTTATTTTGTGGACATGAAGAGGAGGGGCAAGGAATTCAGAGTTATTTATTTTCGTATTGCAGTCTCCAAATTTACTGTATCCTGTATTCTAAACCCAACATTATCAAAGGCTTTGGACTTCCCATGGCAGCTGTGAGCCAGCCAGACATATACCCAAAAGCAGCCTATGGCTCAAAGAGGCTGTTGTTGAAAGATCAGGAAGGTGATCTTGAGCAGAGAATTTTTTTTCTTTTTAAACAAGAGGAATAGAATGGGCCAGCTGGTGTTTCCATGAAAATATTTATGTGCCATAAAGTTAAGACTGTTTTATATGTTTATAGTCAGACCAGTCTCCTGCTTGTGTGTGGCCATTTCTCTTACAAGGTTTGCTGGCTCTCCATGGTGCTTTGCCCCTACCCAGTTCAAACACTTTTGGTGACTGGGTACTTCTTCAAGAGCAGCACCTGTATTTGCTTTCAGGGTTGGTAGTGGAAGAGGATGATGTTTTCCCCTTAGCATTGCCTGGCCCTTGCTCACATGTGCTATAAAATGTGAGCTGTCACCTGTGTCCACACCTGTAGGAGCTGCTTTGTCAGGGATGGCTGTCAGCTGCTGTGGGTCACAACTTGCCAAGCAGTGGTGGTAGGGACTGTCCCCACCGTGCCTGAGCATTGGTCTGTGGGAGCAGGTGACAGGAGTGGCCCCACAACACCCTGTGCCCACCCCACCAGCACCTCCCATGTGATCCCTGGGGATCCCCAAATCCCTGCCTGTCTCCATGGAGCTGCACAAGCCCAGCAAAGCAGCTGCTGAGCTGCAGGGGAGCAGGTTTCCTTGCAAGGCTGGAGTCCCCTGGGTTTTGGGAGCTGCATCTAAGTAATCCTGTCCTGTGAATTATGTGGAAAGCATCCAAGACGGACACCTGCTGGCTCTGAAGCAGTCAAGTGCTTTTTCCAAATTATCTTTGGCCCTTGTTTAGGATGTTTACTTTTAAAAAGATATAGGCATGTGTTGGCTGTAAAAGAAAGGGAAAAGATATCATTGTTGCTCCTGTCATTGAAATTCCCTGCAGACTTAAAAGGAAGATGAAAGTTGGTACTTTAAGACAAACTCAAAGCCCTTTGGGACAAGCACAGCAAGAAGACAGGAAGATGCTGTGTATTCTGTCTGATTGCTTTCAAAAATGAGTGCTGTATCTCCTACAGAAAGAGACAGACCTAGAAATACATATTTGTATCGTTCCCCCATGCTTGTGCCTTGCAAACTAGGACAATACCATTTTGCACTTCCCTGGGCATATTCTCAAACAGCAGCTCAGTGAAGGTGATACAGAAATAAAAAGGATGATGGAGAAAGAAGGGTCGGGGGGGAGGAATCTGCCTTGTGGTATTTCAGATCTCCAGCATACACAGGTGCTTTTTAATCCCTCTGGCCTACATATTCCACAGCCCCTAGGAATAGAGGAGTTGTGATGTAATGCTCTTTTCCTCACACTCCCAGCTTAAATACAGATGGAAATTGTTGTCATGTGTTAGAAATGTCACCAATAATATAAAAGGCAGGCTTCTGCATTCTCCCTTTTGCACTGTCAGCTGCTGCTGCCAGCTTATTCTTCCCTCTCAAACCTATTGTCATGTGGCAGAAACCCTGATGTAAGTAAGCCCTGTCCTCCCCCTGCTTATGATCCCTGCATTTTTTATTCCCCTCTGCTGCAGTGCTGAGGATCATTACATACCACGACTTAAAGACAAGACCTCACAAAGGAAGGATTAATCTTGTATTTGTGCTTGAATTTCGAAGGACTCAGGCAAGTGAGAATGTTCTGTTGTATTCTCTTTTTTTCCCCTCTTTCCTGGATGCAAACGTAAGAAATGAAAAGCAGCGAATGCGATGAGCTGGAGCTGTGTTTACTGAGCGAACCCAGCGGTTCCTCAGCTGCAGGTTGTGCGTGAGGAGCGAGCGGGATGCGAGGGGAGGCTGTGGGATTGGGAAGGGAGCTGCGGAGCGGGGCTGACAGCCTTCGCCCAGCCTGGGAGGACAGATGGCTAGTGCTACTTTTTAATTCATCAAGCAGGCTTTACGTGAGGCCCGTTGGCGAGCGGGTGTGCTGCGAAAAGCGGGGTCAATGGGCACGAATAGGCTGAGATCAGGACCAGATGCCTGCCGAACAATGGGGCTTTTGAAAGAAATGCGGGAGGAAGCGTGGCGCTGGCTTTGTACTGCCTCCGCATTGCAGGTTGGAATGGGGCAGCTCCGATTTAATGAAGTGCATTCCTAAACGTGGTCGTCAGCCCGGGCTGGGAGACAAGGGGACATGTCAGAAGGGGGCTTGTGGGGCCGGCGTTGGAGGGGGGGAGCGATCCACTGATGGATCGCCCCGAACAATGCGGGCTTAGTGTTGGATGGGAAAAACCATCAATACATCCCTGTGCATATTAATGCGATACAGCAGGTGTTGCTAAATGTCTGTCCCCGCATTGTTCTCCCGCGGCTCAGCCGGGGAGGGGGCAGGAAGGAGATCCCGCAAGGGATGCTCTCATCGGGGGTAGAAGTGGAGCGGCTCCCAAGACGGCCGCACATGCCCGAGGGAAAGCGGGAGGCGAGAATCGGCGCGATTCCTCTCTGGGGTCACTGCGTGGGACAAGGTGCTGGACCAGGGAGCCGGGCTGGGCAGCGGTCCCTGTGCTGGCTCTGCCGAGCAAGGAGGGAACAGGCTCAGAGAGGCTGGTTACAGCTTAAAGGCATAGCAGGGCCAGAAGGGTCCTTTTTCCTGCAAATATCCTTAAAACTAAGCAGGTGTGAGGGCTGGGAAGTGAATCTCCTGAGAGCAGGCTGGGTCACCAGGGCACAGGGCAAGGATGGAGAAGGCAGAGATGGTGTCTCTGTTGGAATTCAGCAATGAGAGAGTTAAAAAAGGGCATTTTTTTGTCTGCTTCACCAGAAATTCACCAATTGTGAATGAGTTGCGGAAGCTGCATGTGAATTGCAATAAACAAGGTGTAGAACACAGATAAAACCAAACAAAAACATCTATTTCTGCATTTGTGTGTATCCTGCTACACTGGCTCAATATACTCCTCTTTCAGGATAGTTTTCTACATAACAGAAGTAACATCCCTAAATACTTATAGCCATATTATCCAGTTGAGTTCTTGAAGGCTTGAAGAGGGGGAGAGTGTGCATAGTCAGTCATTATTATATGTATTTCTTAATAAAAAGACACCCATTTAATTGCTGCCATTGTGTTGTCTGCTCCCCTTGTGATTTGTGACATGCTATACTGTATTTGTCAGCAGAATGAAAGGGGTCTTTGTTCCTTATTCATATTATGGCACACTGCATCTCTCAGTGAAAATGGAATATTTGCCTTTAGAGCTAACTTAGCTGGTGATCCGTGCCTGCTGTTATACTGGGAAGGATTTGAGGGTTTTTTGCCGAGAGTTTCAGAGGAATTTGCAGGCAAGGCTTGAATTATTTTATTTATTTTTACTTATCAATGTGTTAATAGTGATGAAGAGTGATCAGCTTAATTTGCCTACGGGTCAGGTAAAGCATTGCCAGTGGCTGCAGCAGCTTCACGTATTGCAGCTGCTTTTCCATGTATACCTTTTCTATGAATGAACGGCCAAGTTGACCATGAACTAGGATTTAGTCCTTGTGCACCTTTGATCGTTTACTGCTGTGTAAACTACCAACAAGAGTGTAGAAAAATAAACCATGAGTGTGTAATGTGGACAAGCTCATGTGCCTATTCAAAGGTTGGCCAGGACTGCAGATTAATAAGGGCATTAGTGATCGACCAGCTGTGAGAGTGACTATTTGGAGGCGTGTGCTGGATTAGGTTGCAGTATCGTGTAACATCAACAGCGTTACCACTTGGGATCTATTTGCTGCCCTTTCCATGCTCCAACTACTTCGGTATCAGTCTGTGTGCATGTAAATGGGAATGGTTTACAAGTGTAGTGGCTGGAATCGGCAGCCGAAAAGGATTTAAGGCAGTGCTTGCCCAGACGATTAATAAGACTTCTAGTGCACCTACACTGACTGAATGCGTGGAGCTTGTTTTTGAACTACCAGGTTCAGCAGCTTGAGCTTTATATTGTTAGTTATGCTTATTTTCCAGTCTGTAGTGCCCAAGGAAAAAAGTGCAGAGGTGAGCTCAGTTCTGGGAGGGTGGGTGTGCTGCAAAGGGCTTCTCTGTTAGGGGGGCTGGCTCAGAAAAGGGCCAGGCTGTGACCCTTTGCTTGTGGACTTGTGGCTCCTCCTGCAATGTGGGAAATTATATGAAGGAACTTTGGTCTGGAGGGAGCATGGATGTGCTCAGTAGTGCAGAAGAGCAGGGAGTGTTTTCTCCCTTGCCAGCTTGTTTCCACTCATAATTATCTACTGCTGAGTCCTCTTAGATGGAAGCAATGATGGATCCATGTAGATCCAAGAATGATGCTTCTCTTCCTTGTGAGAAGCTGCTCTGGAGCTGGTGAAAAAAGAGCACAGGCAGCTGTTCCAGGAGCACTTCAGCTCTCTGCTGTTGAAGTGTTGTAGAGCCAGGTTTTGTCTAACAGCAAGATGCCTTTTCCAGTTGAATTTCTTTCTTTTTTTTTTTGATACGCTCATCTAATGCAGGTAATCCAACCTGAAATATGAAGCTTAGAGTATCCCTTTTCTCATTATTGACAACCCCTAGCACAAGTTAGGCTGTCATAGCAGTCAAAGTGTTGCAGGAAGAAAAAGTGACAATAAAAGCCATTAATTCACCAGCAGAAGCTGATTAAATGGTGTTGGGTTCCTGACTCTGCATCTGACAGTAATAATACTTATCTTGCATTCCAGTAATTTAAAAGTTCCTATGCTTCAGGTAAGACTCTTCCCTGCACTTTGGAGCCTGTGTACAGGCATCTTTGTGCCAGTTTTCCATCCTTTCCAGTGCACCAGGTCTTTACCTGGTTACACAAGAAATGCTTCTGAAATCAATGCACATCAAGTCATTTTGGTCAGGAGATAGTGGGTGCTGTGGTGTTCAGTAAAACTTATTCAAAATGTGGTGCTATTTTCAGTCAAATTATGCTGAATCCTGTCCTGAAATCCTCTGAATGTTTTGCTCTTGAATATTCTGGTAAGCATGATGACTGGTTCACTGTGTTAATCCTGTGGTCTTTCTGTCTGCAGCTAATCCTGAGCTGTTGTTGCTGTTCTGCATACATGAGTAAGATTCTTTCCCCCCCTCCTCTTGACTATATCCAGGAGAATTCCAACTGACTGCTAGAAGACAACAGATCAAATATTCTATTCTTCATTTTTCTCATCCTTTAGTATGAGAGTTGAGTTTCTTCTACTTAAAAAACAAAACCTGGAGAAGTAGGAAAAATATAAATATTCTTGATCTGTTGACTTCTATCTGCAGGCATGCACTGGGGCTGACTGTGCAGGATGTTCTCAGGAATTTCAGCTGTAGACAAATGTGGAAGCAAAGACATGTTTAAACAAGTTTCCAAACTCACATAGGTTTGACAGAATTTTTATTGCAGCTTCTCATAATTAGACATGAAGCTGACAGTGATGGCTATAGTAAATATTGATTTCTTAAAATAAAGCTACTGGATTTTTCTGGGTTTTTTTCTAGTGATTTTTTTATTTTTCATTGCTGGACCTACCAGTGGGAGATGTGCTGTTGCAAAATCCCTTTCTGGTGGAAAAAAACCTTTTTCCTTCAGGACAGTTAGTGTCACCTCAAAATCACTATTTGATTACGTTTTAGATTTAGTAGAAAAGCTTATGTATGGAAGGATGATGGTTTAACCTTGGGTTGATTCCCCCCATCCCCAATGATTTCACCCCTGGACAGACATTGTATCTCCTTACAGTAAGCTTAGCATATTTGCCTAAGTATGTTAATATCCACATGCCCTATATTGACATGATTGCATAGGATGTATGTATCTGATGTGTGTGTAATACAAATGCTCACACTTGTGTTTACCTGCAAACACCAAAATGTCATGAACTAGAGAGTCCATGATAACTTAAGTCAAACTTTTTCTTAACAAATGTGTCATATTTAATTGATGTAAAATGTCATAAACCCCCACTTCTTTCTTTGGAAGAGATTGAATTTTTTTTTTTCTTCTAAATAGACTTTCATGGGATTCATTAAGAAAATGAAACCCAAGAAGAAAACTAGTTGACCCAGCAGTTTGAGGCCAATGAGGCAAATGCCCAAGAAAATTGTGTCAAGTCAGCCCTAAGTGAACTGTGCCTAAATGACTTTGTTGTATGTGTTTTCTGAAAATTTTCAGTATTGAAATAGATAAAAATACTTGCTAGATGAATAGTATCATTCTTGAATGAATAATATAATGTCAGCAACTGGAATATGGCTGTGGATATCACTTACTGTATGAAAAAGTAGTTTATTGCTTTTTGCCTACCCAAACAGTGATAGTGTCCCACCTGTTATTCACAGTGTTACTGCCTTCTGTTTGCCTGAGGAAACTTTTGAACCACTGCAGATTGGAAATTTTAATTTGTTTGTGTGTTTTGCTTTCATTAGGGTACAACATTGCTTTTTAATGCATTTGAAGATAAGATGAGAATCAGACACACAGAATGTAAAAGCTCTGAAAGAGCTCTTGTAAGTGAGATTGTGATATACTTGAGAAAAAAGTAAATTTGCTCCTTTTTTTTCCTCCTGTTTGCACTTCTCAGGTTTACTAGAAGCCTTTGGAAGATTTATTGCTTACATTGAGAACACGCTGGTGTTGATTTTTTGCACTGATTTAAATGAATGGAGAGTGGCTGAATAATAGTTGGAATAGTTGGGAATGCATGCTCTGTCAGCACTGCCTGGTGATTAATCGTGTGTCACTGCTGTGATGATGTGCTGACAGTTTGGCACCAGAATTCAAACCCTTGGTAAAGGTGAGGAAGTGACTGGGGAAAAAAAAAAGTCTCTTCTCCCTCAGTTTCTTACATGGACCACAGCAAGAGCCTGAGGCTTGAGACATCCCCTGAGGCTTAGACTGAGGCATCCAAGTCCTCTTCAGCAGCAGAAGCTGGGAATGGGCTGGAGCAGTACAAGCTACAATTTTTTTTCCACTGCACAGTGCTGCAGTGATGGCTGGTTAAAGGTGTTTCAAATGTAGTTTAGTTGACAAGTGTCCTGCTGTTGACAAGGCAATATTTTAATGTGTGATAATCTGTTGGCCTAAACTCTTAAGGGAAATCAAGAGTTTACTACATTCAGATGCATGAGTTAAAACTGTCCTTTGCCGTTTTTACACAAATGCTTTAATTTTATTTTTTTTTCCTTGCTGAAGATGAAGTCAACTCATTTTGAGCCCTAATCAGGAAGTGATTCAGAGTCTGTGCTCATTAAATCCTTCCCTTCACTCCTGGGGACTGCCAGTCAGGATGTCACACATTACCTGCTGATGAGATGATGTTTTGTGAAGGAGATGAATGTCCCAGAAAGTATTCTCACAGTGCCAAACCACTGGGAAACTGGAAAGAGTTTAGAAAGCTGCAGCAAGGCTGGAATATGAATACTTGAACTAGTTTTATCATCATTCTGTTAAGCAACTGCTTACCCATTAGAGAGACTTCATCTTTAGTCATATGTGATTTGAGTGACATGAAAACTGAGCCCTGCTCTTCTCTTTATTTGAAGTTCCAGATTTTCTTTGGGTTATTAGGGTACAACACAGAGCATTTAATTCCCCTTATCAGCTCCTTTAGTCATCGTTTGATTGGATAGATCCTTTTCAATTTTTTTCCATTCTGCTCTTTCTCATACTTCATAGATTGTATTGTTTTATTAGTTCAGTGGCCTTTTTGGGTCACTGCAGTCTTAAGTATTCTGACTTTTATAAAGGTCTTGGTGACTAAATATTAGTGACCTCTATTCATCTTCCTTGTGCTTCTCTGAGGCAGAGCAGTTTGATTTTGAGCTGCACTGTGTTACAGTATCAGCGAGTTCATCGCATGGTGAATCAAAACCCATTTCTTCCCCACAGATGAAGGTGTCCATTCAGTACATTGAGCTGCAGAGTTTCTGCTTCAGTGTTTGGGTAATAGGATCCCTGGAAAAGAGATGGAGAGAAACTAGCCTGACTAAAATAAAGAAATGTACCGTTACACAATTGAAAGAATACTGCTGGACTCGTGACAGTTCTAGGGAAGTCTAACAAGCTAAGCATGATTGACTTGAATTTCCAAGTTATATAAGAGAACAGGGAAGAGTTAGCATTAACTGCATTAGGGAGCTTGTTATACCAACAGAAGTCTTTTTTGAAAATTCAGCCTTGTGTTGGTAGGCTCATAATTTGGGGCATTCCTTCCAGGGCACCATCTATGAGGTGTTTCCCTAGCTCAGATTCTGCCTCTTGGTCAGAAGTGAGTAGACGTGGATTTGGGGAGAATTTGGGGTTCCAAGATTAGGGAATATCAGGATTGATGCTGCCATAATTTGAACATTTTACACATCGTGTTCTGCCATTATCTGGGCAAGTCTTGTCAAAAAGATGTGTCACAGAGCTTTCCTCTTGCTCAGTCTTGCTTTCTCCTTCTGGTAACCCTCTGTCTCATTTGTTACTCTCTGCTGCTCACTAAGTGAAGTGAGAAATGGCTTTTATGAGGGAAATAAGAATGTCCCAACATCAGGATGGAGGAATTATTGAGAAATACCTACGTGAACAAAGAGGGGAAAAAATCTATTCCAGCAACCTGAACTGTGGCCTTTGGTAGCTCAGAAGTGCTGTACTTGGGAGACTGTGTTTTAGCAGATGGGTTTTTTTTTCTGGTTAATATTGTAGGCTTTTTTAAAAGGCAGGGGGTACCAAAGGAACACTCCAAAATTCTACCTTCCTCATAGCCCTACCTTCCTTCGAGCTGTTAAGCAGGGAGAGAGAAGAACTATGGGAGATTTTATCCATGGTATTTAAAGTTTGGAAAAATGAAATGGGAGTCACTGAAAGTAGAAGCTGATAATGGAGTGTGTAATACAGCTTTTCAGGTGTTGCTGCTGGCTGCATCTGACACACACAAAGCTTACACTTTTAAGCAAGGGGAGATTTGAATGCCACTCAAAAGTTGCTTTTATATGTAGAACTCTTTGCATCTCTAGCTGCAAAATGGCACGCTGTCACCATGGGGAGATCTTTAAATAGAAGGACCTTTCTCTAATAAAAGGTCTGCTTCACTTTAAAGGAGATACTAGTGTTACAGCATCTTGAAGGGCAAGCTGGTAAATGAGATATTATTATCTCAGTGTGTTCTTTTAGTAAAATATTTAAAAGTGGCTCACTCCTGTTGAATTACCTGCTGACCTGTTCCTCTAGCAGCCTTATTAAATAGTTGCCTATTGTAACATTCTTTGAGAAGTTAAAGTGTGTCCCACTGCACTAAGCACTATTTCAATATCCCCATTATAACCAAAAATCTTTATGCAGTAATAGTGCAAACCAATGGCTCTCATGGGTGCTTTGATAATGAGGTTTTATGGTGGCCATTCTGTGATCCCTTTTCTCCTTTTACCAGTGTATCAGATTTACTCAATTCCTCTTCATATTCATAGAGCTTAACAATTTTGCTCTTTAAACTTCTCCGATGTTCCAAACATCAGCACTTCTGACACAGAATGAGTTTGTGAAAATAAACAGTGGCATAAAATAAGGGTATCTTTGCACAGCACAATTGCTTGGGCTGGAATGGCTTCATGAGCCACTAGAGCCATGTCTGCACTCCTTGCCCTGAGCGAAGGCAAAATGAAAGGAATTCGTTTAAATTCGTAAAACTTTTGCTATTTAAAAGTTCGTGCTCTTCTTGAATATTGGGGGACTCGGTGCTGTTGCATGGCAAGTAGGAACTTGATTTCCTTTGGTCATCTGTCTACAATCTGAGAAGAGTTTTAAAAGCAAATAAATATTTCTACTTGCCAGATGGTGGTTTGCCTTGGTGGTGCTACTTGAGGTTTGTAGTATTGTTACAGCAACAGAAATAATGTGACCAGCACCTGAAAAAACAATTGCACTTGTGCCTTTGGCTTTGGAACTATATTCCTTGGATATTCTTGGGTGGAGTGGAAGAAATCTTAAACTCTTTTGATGTCTTTCATGACCTCGTATCTAATGACATTATGTTTTTGATAGCTTTCCCTCAGGAGTTCCTAATTTTAAGTGCATTTTACAAATACACATTCAAATAACCCTGACACTATTAATTTTTGTAGTCTAGTTATTTTATATTGCTGACCATCCCCTTGGTACTTGAACTTCTTCCTACAGACAGTATTCAGTGTACTTCAAGAACCCGTGGTCTCTCCTCACTGAAATAGAAAGTGTGGTCAGGGTAAAACCTTCTGCTTTTTCTTTCTTGACTCTCATGCCTTCTCCTGGTTTGACTAGGTTTGATTTGGATGCATCCAGGCAATAAGAAGCAGAGGTGCTCAGAGTCTGCCAGTTCTGGTTCTATGATTTGTACCAGCCAGGTTTCCAAACCACATCTTGATGCATTGATGGTGGCAGTGAGGGTTGGGAGTGAGCAGTGGGAGCCACAGCTTTGCAATGGCCCAGCAGGTGTTGGTCTAGGCTGGTGGCTCTCCCTTAGCTGTGTATTTTCAGGGAACTTCATGCTTTTGCCACTGGCCACCTGCATCTCTGCATGCTGTAGATCTATCTAAAAACAACAACAAAAAAAAGGATTGGGAAAATGATTTGTCCTAAGTTACCACAGGCTCTGTTAAGAGGAGCATGTTATGGCTGGGTGCAATGATTGATCTTTTACATATCTTTCCACTGTTTGTCTCATTCCTAGGAATTATTTTTGCCCTCTGAAGAGCTATTTTGTTAGGTGTTAGCTGTGGTCAGAAAAAGAGGGAAACAAATAAGATAAATTTCAAAGTATTACATGAAGCAACAGTGAAGAATAATCCTGCTTTCTGGAAAAATGCTGCAGGTGCTGGTGTGGCTGCTCCTTTGGTCTCTTCTGCTGTTTGACACAGCTACAGGCTGCCCAAGCTATGTGCAGCAGTAGGACTAAAACAGCTCCTGTATTCAAAGCTTCTCTATCTTAAAGTTTTATTAAAAAAGGTCTGTTGGACTCTGCTTGCAAGCCACACCACACTGGCTGTGAGGTCTGATACCATCTCAGTAATTAAGTGCCGGCATCCTTACAGCACAGTGGGTTTAATAGGCTGTCAGCAGCTTAAATGCCACCTGATATTAAATGTATCAGTCTAACTTTTTGGCATTCTGCAGCTGACCCGTGGTAACAATGAGCGTGGCAAGTTACTTACAGGCCGTGCCTGCTGCACCCACACTGCTTGGTTGCTTTAATTGCTGATCTGTTATCTTCAAAAAGATGGGAATGGAGGAGAAGAAAGGCAATAATACACTTAAAACAGGTTTTTGTGCAGCTCCCACCAGTCCATTCTTTAGGAGACTTTTTTGAGTTTCCAGTGCATCAGGCTGTGATGGATCTGCAAGGCAGCTGTTTTCCCTGTGCAGTGGGAAAGGGTGCAGAGGGGCAGGTCAGTGCCCAGAACCTGGGGCTGATGGGGATGCTCTGTGGGTGCCTGTGCAGGGTGCTGGGAGCTGCCTGTGTGAGCAGGGCTGGGTGTTCCATCCCATCCCACACAGGGCACTCAGCTGTGGCTCAACTGGCTGCAGCAATGGCTCCTGGATTTTGGTCAGCCTTAGTGCTGGAATGGGCCAGCTGCTGCAAGGAAGGGAGCAAAAGTGAACACCAGGAGTTGGGTGAGGTTCTAGGGCTTGGATTTGCTTAAGCTGCTGTAGGGCTGCCCTCTTTGGGGCAAACCCCTCCCATTAATTGGTGTTATGTAGAAGACATGGTGCATTAGAACGGTTAAGGTTGCAAAAGACTTCCAGGATCATCAAGTCCAACCACTAACTCTGCACTAAACCATGTCCCCATGTGCCACATCCACCATATTTTCAGGTATGGTGATTCCACCACTGCCCTGGGCAGCCTGTTCTAATGTCACCCTTTTAGTGAAGAACTTTTTTCTAATATCTAATTAGAGTTTCTCATGCTCCCCCAAAATGCAAGTAACAGTGTGAATTTATCCCTCTCTGCCTTATTTTCTCCCATTGAAAGTTGAGGCTAATGATATGCTCCTTTTTTAAAGCTCTTAGGGATCAGTGGATGAAAAGCACTATGTAATTTTTAAAATGCAGCTTTTATGGTGCTGCCTTTAGAAGGAAGGGGAAAATATATTCGCTTGGCAAAATACTGTGTTGTAGATACAGCTCTGGAAATCTGACTTTCATTGTTAAAGCTAAAATTAAAAAGGACTGTTCTGCTGTATAGTGTCATACCAAAACCAGGCCTGTGTGGAGGCTGCATAGAAGCTTTCTGTGCCACTGGAAATATATAAAAAAAGGAACAAGAAGAGCAGATAGAAACAAAAGAAGGGCTGGTCAAAAATAAAATGAAGTAAAGCCAGCGATGCCTGTGAGTACCACTTGTCTATCTGTGGGACTCAGAGATGCTCAGGCAATGTAACATCGAGTTTTTAGTGGTGTATATGCTTCTGGCCACATCATTTTCATGGCCATTAAGTTCAAATGCTTGTCTATTTCCTGAGATGAAAGAAGTGAGAGCTCTCTCAAAAAAAGCAGCCTGCAAATTCTGAAGCAGCTGTTCTGCATGCAATTTGCCTGGAAATTATACCTTAAAATACCATTTTTACCTACTTTGAACAAGGCAGAGGCTGATATGAATGCCTCATTGTTTTGCCTCAAGATTGTTTTCCCAGAAAATATCTTTCAAAATATTTATTTTTTGGTAAATGCACGCATATAATTATAGATAAAGGCTAATTTGTGTCGCTGAATTTTGTACTGTCAAATGGAAGCTGAGTGGTTTAATACCAAAATGGGACTTCACATTTAAATCATGCCTATGTGCTTTTTATATTTTTACAATAGATTCAGTAGCTAATCATCACCTAAATTGGCTTTTCTAAATAACAAGCCATATTAGATAGTCTAATGGTTTATTTGGAAAATGGGAAGCAGAAATGATACCACAGTGAGTCAATACTATAATACTGAAGTTAAAAAGAAGACAGAAAATAATGCCCCATTTGTCTGCCTATATGCACTAAGCCTTGCTGAGCACAGGGATTTATTGATCATCAGAATTCTGCAATGTTTGAAAAGTTTGACTAATTCATTGAAAATCTCAATGAAATGTAAAGAAAACTAGCAAATAGGTAATTTTTTTTGTGGCAACATCCAAAACCGTGAGATGAAATTCTTGCTGAAAACACAACAGGGTGTTATAAGTACTCAGACCTTAATTCCAGTAAAAGCCCACCTGTATGCAGAAAATGAGAAGGGTAAACTCGTGACGTTGTCACCACAATGGGATCATGTGAATCATGGAAAGAAAAAGCTGTGGAAGTCAGCTCTTTCATTCTCAAAATCAATAAAAGCAGGGAATTTCAGGGGAAAAATCATCTTTCCGATGCATTAGGCCAAGTTGTTCATGCTTAGTATTTATTTTCTCCTTTGTGATGTGGCCAGATCAAACAGCAAACTGCTCTGTCCATCACACAGCTGGAAGAAACTAATGCACTGCAATACATACAGTTCAGCTAGTATTCATGTGGACAGCCCATATAATGATGTAAGTGGTCATAAAGCTGTTATTTTCATAATACAGAATTAAAAAAAAAAAAGGTAATTACTTGGCAGGCTTACTAGTTGCCAAACTTTTCAGAATTCTTCTGCTATGGAAATCTTTAGAAGTTTCCTGTGAAATTTGTGTTATTTATTCGTAAGCCCAAATGAAAATGTTCAACTAAATATGACCCCAATCAGTTAAAACATTTGGAAGTTACAGAACTGTGGCCAAGAGAAAAGTCCTGCTTCTGCCAAAAAAATACTTAATTAAAAAAAAATGTAAGTTTACAGGTAGTTAATTTTTAATGCAGACAGGTGTCTTTTTTGTGTTTTAAAACTTTTCTTTTATTGGGCAAGAGATACTGAAAAATGGAATAGCTATGGAGAGCTTGCTTAAACTTGTTTTGGAATGAACAGAATGGCAATTTTAGCCCTTAGTATTTTTCTGGTGTGCTTATGAACAGCTTTACGTGGAGAACTGAGGGGAAAACGTTGCCTTTACAGTCCTGATGCATTCCAGGTATGAGTTTTCCAACTATAAATTGTCTTAATTTACTTCTGTTATGTGTTTTTGGAGTTTCAGAGAGAACAGTTGTGTTTTGTGGGTATGACAGACACATGGCACTGGCTTTTGTCCTGGTCCCATTGACTTCAGGTGAGCATTGGATCAGGGCTTTGTTGCTTTAGTGTGGTTATAGATGGAGCTTTAGGAGGAGCAGTTTCACCTCTAGTGCTGCTCTGTGGTGGACACTCGTCAGCCAAATTTCCTGAGTTATTCCAGGAGATGAGCATCCTCTGACTTGGGGGATAACTAATCAGTTAATTTGTAATGTATGCTCATCATTTGGGCTTTAATTTGTTTTTGTTGTGTTGCTAATTTGATGGGAAATATTTCTTTGAGGTATACATGTGGTTATTTGTATCAAGAACTGCTGCACTGACCCCTCAGGTCAGCACTCTTCACTCTGGAAATATTTCAGCCTTGTAAATAAGGAATTTGCATTACACTAGCTAGAGATTTAAAAGAACAAAGACAGACTCTTCTTGCCTGTCTCTTGAAGGGGTGAAGTATCTTGGCTGTGTTTTATACATTACTACATACAAGCTAGGTCCTGACAAACCTCTGGAGGAATGAGTTGGACTCTTCCAGTCGTTCAGACATCCAAATTCTTCAAGTATCATCTTAAAAGGTAGTAAGTTTGTTGAAGTTACAGCCGTGATGAAGGAATTACTGGGTGAAACATTCTTTGCTTGTCTAGAGAGATCAGATTAGATTATAATAGTGGTGTTTTCTTGTGGAAAAGATTCTTTCTTTTGCACTGTTTTAAACTTAAGTTGTAACAGCAAAAAATCCTCCTGCACCACAAGAGAGGCCGTCTCCTAATTTAACCTCCTCAGCTGGCATAAATCACTGCAGCTTTTTTTAATGTCAGGTCATAGGCTTGGGTAAGCATATTTATTCATATCAAGCCGCTGAATGTTTTGAGGTTCATCTATGACTAACTGAAAGTCTTTAAAAATAGCCTATACATCCAAAAGCTCTCAAAATGTTTTGTGATCTAAAGTCTGCTTCAAATAGATGGAATAGTCTCAATTGCCTCAATAGTTGGTTCATTTTAATGGATTTTTATCCTCTTTTCCTTCCCTGATCAAACTAAATGCAGTTCACCTCTGGTATGAGGTCAGATGTGTTCTAGATGAGATTTGCTAATGCCCATGGTTATAATAACAGGCATGGACCCACCTGATGTAAAAGACCCTCCTTTGCACTTACCCCTGCACATCCAGGTTACTTCCTTCTGTGGGAACAGGCTGGGACAGTCTGTGGGCTCTCTGACATGTAAGTGGGCATCTTACTATCAACTATATAAAAAATGAGGTATGCAGGTAACTGTTGCCTGTTGAAAAACTTCTAATAAAGACCAAGTGATGGGCTACAAGATCTAGTATAGAACAGCTTTTTAGATGAGGTTTCCCTTTAATTAAGGATCTTCTGCAGGATTAAGGATGCCATTTGTCTCCTGAGACAATGCTGTAAGAGACACGTACTGAACAGTATCTGTTGAGAATAAAGGACAGACAGCCCAGATCCACTGACACCTACACAGGTGAAAATGAAGATGTTAGGTGTTTTTTTATTTTCATTGTATAGGGATGAAAAGGTTCCTCTTAAGTTCAGTTACGTTGTTTTAAATGAATATAAACCTTATGGTGGGGCAGACAATTTGAAGTGGAAACTGAATGCAAGAATGTAATTGAGTCCTACAGTGAGCAAGTAGATTAGGGACTATACATGCAGGCTTGAAAACCAGGTGATTTTTAAAATCCTGTTACATAAGGGGCCACAAAACAATATAAAAGACTAGGGCTGTACTTGCAGCTGGCATAGATCAGCAGAGCACCGTGGATTTCAGGAGAGCAACACTGATTTCTGCTGGTTGAGATCCTGGCCTTTAATCTGTCGTCAGTCTAATAAAATCGAGCTGCCCTAATTACCACGGTGTCAGTCAGGAATATGTTTGCCTGGAATGATAAAGCTGAGTTGGATCCTGGAGCCCACACAAGTCAGCAAACACTGTGCAAATCTGAGTTAAACCATTTGTTTGCCCACTTAAGGAGAGGTTGTCCACGGTCATGGTATGTGTGGAAAGACAGCGGGGGAGTGAGAGGAACAACTGAAACATATGGCCCAAGTGAGCTTTCTCTTCATTCCAATGCATCAGGATAAGACAAGCTGTTGAACCGATGAGAAACCTTCTTTATATACCATATTTCAAGATTAAAACTGGTAGAAATTCAGTACCAGTAATTTCACATGTATGTTTGACTGAAGGTATAGAAAACTGTTAAATTAAAAGCAGGGAAAAAAGCCCCCAAGCCCAACTTCCCCAAATCCATAATAGCTGCATCATTATGTAAAAGAAAAGAACAATTTCCCCACTAAAGTGTCCATAAACTGAAACCTTATCAATACTTCCAGATGCTCACTGGTTTTATGATACCATTAAGTTTAATTGTGCTGATAGAATGGATTGTATTTGTATGGAACAAGGTCTTTTCAGAATTGTGTTTGGGGAGCATGCTGGCACAAGAGAGGGGTGACATGCATTGACATGTGCTCTTCACTGCATCTTACCTGTTGGTTTTGACCTTGTGTTTCTTGAATAAAAATGTGGAAGTGGCATTTTTGCAGTGTTTGTGTCCTCCTGAGTGGTCAAGTTTGAGAACTTTCTGTATTGTAGCTGCACTTGCTGCAACTTACGCCCTTGAAGTGGCATTTAATTTAGTCTTTAGTAAGGTACATTGGATTATTATTTAACATGAACACAAGAGTTGTAATTTTGAGCTGTAATCCTTGGGCTACTTCTCCCTCAGTCAATAGAAAGAGGACTTTAGCATTAGATTCAGGATGAGCAGAGAGACCAGCTTCCACTGGTTCTGAAAATCCCAATTTGCAGTGAATCCAGGGAGAATCTTGATGCCTGTTCTTAAAGTCTTACCAGCAAACTCTTTAATCAGCAAAGTCTTTCTAGCCCCCAAAGCTAATTTTGCAGGATTTGTCAGCTGTGTTTCCAGGAAAAATTCATCTTGTCCGTTCCTGTAATTAATTCAATACATCTGCTTAGTTTTATAAAATGTAGCCACCCACCAATGTTGATGTACTAGTAACATTTGACAAGATCAGATCCTTTTTTAAGAAATTCAGAAAAAAAGACCACTGTTCTCTTCTTGCCTCTCCCCCAGAAAACTCAGACACCTACAGGTTTTTATTTGCCTCCAAACCAAGATACTGCCTTAGAGCCAGGGATGAAAAATACATAGATTTTGTCACCTTCTCTTTTTTTAGGTACATATGTAAATAAAGAAACCAGTATGACAACCAGTGACTAAGTACAGCTCACTGTGAGTAACACCAAGGGGCTGTGCCCTGGCTTTGCCTTGGCAGGACCTCCTGAAATGTCTCCAATGAAGAATGCAAAAGCCAGAAAATATTGGCATTGAATGCTGGTCAACATCCCAGGGCAGAGGCAGCAACCTTGTTTTCAGTGCAAGGGAACAGCAGTAGTGACTCACCTCCTAAGAAAGGCAGGAATTTAAGAGCCTCCAGTGCCCCAAAGCTACAGATGTTTTGCAAGATGTATGGGTAGGGGTTTTTTTTTCCCCCTGAATTCTTGTTTGGTTTAAGTTGTGACTGAAGGTGTTGCTAAACGTGACCTTACGTGACAATTTCAATTTCTAATATAAAATATAAGTGAATCTTTTCTGGAAAATATATATGATTATTTTCAAACTGAAAAACAGGACTGTGATGATTTTTGGGTGGGAATGATGGAAAGTATGAATTCTTCTACTTTGTGCATGCAAAGATTGACACCAAGACCAAAATCATAATGTATATTTTGACTTCTGCTGTCATTTTGATGTCTTGTGTGGTTTTAATAAACATCCATGATTCTGCATTCTCATTAAATGGGCATATTTATGTTGTAGCACTTGGTTGAGAAGGAAGGATTTAAACTGCTGTTCTATAATGGAAAAATTTGTTTGGCATGAGTGTATATGCAAAACAGAGTTCTGCTTTTGGAAAGTGTTGGCTAAGTGATTGGCTATTGCAATGAATCTGAATAGAATAATGCAAACAAATGAAGAAGCTAATTAAAGGACAAATAAAATGCTATACAGTCTATATTAGGATTGCTATCTTGTCTCAGCTAAAAGAACACATTTTTCTTTCCCACTGATGTTCTCCTAGTGGTCCAGCTGTAGTTACTGGCTAACTTACCTGGTATCAGTATTCTGCAAAGTACTTTGGGCATTGTGGTTCACTGAGCACATTTTTACCTACCACCAGATGTAAAGTATAATCTTTTGGTTCACATCCTGGCTACCAGAGCTGTGCCAGTTCATGTAGCTCTGCTGCAGTATATTAATTTTTTTTTAATTGTTTTTCAGTTGCACATCATGCTTGGAAGTCCATTTTATTCTCTGTTTGTTGCACCACATAGAACTACAATGAGCAATTTTTCTAATGACAATAGTTTCAGAAATCCAACAACCAAGGAAATGTGTGGATCACTGGGGCTCTGCACCCACAAAACCTTCTGTTTAGATTTTTGCCATTAATATTTGTGAAAGAGTGAAGCAACTTTGTTCAATACTTTATAGATATATAGGAGAAAATAAAATATGTAGGCTGAGTAGATTGTATAGAGCCAACTAGTGCTTCATAGAGGATTAGTGAAAACAATGGAGGTTTTTTCCATATTATTCTTTGAGGGCTTTCAGCTGAGACAGCTTTTTCTGTGCATCATATATGTGATACTTATGTACTGCTTAAGTATTTTTGGAAATTGATGGAGTGCTAGCATTGGCCAACAGCTCCCAACAATCCAGGGCCATCACTTGCCAATTCCTTCCTGGAGCTGTGTTCCTGCATCAGGTATTCTGCTGAGTGTTTTCATGTGATAGTTGCTGTCAGAAATCGAGATGTACATCAGTCCTGGTTTAGTATACTATATGTATTTATTTTTCCATTATTTTGAAAGGTTCTTGAAAGTGTTTCTAGGAGGTGCATTTTCTTTCTCTGGGTGAAGTATTCTCTTCTATTACCATAAGAAAATCTTTACCTCTTTTCCATTACTGTGTCATTTAGTCATCATAAGCAGATGAGTTTATCCTAAAAAGTGTCTTTAAGATCTTAAAGTGATACCATTACAGTTTAAAACCCTTCTGACACTGCCTATTCCACTAGAGTACTAAAACTTGTCTTCAGTGTGAATGAAAATCAAATAAAGCTTTCACTTGCTTGACAACTGTTGCAAAATAGAAGAAAATGCTCAGTCTTTCATATAATAATGACTGTGTCATCTCAGTGAAGTTCAAAGAGCAAACCCTTTTATGCACATAGACAACATTTACTTTTGAGATTCATTGCTATTTCCTAGACTTCTGTGGCAAAAAAAAATTAACAGGGGAATTTGTAGTTACCATGCCATTTACCACAGTGTCAATTACAGGATCTTGTTCGTTCACATTCTGAAAAAGAAAAGAAAAATATGTCATCAAAAAAACCCCCAAACATCTGGGTTGATGGGCCAGAAACAAACTAAGAAGCATGGAAGGGTTTTTTTTTTTCTTCTGTGCATGGTGTAGCTGACATCTGCATGGGGCCTTTTAGGAGGGAAGAAAGAAATTATTTATCTGTGGTTTCATCTCCAAGTTCCAGAGCTGTAATAAAAGCTGTACAGCAGGTAAAGCAAGATCTTCACAAAAGCAGGATCTCCTCTTGAGCATCACAGACTTGAAAACAGAGCAAAATTTCGTGGTCAAAATGCCATTATCAGGGCTGAAAGTGTTGTCTGTTCTTTTCTTCCAGGTAGACAAAAAGCTGATATCTCTGCATGCTAGTTACTTCTGTAATGTGTGCTGATGGAGAGGGGATAATAACAGTTCTTTTCTCTTTTTTTTTTTTTTCT